>JAODKC010000082.1:13701308-13724990 GCA_026777985.1 Mormyrops attenuatus
TACCCCCACAAAATCCTCCAGACAAAGAAAATACAAAACAATTATATTTAATAAACAATAGAAATGCAAAGGAATTGGATCCGGTGAAAAGGGAAAAAGTAACCTTTTCACATTTGTGAACAAGGTGCATAAAGTCTTCAGTCACTTTGAGGTTCAGATATAAATACTGATGAAAGTCTATGTGTAAATATCTATATGCTCTATACAGAATCCATAACCTTTCTGAGTAATTGAACTTCCATTAAATGTCGGAGTAACCTGAAGTACAACATCTAGATGTTTCTTGGAAAACACTGTTTGTTTTATTTAAAACTGGGTCATATACAGCTACATCGGGGGGAAGAGGGGTTGTTAGGACAATTGCAAAAAATTTGGAACATAATCATATTGGTCTGGGTTGGGGGTCCAATATGATATGCTTTCATGGGGCCCAAAATCTCGAATCACGCCCCTGGTCATATAGAATATACTCCTACATCGCCAGCTGAGGTTCAGCTCCAAAAGTGCAACATTTGACTATCGTTCAGTAACCATGATTATTAGGCAGCGAAAAACAGGGCCCATATCCACATAGCATCTTAAGGCTAAAAGTAGCTCCTACCATGCCGAATTAGGAGAAACTCCTAAAAATTACGGGCGCCAGTCCCAGATGTAGCACTCCTCATTTTTTTTGACTGAGAGCAATTCACAAAGCCCCTTAGTGCTAAAAGTAGCATCTGAGTCTGGGAGAACTATCAAATAGTCAAGAGGACTAAGTCACTAAGGACAAACTCACAAACAGTCGCAAAATGGCTGCCACTAATCCACGTCCAATGCCTTGGAAACATCAAACAAACTCTGAATTACTTAAAAGATACCGCCTCAGTCGGAAGGGAATAATGACTGTTATGGAGCTTGTGAGGGATGCAGTAACATCTCCAACAAACCGAATGTAGCCACCCCCAACTTGGTGCACACTGGGAGAGGTCCCGGGTAGCTTAATGTTAAGCTATTCTCTAAAATACTCCCCTTCCAAATAATTTAGCCCTTATTCAACCTAACATCTTGACAACCATTTATCATCTCCGACGCTTTATGCCGGCTAGCTGGTGCCCGTTGGAGCTTGTACTACTAGACAGGGGTACACACACATCCAAGGAGGTGCGAAAATTCAAGTCATGAGCATGAGCTGGTCCACAGCTCCGGGCAGTGTTTCGGTCCAAGCCGGCCGAGGTCCCGCTAGCTTCGACTGATGGCGCAGTTTAAATTTGCTGTGCTTAACCCTGCTCCCCGCGACTGAAGAAAACTCCTTTCGGCTCGGGTTATCTAGGGCTACACTGCGGACCCCAAATCCGGCCAGCTCGCTGTGCTACCCAGCTCCCCTCTGCCTCTTCCTCGGAGAAGGATCCCGCACAGACTCTCCGCATCAACACGCCAGCAGCCAGCAACTCCGTGCTTTCTCCTGCTCAACTCTTCTCGCTTATTTCCCGCTGCGCACAGGCCCAACCCCTCTTTTCCCCGGGCCTTTCTCTCAGAGATGTGATTGGCCAAAACAAAAACGCCTTGTAAGTGTCCATCAGGGCAATACCATTCGTATCATATCAACGTATCAACTCTGTTGAACAAGAATGCCACACTAATACAGTCGGTGCATAAACTCCAGCATGGAAAGAAAACATCTCAAGCAATCTGTTTCGCTAACATTTCGCCTAGAGAAAACAAAAAAAACACGCACAGGTGCATTTCTTATAATATGAACACATCATCCCACAATATTAGCCCCTGCAATATCCCACATTTTCAGTGTAATATTACTACCCATTTCCGTAATGCACTACACGAAACACCCAATTGTACACAATGGAAACCGCTTACAGTAATCATTAGTGTTTATTATTGATTCATTCAAAATACAGTACAGCTGTTTCATACGCTTTTCAAATTACTGAACTGCCTATAATTCAGATACGCTATAATACAGTACTGTAGATAAAATACCTTATTGTAGTTTCGCTGCTGCATCTCGGTGGTGTGTTATTGGCAGTTTATGATAAACTTCGATGACTCTGTATTTGGCATTGAGAGAAAATGACTTTCTTTTTCCCGTCATGATTTCTATGCACGCAGCATTAGCCTCAGGTAGCTAGGCAGAAGCAGACGGGTTACTGCAAGGCAAAGTAGGGCGATCAAAGTAATGTAAAAAAAAAGATAATAATAAAATACTATAGTTTAATTTTTTCAATATGTTTTTATGTTTTATTATTTGAACAGTATTTGTACAGGAATGATTCTGTCCCAAGCTTTTTGATCTGTATAAGTGGTTGGTCACTATAACCATGATCACTATAAGCGGTTTCCACTGTATTTGTGTTTATGGGATGCTGCATGTACATTTTCATTAGCACATACTGGCCTCTTATCAACTTTTAAAAAGAATTGTGTCCTTTATCCTGTGAAGTACAACTGAAAGTATCAAAAGTCAGAAAATTATCGACATATATGTACATCTAACTTTCCTGTCAATTATCAAGTACCAGGATGCGGTCTGAGGCAACTTAATCATCACTGCAAAATCCATTTAGTGTTTCAAATTTCCAGACACCTTGATTTTTCATGCCGCAACGTAGATCCAGTGTGCAGGAAACTTCTCAAATTTTTTCGGAATACACTGTTATGCAGGTATTTAATTCTTTTGGAAGATGAAGATTTCAATCTATTCATTTAGTTATCGCCAACACGTGTCACGGGAAAAATTTTAAATGATCTGAGATGCCAATAACGAGAGCAAATTAAAGGAATATGAATTAACACCGAGGCACCCAAAACACCTCAATACTAAACATTTCAATTGTCAGTTCAGTAATGAAACCATTTCACCATTGTTTCAGGGTGTCACTTCAAATGTCTTCTTTGTGGAACATGAGCACCTTGAAGAGAACATCTCTGAAGGCCGAAGTCACCAGAACAATCACGAGGCTACCTTTGTCAAGGCTCTCTGCTATTACTTTATCTGTCAGGGGTATAATCCTTCCCAGATTACAGTTCTTACCACATACACCGGTCAGCTCCTTTGCCTGAAAAAAATTATGGATAAGAAAAAATTTGGTGATGTTAAACTGTCTGTTGTAGATGGATACCAGGGAGAGGAGAATGATATAATAATACTGTCCTTGGTTAGGAGCAATACGGAAGGAAAGGTGGGTTTCCTGAAAATACCGAACCGTGTTTGTGTGGCTCTGTCGAGGGCGAAAAAGGGCCTGTTCTGCATCGGAAACATGTCGATGCTTTCTGCCGTCCCACTGTGGGGCAAGATCATAAAGGAGCTCAGGAGTCACGAGGAGATAGGGAAAGCATTGAACCTGCGCTGCGAGAACCATCCCGGCACCATCACTACCGTGTCTGAGGAACTACATTTCTCAAAGGTGCCCCTAGGGGGATGCTCTGTGCCCTGTGAGCGTCAGCTCGACTGTGGTCATGATTGCCCCAGGCTCTGCCACCCGGTTGATGACCACAAGCAGTATAAATGCATGAAGCCCTGCACCAAGACACTTTGTCAGTTGAAACACAAGTGCCCGAAGGTGTGTTCAGTCATTTGTGGGAAATGTAAGGTGCCTGTCACTAAGATAATTCCCAAATGTAATCATGAGCAGCTTGTTCCTTGCTCAGTTGACCCAGAGGAGTTTGTCTGTGCTGTTCCATGCAAAAAGACCTTAGAGTGTGGCCATGCCTGTATCCGCAAATGTGGGGAACCTTGCACATCCCGTTGTCCCCAGAATGTCACTGTGGATTTAGACTGTGGTCATCAAAGAGTCTTGCTATGCCATGTAAAGCAGGAGGTTGACTGCAAACAGGGGAAAATCCACTGTTTGGAAAAATGTAAGGCTCAGTTGGACTGTGGCCACATGTGCACTGGGAAATGTTTCCAGTGCAACAACGGAGCCGCACATATTCCGTGTGTCGCTCAGTGTGAAGTTCAGCTGATCTGCTCGCACCGTTGCAAGGAGAAGTGCGGGGCGAGCTGCGTTCCCTGTTTCCAGCCTTGTGAAAAACAATGCGTGCATCAGAAATGCCCAAGGGTGTGCAGTGAGGCTTGCCAGCCTTGTACCCAGCCCTGCCCCTGGCAATGTAGGCATCAGCGCTGCACTCGGCTGTGCCACGAGCCTTGTGACAGACTGCCCTGCCAGATGCCCTGCTTGAAACGGCTACCCTGCCAGCATCAGTGCATCGGCATGTGCGGTGAACCGTGCCCGGATAAGTGCCGGATCTGTGATGCCGGGGATGTGCAAGAGCTCTTCTTTGGGAAAGAAGCTGACTCAGAAGCTCGCTTTGTACAGCTGTCAGACTGCAGACATATTTTCGAAGTGACTGGTTTCGACTCTTGGATGGAATCTCCGGATGGGAACAGAATCAAGTTTAAGAGTTGCCCCAAATGCCGCACGCCTATCGTCAAGACCATGCGATACAGTGCCGCGGTGAAACTCCTGCTGTCTGACAGAGAGTTGTTGAAGAGTAGGGCAGCCAAGATGTATTCAGAGTACATTAAAAACTCTGTGTGGGGGAGGATAAAGCATGGGATAAATCACCGATTTTTTTCCCTTCTCCTGCCCAGGTTAGAAGATCACTTAGATTTAAGTGGAGCTCATAATATTCACAGACAGGTTGTGCTTCTATCCCATCTGGCTGAAATAACCCTGAACACAGCTCAACTGCCAAAAAGCCTGCGGGTCCAAATCGACCGAGAGGTACAGAGATGCAGTGAAAATGTCACCCATGCGACGCAGTTAGGATTGGTGCATGAGAATGATGTCAGGAGGATTCAGGTCTTGGCTGAAGCCCAGGTGTATTTGGACACACTTGATCATTCCCAAGCTGATGTATCATTGGCATTCATGCAAGAACGAAAAAGGCTGGATGACATCCTCCGTATACTAAGGTGTACGCAGACAGAGGTGGACCTTAATCATATACGTCTCACTCTCTGCAGCATTTCGGAGAAGGTGAAAGCACTGATTGAGTGGCGGGCGTTGAAAGAATCAGACGTCAGTGCTGATATCTGTGGTTTTCTGAAACTCAGCCACTGGTCCAAATGTACTGAAGGGCACACTTACTACAACCGGTCGGCTGACAGTGTGCAGGAAACTTTTTGTTGCCCAGAATGCTTAACCATCTAAACCAATTGCATGTGTTTCTGGAATCTTGCATTAAAACAGCATTTATAAAATACTATTAAATTCATCCTCAGATCTGTAACTTCTGCACAGTTTGAGCTGAGATAAGATGTGTCTTAATATCGATAAATATAGCAAACAGACTTTACCACAGGATGTATTATTTTGTTGTTATTGTTAATGTAGCACATTCATTTTTTACTTTAGTTTTTTAATTTGATAATTGCACAAAGTCCAGTTTTTTGTTTAACCTGATGATTATGTTACTCCTTAAATTTGTTTTTTGATTTGATTTTGGAAATTTGTTACAGTTGTGTGCCATAAGAGCAATTTAAAAAGGGACCTCGGAGACGACAGCTGCATCAAGTCTCCTCTTTCTGCACTCCCACACACCTTATACACACAACACAGAGTGCAGTCTCCTGATCGCAAACTGGGATATCCATATCCTCAGAGTGAGACTGGTTGCACTAGGTTGTTGCAGAATTTATTGTAATGTTTTTCATAATTCTTGCTCCAGTGCTAACTTGCCGTTGTCTAGTAAGAACCTAATCCTCATGGTGTAAATAGTTGTCAAATTTCCTGGATTGTTTTATATTTTGCTTAACTCCAGTTCCGTAATGCTAACATGCACTTGTCTGTAGTCGTTCATTAGAAGCTTAGCCTAGCAACACTTATACCGAAGCTGATTTCTTCACAACTGCAGTGCTTGAGATGTATTATCTGCTTCATTTGTACGTCACTTACGACAAAAGGGTTTGTAAACAAAGAGATAATAAATAAATAAATGGAAGTATCCAAGTGTGTTGGCTCAATGGCAATACATTCAGATGTATTCCTTCAGTGCATGATATGGGATTCAAAAAGACACCAAACCATCAAGATACTCTTTTAAAATATCTTAAATGCTCTTTCTGTAATAAAATTATTTTAGGCAGCCATTTATGGGTATTACTAGAACTTCAGATCCCAGGGTTGGCGATTTGAATCGCAGCTCTTCCACGCTACATGTGTGTGGCAGTTTCATGTTTTCTCACATGTGTCTCTCAGAGTCCAGTCGCTCGCATTTTGAATATTGGCATCTATGACAACATACTCTGACAGTTTGACAAGATTGTAGCCCTTCAACCTAGCACAACAGGCTTCTTTATTGAATTTTAAGACCTGAAGATAAAACTGAAGCACAAATTATGGGGTCATATATATGATTAAATGACCTAACAAGATTATCTCCCTTACATAATGCAAAAATCTTTTATTTTTCTCCATCCTGTAGGAAATTACTATGTAGAAAGCTGGCTGCTTAACTTAACTTTGGACAAAAGCTACTGTAGAAAGAAAATTGGACATTGGTAGGCCTGGGAGGGGAGGCATATTGGGTCTGTTATGTCTTAGGCCTTAGGCAAGGAGAGATTGTTTGGAATACTGTGTGTCCTTGTATCATGGTAGCCTGCACGTGGTCAGTCTCGCAGGCCCTGAAGACCTTGGAGAGATGGGCAGAGGAGAAGGTGGGGAGAAGCCACCTGCAGAAAGGGATTCAAAGCTGCCCCAACTGCTGCACAGAGAGTTGTACTTATGAAGTAGTCACAATAAGTCTACGCATTGTGTTATGTGGTAGTACAAATGTATAAGTAGTTATCACATTAATCATATGTTAACCATGTATTTACAGTAAATCAATATCTAAATCCATATCTCAAGTAGAAGTTTATTGGTTGAGACGTGTTTTGGGAAATTGAGCAAAATGGGTGGATTTTACCTTGCTACCAAGGTGAACCAATAGAGCAGGAGAATTGATTTTGTTATATGTTTGAGATTGGTTTGTTGATGTTTTGTGACCAATCAGGAGAATTGGGAGTTATGGTTTATCAACTGGTTGCTCTTTGTGCTCGGGGCACCTGGTGCCAGAGTGTGACTGGAGTGCCTTGCTGGGTTGCATGAATAAAGGAGATAACTTTGCTCGCCAACTGAGAGGTCCGGAGTTGTTTTATTCTAAGTGGCAAAACTAGAGTCATTGGAGAGGCTGATTTATAATTTTTCTTACATACTACTGAAAACTAAACAAATAAATGTAAATGGGTCACGAAGTTCAGCTCTTTGTACACATAGTTTACAGGAGTCAGGTGTATCACTACAGTGCTTCATTCTCCACACACCTCCGCTGCATTCATAGTGAGCATGAATTTTTTCTCAGCCATTCATGGATTTCCCCACTTGTGGAGCTCCCCAGTGTTCTGCTATTGGAGCAAAGAGTACGTGAAGGGCTCCTGTTCAACTTTCCAAAGTGGCTTACCTCCTGAGAGGAAGATGGACCTCATTATCTCTTTTAATTTTGACTTTGATGTATACTGAATTGATCCAACCATTTCTTATAGAAATTTCTATAGATTTCTATAGAAAAAGTGTCGTTGCTATGTCAGTCAATATCAGTGTGCGTGTTTGCACTGTGTTTTACTACCATCAAGTGGTAACAGTCCCAAAGTACAACTGATGGGAGTGATGTCACTCTCAGTGATGCCTTTAACCACTCTCATCCACTTTTTTCAGTCATATTAACCTATATTTTAAGGTGCATTCAAAAAATTGTCTTTGAGCTTATGTATTGGTCATAGTCAATTTAATTTAGAACGATTTCTATTTGTGTTCCCTGTGATAGACTTGGCATCCTGTCCAGGGTGTTCCCCTGCCTTCTGCTATGTGTTTCCTGGGCCAGGATCCAGGCTCCCAACCCATAACCAGGTCCTGGTTTTGTATATCCATTATGAAATCATGAGACACAGGCATATTTTTAAATGGGTGTTTTTACTAAAATTCACTACCTTTTAAAAACAGGTTTTAAACCTTTTTAAAAAGGTTATTCAGCTTTTATACTTTAAAAGAATTTGTTAAAACTATTCTTTTTTCAGCGTTTCCATAAACAATTTCCCCGTTTAAAATGTGTTTTATTGTCTAAAAAGTGTTTTATTGTCTAAGTTTAAAATCTGCTTTATTGTCTATCTGCTTCAAATGATTTGCAGATAATTAGCAAATGTGCCAGTCTTGATGACAGGTAGATAGTAATGATACAACAATTAGCCCTTAACTGTAGAAAAGGGCTGCCCATTTACATCTAAGAGGTATTTATCTTTCAAGGTCTTGGTGTCTGGGTGACGAATCTCCAGTAAATGTTCACATCTACACCCTCATTGGTACATCTGCCGTGAGACTTAATACTGTAGATATGGTTTGGTTTCAAGGCCATTTCAGGACACAAATATAATAATGATAAAAATATAATGCCGAAAATAATGAAATAAAGGTTAGTTAGTGTGTTTTTGTGCAGTGCCTATTGTCTCGTTCTCTGAGCAGGAAGTGCTATCGTGATATTTTATTTAAGTAAATGTTCTGCAGATGTCAAATACAACAATGTTGTTTCCGCCTTGCATTATAACCTATTTTTCTTGTTTAACTGCTCTGCTACACTGATTATTATTTGGCGTCCGCTGAAATACAACAAAAGCAGTGCAATATAGTCATTTCCTAAGAACACTGT
This sequence comes from Mormyrops attenuatus, assembly GCA_026777985.1. Lineage (NCBI taxonomy): Eukaryota > Metazoa > Chordata > Actinopteri > Osteoglossiformes > Mormyridae > Mormyrops > Mormyrops attenuatus. The sequence continues at coordinate 13,709,988 of JAODKC010000082.1, forward strand.
AATAGAGTGAAGGTGAAGGTGATTTGTTAGCCCCCCCATTCCAGTGCAGGGTTTGCAGTTAGCCTTGAGTTTATTCCAGGGAGCATATGGCACAAAGCTGGGGTGCCAGTGGATGGGACATCATGCTCATACTGCAAGCAGTTTGGGGACACCGGATCACCTGCCCACATCTTTTTTAACTGAGGGAAGAAGCCAGAGTAAATGGAGGAATCCCATGAAAACATGGAGAACATGTGCAAAGCCCACAGAGCTGGGGGTGGGACCTGAACCCCCAATCCTGAAGGTGAGAGGCGGTAGACCTGCCCTACAGACACGTCACTTTATCATCTGCAGAGCTGTATCTAACTTGTGTTTTCTATTCCGCATGAGGAATCTGGTCTTTCCTGTAGCTATAAGATAATGCTGTTTTTACACATACAAATATGTTGAGAAAATAATTAAATTCACTCAGTTAATAAGTAAATAGACCCCGGGGAATAAAATGGCCTATAGTGTAATGTTATGCAATTTGGGTTTGGCCCATTTTTTTGCCCAGGAATGTAAACTTAGGAACACACTGAGCCTGAGTTTTCCTCCAGACAGGAGCTGCTTTGTCAGTGTTAATACCATCTCCTTCCTCAGGGACAGTAGAGAATGGAGTAGCTTTCACTTTGATTCATGCCAGCTGTCCTCTAACACGCCGCATCGGTACCCATGCGTTTATCTCTCGCCTCCTCCAACTTGTGCTCGGAGATCCCAAGATCCCATGCAGTAATTTTACCGCAGGCTAGTCATAGGAGCGAACTGAAGAATATGATGTCAGGCCTGAACACGGCGTACAAGAACACCGCTAACAGGATGTGGAGAATCTTATTACAGGCAAATGGAAGCCCAGCCAGTCACTGGTGTCCCTGGAAACAGGCTCTGTTCCATTCCTTTCGCAAGTCACAGTTGTTCCATCTGCTTTTAATATAGTTTCTCTACTTGTGCTTCATACAGGAAAAAAACACAGAAATTGTGGTGGACCAGCTGTAAGAGAACAACACATTGTCCCTGTGACCATTAAAAATTACCAACAATTGCCAGGAGTACACCGGAAAGGCTGTAAGACAGTTCTCTAAATAATACTTTTAGGAAGTATAATTCTTCTGGTTGTAATGTTTGTTATTGTATTCAGACACACTTAGTGAGGACCCCAAATTCATTTGTAACAAAGAATAACAAAAGACACTTTTCATACACAACTAGGTGCAGTGGGCCTACAGCCTAGATAACCCCCCCCCCACCACTATTGTTATCTCTCCTTCTTTAGAGTCCAGCAACATCTAGTCTGGCAGTGTCGCCACCTGCTGGTCTCCAGATGTCATTATTTCTGATGTACTGCATTTCTTCACTTAATCCAGTTGTAACACTTAACTAAGTTAAAAATTGAGAGAAGATTTGTTGTTAGTTATTTTGCAACACAAATAGTTAAAAACAAAGAGTAAAGGTTATCCATTTGGGCTTAGAGTGATTGGTTTGTAGGGTATAATGTAACCTGGATGGTGCACTAGTGCATAAAAGTATTTATATGGTTTACTCACCTACCACTTTAATGCTTTGTGCATTCAGACCACAGGCAGCTGAGTAGCATTTAGCCAGTGTTGTCATCTGTTGCAGTACTTAAGATCCCCTGGCACCTCCCTGCCCCCGCCTGCCCCTTACAGGCTCAGGCACCAGCATGGTTCATCATCAGCCTTTATGGAGGCACTGGACTCCCAGTGGGCAGGACCAGAGGGGGTACCAGTTGGATGGACTGGAGGGGCAAGACAATGGAGCACCATTTCCTTGGGGGGGGGGGGGCAGTAAACAACTAAGCAACATTGATGAAGGATTTATAAAACGAAAGATGTTTATCTGTCTTCGAGTTGACTGGATGCGATACTATTATCCCTGAAAGGAAGCACATTTTTCAGATTAAACAGAAAGAACATCATTGACTCCCCTTTGCCATAACGGAGAACTGAATTCGGGTTTCTGCAAAATCTCCTGGATGTGTTTGCAGCTTGAGCTCCGGGGGATCAGAGAATGTACTACCATTGTATTAGCTGTTCACACGTGCTCAGCTGTCACAGTGTTCAAAGCACAGGCCGTCAAAGCACACGCTCAAAGACATCCTGTCCGTGATGTCCCCTGCTGTGATGACGTTTATTTACCGGAACATTTCGTCCAAAACAATGTAGATGGTAGGATAGCAAGGGGTCAGGGAGAAGGCCCAGCGTCTCCGGAGCTTCTGGGGTTAAAGGCTATGCTCAGGGGTCCGTCGGTGATATGATCATTCTGCCAAGATGCTGCAGATGCACCAGAAAAACAGTTAACCTAGCGTTCTGAGACCAAACCTCACTCTCACCTGTAAAATGTCTCTGTGTTTCTGATTGGGGAGCAAGATGGGAGTCGTAAACACTGGATTTCATTATATTTGTATTTGTACAACGACAACCAAGCCATTCTATTCTATTATCCACATCTGAATGAAGGGTTTGTCAGCTGATTTCCTCTTGCCCATAGACATCCAATCCCCATCTCATAAAAACAGACAAGTAAAAATATTATATACACTACTTTCTATATTACACAGTATACTCTATAAATTCTGCATCTTTTGTATAATACTAGAGCATTATTACACGTATACATATTATGTGCATTGGAAACATGAGCACAATACCTTGATAGCAGTTCTGGATTTTCTGCAAAGTGCCTGTCTGAAACATTTAAGGACACGTCTCCGTTCCATAGGTTGTACTTTGGGACCGCTGTTAATTATGTGTGTGACAGTGCACGCTCAGAAGCACGTCATCAGTATCTCCCACACCGTCCTCCATGCAACGTTTAATAGACACTGTCTCCGGGTTTCAAACCGCAATGCATGTTCCTGCTTGTATGTCTATCTGTGTGGGTTTCCTTCAGGTACTGCAGGCGCATGCTGCAGCGGTTTAGATAAATTGCTCTAGAATTCTAAATTACCCATAGTGTGTGCGCGTGCTCTGCGATGGACTGGCATCCCATCCATGGCATCCACAGCCCTGTGCCCTGCGCTTCCTCTCGAAGATGTCAGACCCCCAGAACCTGATCCTGGATCAGCCTTATGAAAAACAGAATGAAACAATGCAAAAACTCATCAATGTATTACGATCTGTGGCTTACAAAATCTCATTAGAATGGGCTTATAATATTCTAATTAATATGTTGCCTGTCATACATGTGAACCTGTAGGGGAAAAGCAGTTGTATAGACAGATTAATACCTGCAAGTTTAGTCCAGTATTTTGTGCACCTTCACTGAACCCCTTAATTAAATTTGGGATGGGGAATATCTGCGTTTCGGAATACTTGGAAAATTGGGCTGCTAGTGGGTTGGTTTTGCCAGACTGAGGCACCTCAGGGTCAGAATACAGAAGTGGGACAGAGTGTGTTCATTAGGCTCCGCTAGTGCATGTGGGTAACAATCCTGCCCCCATATGGTGCTAATGAGCTCAGGAGTGAAACACAGGCGGTAAACCTGGATTTTTTTAGTTGATTTGCCAGCAATAACTTACACTTTCTAGCCATTTATACAGCTAAGGCAGGGTTAAGAATCCTGTCCAAAGTAACAGGCCACCCATAGGATTAGAGCAGGTAACCTTCATGTCAAATGCATCCATGAGTCTATATTGATAACCACCAAGCTATCTGCTGGTACCACAGTTAGACCAGAACTCAGAAACATGAACAGAGCCACTGACTTATTCATTATTATTATTATTATTTATGCTTAATACACAGTTGCTCTGCTCTGGGTGTGGGTTTCTTCTGGTCACTCCAATCTACACCCCCAGTCCAAATACATGTAAGCCATCACCTGGATAAGCAGTTCAAAGAGGAATGGATTTCTGATATATGCGTATATAACATCAGTTTTACAGGTACATTATAACTAAAACATATCTAGCGTCCAAGATAATATATATAGGTACGACAACCTAACAAATTTGCAGCGAGAAATTTAATATTTGTTTCTCACACAAAAAGAACAGCCTGAAAAACAGGCTAAAAATACGTTCAATCGGTCCATTAAAAGAGTCGCTCGATCGCAGTTTTAAGTAACAATTAAATCCTCGGGATTTGAAAAGATCTGTTTTCGGAGTTTCCGTCCTTATATTCGAGAAAGTGACTTTTGAGAGCTGTTGGTCAGGCACAAAGACTCCCTGACTTAGCCGAGCACCCCCGCAGCCGGGAGCACATGCCGGTCACGTGACGCCGAGCCCCGTCGGCCGGGAGGGACCCGCACGCGCTGCCGATCCCCTCCTTTCGTCTCGCGGTCACCCTGTCCCGTTTTTATAAACTTGTCACTAAACGGCGCCGCGCTGCAGGATCACAGCACGGGAGCATGTGGCGCCCCCCGCTTATCTGAGCTCGATTAGGACTTCCTGTACTGCAGGGCTGAGGAGCTCGGCCGGGTTCAGCGCGCAGCCGCCGCCTCCATGCGCGGTCACAGCGGTTCGTAGAAGCGGAGCCGAAGCTCCAGCGGCGAAACGGGGTGGACGCGGGGGCGCCCACGGCGACTAGCTGCCCAGATCAAGCCCGGCGCAGGACGGTCGCACTAGTATAACTGACTGATCGGGCTGGCCGCGGAGGTGAAGACCGTGAAGAAAGAAAGGAAAACGACCATTAACAGTACGGCGACTGGGAGAAGAAAAAGTGTCTTCGGTCACGTCAAACATCTCAAAGTATCAAGGCGGAATGGCCTCGGAAGATCTGTACGAGGTACCGGAGCCGAACTACTGGCAACAATGTTTCTTTCGCTTCGTTTTCATTTGTTTGCCTGCTTTTTGAGCCAACCTTTTGTCTTTTGTTCACTAAATTGTGCTTTTCCAAACATCCGTCCCAAGAGCTGCGTGGGGCTGCGGAAATGCTTCCTAACTAAAAGAGTTAGTTTAATTAGTTAGCTAGGTAGTGCAAACTAGCTCCGCGAGAAACGGAACCATCGTAAGGAGCTGGCCGGCGGGTCGGGAGCTTGAGTCGTGCTGTCTCGCTGTTATTTAGAAAGTGTGATGTTGTAAAATTGTTACTATAAAACGCGTGCATCAACTGCCCCTCTTGGGTTGCCCAGGAAACAAAGGCACTAAACGGACCGTGATCTACTTGTCATGTAATTCGGGTAAATGGGTCAGGGTGGCTTTAGTGGAAAGCCGGATGACCCAGCTGAATATCTTAAATGAGTTTAGGGGCTGACAGGTGTTAATCGCGGACCTTTTGCAGTCCCTGGTGATGAACTCGCCTTCTATTGGTGTTATGTATGGAGATTTATGTTTAATCCGATGATTATCATCCGTGTGCGCGGTTTAGTTTGCTGATGGCGATATGTGACGTATCGAAAATATGCATGGATGCTTCACTAGGTTTGCTAGGTTACTTTTTAGTGTGTTGCTTGCATCCATTTAGCCTGAGCCTATCATCAGAGAGAGATTGATTGAAAGCGTACGGGCGAAGTTCGTTAGAGTAACTTAAGACACTTGCATGCGTGGTGATTATGATTGCTAAATTGCAGCCGTGTTCCACACCACAGATCCAGGATGATCGTAAGCGGTACCTTCGTTAACGATGTCTAGTAAACTAGTGGGACCCGTTTTTGTAACAGTGGAAAGGTTTTTATTGTTCGTTTCCTTTTTCCATTCAAAGTAACAATTTACGGTAGCAGTGGGACTGTTTACTCTCGTGCCTTGTGGTCATTTTAAAGTTGGCCATGTGATTTATGTGACCGGTATTTACAAGTACAGCAGTAGTCTAAAGCGCACAAAACAAGTCCCACAATATCAGTACACGGAGTGAATTTTGCGTTGCCTGTCCGCCTTTCAAACGCATCAGAGCTGCTTGATTAAATTTGATTAAACTTCGGCAATGATCCATAGATTGTTTTAGTATTGGCGTCTTCGGCTTTTCCTCTGTTTAAATAGAAGGTCAATTTTCTGTCCCATGGGATGCTTTGTTCAAGTTTTGTGGACATAAATCACAAGTTATTTTTAAAAGCGGGAACGCTGTCGTAAAATGCGTAGCCGGATATTCAGTCAGCTTTTCCGCGGATGGAGTTCGCTTCACTCAAAATACTGAAGCGCCATTTGTTCTTCTTTTGCTTTTCTTTCTACTCCATGCAGTTTGTTCATATGTGAAGTGCTCTGAGCCGTATTGTAATGCCAGACAAAGCTTTTAGCCGCTGTTATGATGATGTGCTTTTCATGGGACGTGAACGAGGGGCAGTTTGGCTGGGCTGGAGGCTGGGATTGTCCTGCACGCATTTGTCAAATGCCATTATGTGGAGTCTTTCCAGCTGAATGCTCCGTTTCTTGGCAGGTTTCAACGGGGGGGGGCTCGAGCTTATTATAGCCTGGAAAGAGCTGGAGACGTTCAGGTGCGGCAGGGTAGTGAGATTGCTCTGCTGGGTGGATAGCGCTTGGTGGGGCATTGGACTGAGAGTGTCCCCTGAGGGAGAGATGGTCATACCAACAGTGCTGGTAGGATGATGTTATTCAGTCTGAGTCAGCTTGATGCGAAGACAATGACTCATTTCTGTGGAAGGGGGAGGTGTGACCCCACCCCCAACAGACATTCTGCTTTTTTTTCTAATCTGATTGTTTTGGCTAAATAAATCTATGTGATGTAATTGGATAGGCAACATACAATATGCAATGAGTTTTTTTTTCTGTATTGAAATGAATAGTAATGCATACAACACCATCTTTTGTGTGTGAGAAAGAGAGTAAGTGATGTATGTGCTGACTGTGTGGCTCAGTGGTTAAGATGCTGTGTCTAATCAGCAGGTCATTGGTTCTAATCCCACGGTTGGCAGAGTCATTTTACCTTAGTGCCCTTGAGCAGGGCTCTTACTCCCCCATGGCTCCAGGGACTGGCTGATCTGCTTTCTCAATTGTACCTCGCTTTGGATAAAAGCGTCTGCTAAGACACATTACCACATTTGTAATTTACTCATGCCTCAGATCCCAAATTGGACCTTGGGCGGAAAATTTACCTCATTCCAAAAGATATGATTAAGATGCATGTTATTACTCATGGGTTTGTTTGGCCTATCCAAAACAATTCCCACAAGGCAAAAAAAAAAAAAAAAAAACGCACAAACGATTGTACAGACACCAGTGGGAAATAAACACAGTCTTAGAATGAAAATAAAGGCCCAGTCGTTGAGTATAAAGCTATAGAATAATGATCGTAGTTGAGGGCATCGTGCAGACTAAATTTGTGAGAAGGTACCATTTCAAAATGGCTCACGACCATAAAAAAATACTTGTACGCAGAAATTAGTGTTCTTGAAGCTTTAAGTATTGTGCGTTCAGACATGTCCAGCTAACCTTGTTTATTGTCGATGAGGTGCAAGTCGTGAATGTCATGACGTGACAACTCATTTGAGTAGTATTTTCAGAAGATGAGAATGATGAGGGAGGAGATTAAGAGACGGAGGAAGCTCATTCATTGGCCAGATTACCCTGACTGCAAGCTTACTGCAAGTTTAACAGTGCGTTATTCACAGTCAATGTAGGCACATTATTGGTTGACTGACTGATTAATTCTATAGTTACATTTTTAGAAAATGTTGGGTAGGCATGTGCCCACCTAAATTGATTGGCACGATGTCCCTGAGCATAGTTGTAGGTCACAGAGTTTAATTATTATACTGCATGGTATCTTATTGTATAAGAACATCTCAATTTTGAGAGTCACCTTCTGCGTAGGTGTTGGCAAACTTTGAGCAGTAGATGGCGTAACACTTAAGGCATTGCAGTGGTATCCCACAGGTTGTAAACTGGTGTGAGGTAGATAAAAGGCCATAATACTACACAAGGAGTGAACATCAGCCAGCCGTGATAAATGAATATCCTTTTGCTATTGTTTGCTTTGGCCCGCCACATCAGGAGACGCCCGTTTTCATTTCTTAAATTAATTTTGGGTCGTTCTTTCTGTTCATGCTGCTAGATGGTGTTTTCACCTCACTCCAGAGCAGTTGTGCACCAAAGTGATCAATCCTGAGGAATTCTCTGGAGAAAAAAAAAAAAATGGCTGGCATTAGTCTTACTCTGCCTTTTGTTGGTAAATCGTTCAATTTAAACATTTTTGTCCCCATCTGCTTACATTAAAAAAGGATTCGCCTTATCTGTGGCCGTGCATGTGCCTGACTGTGTGATTAAATCCAATCCAAAGGCAGCCTTCATAACCTTCTGCTGGTCTTTTTGGTTTCTGCAACCATTAAGCTCGAAAGCCCGCCAGCACTATCCCATCAGCTTGGTCTCTGGTGCAGAGTTTATTTAACCTAATTTGTGCCATTAACGTTTGGATTGGGCACGTGAAACGGACACCGGTCTGGCTCACGTTTCAAGAGACTTAAATCCACATAGAGCCACATGTTTGCATACAGATCCCCATTAGATCCCTAGATCTTTCTCTGACTGGGGACGGATTTACACAAAACCAGACCATTGCTAGCTAGCTCTATGGTTACATATGGAGTGAAGCCTTTAGGGGATTAGAAAACATTAGAAAATGAAAAGAACTTTAACTACAGGATAACAAAAAAGTTATTTTAACTATCTCCATTTTTAAGAAAGTTTAACACCCAGAGGAGATGTTGTATTCTAAAAGTAAAAGGAATACAATGAATTGTCTTTTAAATATTGTTTTGTGTGTGTTTGCCTATATGGTGACGGAGTGATCAGCAAATGGCCCTTTGGTTTCCATCTGAGGTGGAAGGGTACCATTTCCAGCAAGGCACCACTGAGGTACCCTGAGCAAGGTACCGCCCCCAAGCACTGCTCCCCGGGCGCTGAATTAGCTGCCCCCTGCTGTGTCACGATGTCACATATGGGTTAAATGTAGAGGACACATTTAGTTGTTGTGTGCTGTGGTGTGTCAACACTGACCACTGATCACTAAATTCTAATCCTAAATTTCTGCACGTTAAGTGTTTTGGCTGGTGACACTTGAGGCTGCTGTCTCACCGTAGCCTTCCTCTGAGTTTGTTTCACAGGGGTGGCTCTGAGGATGATCGTAAGCGGTGTTTTTTTCCAAGGTGGAGGCTGGAAAGTTGTGAATGATTGTCCAGCTACCTTCCTTATTTTCTGTGTCTCCCCCAATGTCTCTCTCGGGTGTGTTTTTGTCCTGAAGTTGCCTGATATGCAGTGAATTTTTGGTTACTTCTGGGTCCCAAAACCTAAACAAATGAAGCTTACCTTTTGATATCCGCGAATTCAGAAAACCGTCTTTCCAGAGTTAAGCATTCGCCACTTGCGTATCCTTGCTTGGAAGATATTCAAACTGAACTGCAGATGCCTCAAAAACACTTAAAACAGTACACTGGAACAGTACATTGTGTATTGGAAACTATATCAGTATTGGCAGTTGTGTATCAGAATCGTATTGGAAATGAGAAATGTGGATCGGCCCTTCCCTAACCACAACTTAAAATGCCCCACAACAGCATCACTTTGTTGCAGTGGCAGCCCCTCGTGTAACACGAGCTGTAAGAAGTGCACAGCCCAAATCATCCATTGCCTTTTTTCATATCACTTCTATTGTCTTGCACAATCGCATCTGCTTTTAGTGATATGTCCCACTAAAAGCTACTCCTACCTCTCAAAACTCTGTTTTTACAAAGATTGCAAATCGCTGTGCTACTAGTTGCTGTTAAAAGCATAAAATACTTCCATATCATTACCCTCTTATCTGATTTTCTTATGCACCCCCCTACTAAAAAGGGTATGCGCATAATATCACAGCAGGTGGAAGTGACTGCGCTTACACCCACTGAGTAGCAAAAAAGTGAGGGGCAGGGTTAGCATTCAGCTTGAATGCTGCAAAAAATATATCTAAAATGGAAAAGAGCGGTGGTGCTATTGATTTGTACAAACAGATTTAACACACACAGCTGTCTTTTTAGAGACTGCCAAAAATGAAATAAGTATCGGATATGGATCGGTCACATATGGCCGATACTCGATCCGTCAAATAGGTCTGGATCAGTGCCAACACCGATCTGAATAGTGGATCAGTGGATCTCTGGTTTTTGTGAACTTTACCACGCACTGCTGTGTCGGGCGAGCTGTCCTTGTCAGACGCTGGTTCTTGTAAACGCTGCACAGACCCCTTAAAAAAGACCTGCTTGCTGTTTCATCACCATGTCTCCACCCTTGTGCAAAAATGTTTGGAGAGTTTTGAGTGAATCAGTATTGCACACTGGGTTCCTTTGTAGCCCGCATAGTACATGTATTGTCTTTTACAGGTAAACCAGAGCTAAGATATGACAGATTAAACACGGTTCTTTGGCATTTATAGTTACTGCTGGTACGAGTCCTGTCTTCAATCTGTGAATAATTACCTGCTTATTACTAATGGACTTCAAGCAAATTATTGGCATCTAAATACCAGTGCTTATAGTCAGTTGAATCCCAAGTAATTTAACCGTATTATTGCTGATTTCTTATTGCATTTACGTCACTCTGCATTGATTTGGTACATTTCTATTTAATAAACACTTGTGCTAAATCAAAGGGACATTCTGATTTATAATATAGATAATTGGAATTGAAACCAGAGAACAGCACTCTAATCACTCTGAAATGTTCCTTACTGAGCAATGTGTGAATTACATATGTGAAAATCTGATTTTTATGTCCTCTCCCTAACCTGTAAATTCCGTCGAGTTGGACATACAGCTCTCATGTACGGTGTTTATCATGTCCGTTTGTCTTGTTCTGGTCTTATTCACACTTATTTACTCAATTCATTTTTAAGAATAGTTCAATTTACGAGTACTGCTCAACTGTCAGTAATAACTGGACAGCGGTTTGACATCTGTAGTTTTTCACTTTGGTCTGATGTCAGAATCTATGCATTTAATTCCCCTGTCCTGAGTATTAAGCGGATAGCTTCTGAAAACTCAGTAGTTTAACCACTTGTGTTACAGCTCTAACGCCGGCTGCTGTCCATGGTGCTGAAAAGTCTGAGTTGTTAAGCAAAAAGGTCCTGTTAGTGAGGCCAGCTGTGCGAGTTGTTTTAGGTTCAAAGTTTACAGAGTCAGATCTCAGGTAGTGTGTTTATTGCTAACTTCAGACCTAGAGAAGTGTCTATTTGAAATGTGATACTGAAAATTTTAATTATGAATGCATACTGAAAGCTTCTCCTTTTAAATTCCAGTGTAGTATTCAGAAAATAAATATATAAATACTAGTTTTGTTCACTTGATTAACTGTAACCAAGACTAACTACTGTAACACACAATTCTGTCACTTTGACATGGTGTTAAGTGGGCTTAAACTGAATTTGAGGAGCTGCAATACATGAGTATAAAATATATTAAATATTATATTAACATGTAAAAATAAATATTGTGGCATAAGTTATCACTGGGGTGGTTTCATTTTACACGTTACTAATTTCCCGTAATTGAGATAGACCATCATCCAACCAGAGGAAACCTTTTGAGAAGTCTTTTGATTTGTTTTTTTTTTTTCTTTGATCTGTAGACTGTTGTAGAGCAGTGATCATCATGCAAGTTAAAATTTTAATAACAAGGCCATCTGCTTCCCCGCTACACTGATGCCATCGACTTGTTGCCTAGCCATTCATTTCCCCCCCAGCACAAAATTTGCCACAATATTCTGCTCAGACACTTAAATTGCTAATTAGCAGTTGTTGTTATTCCAGTCAAACCGCCCAAAACAGAATATCTACATACATCTGCAACGCTTTAGTGTTAATGAAGACTGTGGATTTCTTCCCATGTTTTATTTCTTTATTTGTTTTTCCTGCTTGATTCCTGCCTTGTACTTAATGATGTCTTCAAACTGCTCTCAGCCGCTTGGTGTGATTGTTGAAATATTCAGGAGACGTGTTTTTAGATGGACCATTTGGCTTATTTATGACTGTTACAAAGAGTCGTTAACAAAAAAACAAAAGAGTAGATCTTTGGTTTGTCTCTGAGGATGAACATCAGTGGGAAGTTAATGTTTGCCGTGTTGAAAGCTCGGTTGGTGGTCACAGCACTTAGGGATTGTGGGAGGCTGCAGTCAGTGACTTATTGCACTGAAGCAACTCCTGAATTGCTTGCCATCTAATTTAGATAACCCTGCAGGAAATTACTGGTTATGATTCTAGGATTATGTCATCTGACATTGTAGTGCTGTGTGTGCATGTTCTGTCAGGAGAATAGCCGGGAGGATAAGAATAGTGCACACCCTTGGGAAAATTCCTCTGCACATATTTCACATGTTTACATCTCCATCAACTAGCTAAAGTACCTTCATTTAAATATTCTGCTTAAATTTGTAGGGCTGTAAAGGGGTGGAAAATTTCCATTCCATGGGAAGTTAAGCTGGGGAGTTTGGGAAATATTCCAAGTTGGAAGCTTTCAATGGGAATTACTGGGAATATATGGGAATTATCAGAAAATTCCCATAATTTTGCAACTTCTGATCTCAGCTAAGGTACCCAGACTCTTTTCAGTATCCACTTGTTAAAATCAAGATCAGTTATGATGATTTTAGTTTTGGTCTCCACATACTTTACGTTACCAACATCCTCATAAACCCCACTAATCCCATGGTTAGCAAGGTTGTGCTTGCTAACCACTTGACTGAATTGGGTAGTGTGTTGCTGAGGGTCAGTTTACAGTCAAGGAGAATTGTAAATGCGCAACCATGTAGAGACAAAAATGACAAGCTGTTGTGTAAATAAGATAAATAACATAAGGCTGTTTAGTTTGTTTAATAAAAGGACAATGTATAGACCTGTTCTATAGGAAAGGTAACCTTAAATGACTTCTGTTGTGATCTGGCGCTATATAGAAAATAAACTTTTAAATAAAATTAACTTGACCTTCAAGGGGGGGGTGGGGTGCCCCCCTAATATAATGGTAGGGGACTCACTGGAACATGTGAATGTACAGAGCATACACTGTAATTACAACAAAAATGTATTATCTAAAATGAAATATTGCAACATATCATTTAAAGAACAAATAATTTAACTGACCTTTTGTGTTCCATTGTGGAAGAGTACTTGATTTCTTGCTCTTCCTCGTCCCACAATCTGCAAAATGGAACATGACAATCTGAAAGCAAATTCACCCACAAGATGGAAAATTAGCTATGGAAACCTGTGAAGCTGTCCATCCTTGCCCATTTTGGTGAGCCACCTCCCACAGTCACACCTGGAAATCACAGACCTGATATGTAAGCAATGCAGTGCAGCTGTCTGAGGGTCCACCAAGAACACTTCAAATTTCAACGGACATCTCCAGGTGAGTTAAGACTTATTGTAGTTTATTATTTTCAGATAGTCAGTCAGTATTTAGTGTCAGCACTCACTTTGCTGCAGGTATGTGATATCATAGGCCTGCAGTAGCCGCTTGTCTTAATATGCATGGTGATTCTGTATACTTTCTGCTAAAAGCTGTTCTTTTACATTAACGTGACCTTTTGCCATTAATGGGTGTGTGTTCCTCATACTGCTGTGTTGCAGTTCAGGTTTTATTCTTTGTTTTTGTGCTTTCCGTTTAAGACTAATTTAGGTAGAAGTAAAGAAATGTTTATTATTCCTATACAATAAAACATATGTACTCTCTTAAGTGTATAGCATGACGGTATACCGTGGTAAAAAAAATAAATCTGAAATAGCTCAGAAATACTGTTCTCTATCGCGGTTTAAATAATGGCGTTAATATCCGTGACACAATTAAATATGCTAATAATGTGTTATTACGCACGAAATATCCCTTACATTTAAAGTTCCCAGTTCACATTAATTCTGATTTTGCTCCCAACACTGACAATGTGCTGTATTTTTTTTTCCATGACGCATGCGCAGGCACAACACTTCCGGCCACAGTGAACAACATCCTTTGTTTAGCTGGCTAGTTAGCTCTACAGTCTGGAGATGTCCGCGTGGTCTGAGGAGATGGAGGGTGAAACTAACGTTAAAGGCGAATTGCACCCTCCACAAAAAAGAAAAAGAATCCTTTCAGCCGTGTGGACGCATTATGGATTCAGAAAAAAAGACGGGGCTATTGTTAATATTGACTCGCCAATTTGTAGAGCATGTGGTAAAGCCGTACCGGCCAAAACAGGCAACACATCAAACCTTATGCACCATCTGAGGAAACACCATCCGTCAGTTTACGTCGCAATGCAAAAAGTAAGTCAAATAACATGGGGTTACTGGCCAAGAGGTTGGTTTAAACGGGCAGTTTCACTTTTTTTTTAACAATATATGCTAAACTGAGGGTTAAATCTCGCCGGCTTGGAGGGGCGGTAAAAATCGTCAAGTTTAGTCCCAGCAGACAGACCAGACAAGTTTAGTCTCCGCTGATTTTAGTTTTTTGAATTCTATATTGGCGGCCCGGATTTGATAATGATTAAAAAGAACACTTCGCGCACCAACTAGAACAGTCTCTGGGCCGGTACTTTGAGAAGAAGTGCTACTCAACCGCGTGGTGTATGGGATTATCCCGTAGTCAAAAGTGAAATACTGTGTCCTGTTTTGAAACAAAACGCGACGCAGTTTTTCTGGGGTTTTTGTATCGGGACTGAAGTACAGTTTGATCCGGGTCGCGTAATCGTCCCAAACCACTAGTCGAAAACGTTCAGCGTCCGGACGCGGAGGCTGGAGGCGTTGCGGCGTCCCTTATTTCTTCCGATTGAAAGTGGCAAACTTTGAGACCCTTTTTTTAAAAACAATGTATGGGCTAATATTCACACGAGGTTTGCGACTGCCGGTTGCTGTGCTAGTTAAAAGGCGGTGTGTTTCATGCGCTTAAAATTTGAATTAAATTAGGCAATGAATGTTTGTGTTGAGTGGTAAGGAGGGCTGTGTGTGTGTGTGTGTGTGTGTGTGTGTGTGTGTGTGGGGGGGGGGGGTTAAAATATAAAAAGAAAAGTGGGGACAATTGTTCCACACAAAAAAATAAAAAACAGTTATATTTATATATTGTGTACCATGTTTTCTC
>JAODKC010000082.1:13733944-13744439 GCA_026777985.1 Mormyrops attenuatus
CCCCCACCAAACCCACCCGACCGCCCCTGGCCCGTCTTTTCCCCCCCCCCTTTGCCCCGGGGGGGGGGCGCTCAAAATAAAATTCTGCTTAGAGCCCCAATTTGGCCAGGGGCGGCACCTTTTAATAATACAGCTTAATATCTCAGTATTCATTTCACATACCGTACACAGCATATACTGAATGAATTCAGAATGAAATAATGCAAAATTTGAAGTGTCACCTATAGAATAAATTATTTAACTGTCCTTTTCTGTACCATGGTGGAAAAGCATTTAATTTAGAGTCAAACAATCTGAAAGCAAACTGACATACAAGATGAAAAATTCACACAGCAAACCTATGCAAGTGTCAATCTTTACCCATTTTGGAGAACAATCTCCCAGAGGCACATCTGAAAATCACGGAGCTGTATACAAGCACTGTAATACAGCAGTCTGTGGTGCCATCAAGATAATACAGGATCTCAAGAGACATCTCCAGGTAAGTTAACAGACTTACGTTGTTCATTTTCATTTCCTGATTTATTTCCTGATGTATTTAATGTTGTCATGCTGCAGCTATCTGATATTGTAAGTATACAATAACTGCATAAGTTAAAAGGCATGGTGATTCTGTATCGTTAGCTAAAAGGTGTTCATTTCTGAACTGTATGACGCTATATCGGGATTAAACAATTCTGAAATAGTTTACAGAAATAATTACTGCTGTGTTATACCGCGGAATGAATGATCGCGTTACAACACGTCATTATTCATAACATACCTAAGTGGGCTAATAACGTAATATTACATGAAATATCCGTTACAATATAATGTTCCCAGTTCACATTAATTCAGATTGTAACGATTTAATGTGCTTTTCATGACGCATGCGCAAGCGCATCACTTCCGGGCTCAGCAGACAACATCCGTCATATAGATGGCTAGTTAGGAAACACAGTATAGATATGTCGGCGTGGTCTGAGGAGATGGAGGGTGCAAGTAATGGTATCGACGAATTGCATCTTCCACAACGAAAAAGAATCCTTTCAGCCGTGTGGACACATTTTGGATTTAAAAAAGAAGGCGGAGTTGTTCTTAAGAGCGACTCGCCAATTTGTAGAGCATGTGGTAAAGCCGTACCTGCTAAATCGGGGAACACAACAAACCTTATGCACCATCTGAGGAAACACCATCCATCGCGTTACGCCGCCATGCAAAACGTAAGTGAAATGAACCCGGGGGCACTGGCTAGGAAGTTTTCAGCTTAAGAGGGCAACTTAGTTTTTTTTTTCTTCTTTTTAAAAAGAAACATGGATAATTCGCCAAACAGCGCTAAACCTCGCCGACGTTACCTCGGCTGTTTATTCTCAAGGAATTTATCAATCGCCGGGCCGGATTTAGTAATGATTAAAAAGAACATGTCGTAAATCTGTTGAAAACGCAGCTTAAATGCATAGATATAAAGAAGTATAAAGAATATCTTTATATATAAAGAAAATATGTTGTATTACAATGACTTGTGTTATAATAGTACAAGCATTGCAGTGATATATTAAGTTCGACAAAAAAACGCGTCGCGCGCCGACTAGAACAGTCTCGCGTAATCGAGAAGTAAAATGCAGGGTCTCGTTTTGAACCAACACATCGTACGGGTCCTTGTTCGAAATTCATACACTCATGAATTCGGGAAATGTATCCTGTGCTAAAACAGTGCATAAGCTAATATTCACACGAACTATGTCACTGGCGGTTATTGTGCAAGTTAAATAAGACGATGTTTTTCATGCAACAAAACAGATTAGGCTTAATCCATGACACATTGCGATATGTTCATACTATTGCAGCCCTACTGTCTGTATTGACTATAATTTGTATTCAGAGATTGTGCTGTATACATTTGACATAAAATTTACAGATTAACAAACACATATATTCTATTTCAGAAGAAGATTTCTGACCCTTTGGTGAAGCCTGAACCCAATGATGACCCAGTCACCCCTAACCAGACTGTTATAGATACTGCACCCGCTGAATCTGAAGCCAGCTCTAAATGGGTCGTGGTTCCGATACCAACAGATAGTCGTCAAGTTGCTCTGACAGACTGCATAGTGACATACATCGTAAATGGACTCCTTCCCCTGTCTACTGTAGAAAATAAGGATTTCATAGCAATTTTGCAATTGGCTGAACCCTTCTTCACAATGCCCTCTCGGAGAGACCTCACCCAGGACCTCATTCCTCAGCGCACCGCTGCTGTTAAAAATCATTTAATTACTCAGATGCAGAATGCTTCTGATATTTGTCTGACAGTGGACTTATGGTCAAACCGATCCATGACGTCATTTTTTGCCATGACTGGTCATTTCATTTCAGATTTTGAATTGCAGAACGTAATGTTGAGGTGCCAACGATTCAAAGGAAAGCATTCAGCTGATAACATCTGTGGAGTGTATGAGGATATTTTGTCAACTTATGCCATTAGGGACAAAGTATCATGCATTGTGACTGATAGTGCATCAAACATGATAAAGGCATTCAACCTTTTCCCACCCATAACTGTTGTTCATGATGAAGAGGTGGAACAGGATGACGTGTCTGATCTTCATGTGGTGAACATTGATGAGGAGATGATGTACTTCCCTCCAGAAAGGAGTCCATGCTTTGTCTACACATTGCAACTCGTGGTTCGTAATGCCCTGGATCAAGTTGGTTCTATAAAAAACATGCTAGATAAAATCCAAAAACTCGTGTCTTTCTGCCATAAGTCTCCAGTGGCTACTGAGATTTTAGGAGATTACAAGCTTTATTGTGGAAATGTCACCTACTGGAATAGCCAGTTGAAGATGCTGAAGTCGGTCCTTAACATTCCCAGTGATGTCCTTGCTCAGCTGGAGTGCCCCGTTCAGCTGTCACCCACTGAATTTAAAATCATACAGGAACTATGTGTGGTGCTGGAGCCCTTTGAGGAGGTGACAGACAGGTGTCAGGCAGAGAAAGCTGTAACCTCCAGCTTGGTGATTCCGTGTGTTCGAGCCTTAAGGCATGCGGTCAAAAACATGAAGATGACTGGCAGCAACAACCTGGTTTCCATTCTCCAGAACTCGGTTGAGAAGCATCTTGCAAAATTTGAAGACATGCAATGCTTTCAGATGGCTTCCACTCTTGACCCAAGGTTCAAACTGGACTGGTGTATTGGTGAAGAGGTTAACACCATGAAGGATCTTGTCATAGGAAAAGTAGAGTGTCTCAGTGTTGGATATGACTGTAGTGACCAACCAAAGAAGCGTCCCAAACTTTTTTCCTACATGGAGAGTCAATGTAGTTCCTCAGCTGTTGCCAGAACTTCACATGATGTCATCGTGTACCTGAGTCAGCCATGTTTGGCAGAGGATGTTGACCCTTTGGCTTACTGGAAAAGAAACCAAACCAGCTTTCCTGAGCTAGCACAACTTGCTTGCAAATACCTTGCTATACCAGCTTCCTCTGCATCTGTTGAGAGAATCTTCAGTACGGCGGGAAATATTTTCAGGCCAGAACGGTCCAATCTGAATGATAA
This sequence comes from Mormyrops attenuatus, assembly GCA_026777985.1. Taxonomy (NCBI): domain Eukaryota; kingdom Metazoa; phylum Chordata; class Actinopteri; order Osteoglossiformes; family Mormyridae; genus Mormyrops; species Mormyrops attenuatus. The sequence goes on from JAODKC010000082.1 coordinate 13,737,483, forward strand.
AACCTTTGAAGGTCTCTTGTTGATTAAATGTAACAGTACTGAACAATGAATAGTTTATTGGATTGAAGCGTAACATTGAGCAATGAATCATGCATTAGAATAAAGCATAATTGCATTTGCTATAATGTTTTGCTTTTTGTTATAGGTTGAACTGATAGACGAAACGTAATGTTCTACACATAAGGAAATAAATATGAGCGGCTATGGAAAAAAAGAGCAAGATATATATATATATATATGTGTGTGTGTATGTATATGTATATACACACACACACACACACACAAAATCTTCCTCTTAGAATTATAATGAGGTATACTTTCCCCGTGGTCACATGTACAGGCACAGCATCTACATCTTTCGTGTTGAAAGTAAATCTAATATGTAATTCATTCCTGTGTTGTGCGATTGCATTCAGTTTCTTTGAATGTAATTGAAATTCCTGTCATTCCAATTGAATGTTCTTAAGGGGCACGATTAATTACTTCTGGATTTTGCACAACCTTGACGTGAAGAGCTCAGTTCTGTGGTTTTCAGTTAATTATACATGGATGTCAAAGACCGGATCGGTATGTGCTGTGAATGGTGAGCCTTGTCTGTTTTTCTGGGGCATAATGCATTGCGTTGGGCCATTCAGAGAGATACAGGCCGTTAGTTACATTGGTGCCCTGGAGGGTATTCCAGAAAGTGTGTTTAGCATGCAGTTATGAATTGGTAGCATAAATCTGAATGGTTTCCATTCCAGAAATGGAGGTTAGACTGAACATCGCTCGGTAACCGTGGCGACTAATGCCCTGAACTAAACTTATGTGAGCGCAGGTTGAGCTGACAGAAACGTGGGTGGTCACTCACAACCACAACAATCGGTGAAATAAAGACAACTTTGCTACAGTTTCAATCTTTGTGTTTATTGGCTGCATATTAATTAATTTTTTGGTTATTTCACAGCAATTGAGAACCATCTTGACAACCATAAAACTCACCCTGAACTGGTATTCAAGCAGTTCAGTTTCTAAACTAGATTTTCTTTTTAAAAGATTAATGTGCTCCATCTGGATACGACGCTTGCTCATTTGCTTCTCCAGATGGACCTTGTATAGTTCTTTACCAGGGAACTAGGATGGGAGCATTTGTTAATCCTCTTACATTTAAGTCTCTAAATCTCCTACTTTCACTTGTGCGTAGAATATTAGGAGTAAGTGAATAAGGAATAATTATAATCACGTAGGACTGTGAGGAGTATTCAATCACCAACAAGACCATAATGGTAATCCAACAATGCCACTTCTCACTGGAACAGGACTGATCTAAAACAGGATACGTCTAAAAGTGTTCATTATATTAAAAGAACTGGGGGACAAACATCTCCCCCCCCCCCCCAGTTCCAAAAGGGATATTTTTCATTGTAAATGTGACAACCCTAACATTAAGTAGTATATTGTCTCCTGGGGTACTGTGGCACACATTTCAAGGAGAAGGTGCTTGAATGGGGGGGGGAGGGGTTGCAATGTGACTTACGTTAAAATTTGCAGACCAGGGAAGAAACCCTCTGCATATTTTATTGTATGGAGCAACACTCATTTATTTGAAAGTGGCACTTTCAGTCGATCAGGCAAAAGGGGCAGGTGCTCAGTGCTTGAATGCTGAGGTCCAGGGTGCCTTCACCGTTCTGAAAGAAGATTCACCTCCCGTCTGTTTAGATTGGTTGCCGTTTGAGATTTCAGGATTCACAAGTTTATTTGTTACATGCACAATTATACAGGTACAATTTGCAGTGAAATGAAAAGCTAACCAGCTAAAAGATTGTGCTAAACAAAGCAAAATAATAAAGATAAAATTAATAAATTAGTGAGAGAGACTATGGAATGAAATATAATATAAAGTGACTATGCAGTGAGTTAGTCACTGTGTAGGAGTTTTAGGTTCAGATGGCTGTTGGCATGTCAGAGTTCCAGATCCTGATGGCCTGGGGGTAGATGCTCCTCTTGAACCTTTCACTGTTTGCCCTTAGGGTGCGCAGTCGCTTGCCTGAGTTGAGCAGGCTGAACAGTCTGTTGCGGGGGTGGGTAGGATCCCTAATTATCATAATTGCTCTGGTCCTGCAGTGCTTGGTGTAGATATCCTGCAGAGAGGGCAGTGCTGACCTTAAGTTGTGCTCTGCTGCACGCACCACTATCTGCAGGGCTTTGTGATCTTGACCTGAGCAATTCTTGAACCATGATGCGGAGCTATGTGTCAGGATGCTCTCTGTGGTGCCGGTGTAAAAAGTATTCAAAATAGGTGGGGAGACCTTAAATTTCCTCAGCACCTCATGTGATAAAGGTACTGTCTTGCCTTTCTGACCTGAATTTGTGTGCCTCGGTCCATGTCAGGTCCTCAGTAATGTGCACACCCAGGTATGAGGCCGCTCACTTTCTCAACAGGATCTGCTGCTGCTTCTGCCTAAAATTCACCACTAGCTTCTCGGTGTTGCTGACATTCAGTGAGAGATTATGAGCCTGGCCTATTAGAGCCTTGTGGCCTATTAGAGTGGTGTCATCTGTAAACTCGAGGAATTTACATGTGAAATATTCCATCCAAGATATTAGACATTGTTTTCAACTGCTCTGATAAATTTTCAATAAAATTTGTGATTTACTTTCACATTTATTAGTTGTGCATTTTTCCCTTCCATCTCTCTCTCCCCTTTTCTGCAGCTAGTGTTACTTCTTCTTTACAAATTCATAATTATCATACGCAGTCATTAATATTTCCCTCTCCATCCGCATGAAGGACTGAGCTACTCTTTTGGCATGCATTTCCATGTCAAATCATTTTTACAGTGATCTGCTGATATTGGCTTTTTGTTGTTCCATGAGACTGCGTTTCGTTACCATTTTGTTTGCATCGTTTCAAGCTCATTTAAGACAAAATTATTGTTTAAACATCACTTTTTGGAATGCTACACAGGTCTTCAAAGTAATGGTAACCATGATGTTGTTAAGGACTAGGTGATGCTGTTTGTCTTGTTCAGGTGACAAAGCCGCCTATTCAGTCTTGTCCCACTCATTATCTCTGTCGGCTCCTGTTCATCCTGTATGTCCTCTTCATTTCCAAGCTGATAGATTCCTGCCAGTGTAACATGTCTACACAGTGAATCATGGTTGCATATTAAACATAATGGCTTCAGCTCGCATATAGTTTTGAGAAATCACAGGATTGTCTGCATATTGATGGGGGGGGGGGTTCTGACAGTCTCCATAAGCATTCATACCCTTCAAATGCTGAAATTACCATATTCCTTGCTAATACACTAAATTCTGTATGCATGTGTTGCAATCAGTACAGGTTAGCAGGGTTATGAATCATTCAAAATTGAATTGAGAATGACCCTGAAATTTCTTTCATGAATTTGAATTGAATTTGTATTGTGGTTGGAAACAGGAATGCCGAATTGTATTTCCAATTTGAATTTAAGGAAGTAGGATAAAAATAGAATTTGAATTAAAACAATTTCATATGTCTAGTGCTTTTAACAATATGGCTAGTATTTTAATGATCGATATTTAAAAATATTAAATAGTAATCTATAATATTTAATAATATGTATATCGATAATTAATGTAATAATAATAATTAGAATTTTTATATGAATTCCACATACATTATTATACACACCATACACTGTATTATTGATTCAAAGATTCAAGAGGTTTATTCGTCACGTGCGTTTGAAAACGTAATGTTATTCGGAATGAAATAAAGCAACATTTGAAGTGTCATCTGTAGAAAAAAATATTTAATTGACCTTTTGTGTAACATGGTGGAAAAGCACTTCATTTCCCAGAATTCTCTTCCTTATCCAAAAATCTGCAAAATGAAGCCAGACAATTTGAAAGAAGACTTCACACGGCAAACCAATGAAGCTGTCCATCCTTGCCCATTTCGGTGAGCAAACTCGTACAGCCACACCTGGAAATCAGAGGTGTATATAAGCAATGCAGTACAGCAGTCTGAGGGTCCACCAAGAACACTTCAAATTTCAAAGGACATGTACAGGTACGTTAACAGACTTATTGCAGTTCGTTTTCCTTTCATGATTACGTCAGTATTTATTGTCGTTATGTTACAGGTACATACACATGCTATAATAACTGAACTGAATTGAATAATGATATTCTGTAATGTTTGCTTTTTTTCCCTAATACTGTTGTGTGGCTGTGCAGGTTTTATTCTGTAGTGAAGAAATTAATGTTTATGTGTCTCTTATGCACTAATATAAAATATACTGGGTGCGACTTCACAGTGACAAATGAATTAGTTTAGTGCTGATATCGCGGATTAAATTATGGCGTCACAACAAGCCATCAGTGACACACAAATAGTCTATTATTATATGAAATATATGTCACATTCAAGTTAAAACTGGACAATTTGAGGTACTTTCCATAACGCATGCGCGGGAGTATCACTTCCGGCCACAGTGGGCAACATCCATTATTAGCTGGTTATCTGGCAAATACAGTCTAAAAGATCTTTGCGAGATGGACTGTATCGGCGAATTGCACCCCCCACAAAAAAAAACCCGTTCGGCCGTATGGGCACATTTTGGATTCAGAAAAAGAAACGGAGTTATTAATATGAGCGACTGGCCAATTTGTAGAGCATGTGGCAGAGCCGTACCAACTAAAGACGGCAGCACATCAAACCTTTTACACCATCTGAGAGAGCGACATCCGTCACGTTACGCTGAGATGCAAAATGTAAGTGAAATAACCCGGAGTCGTTGGCTACTAGATTTTTTAGCTTAGACGCGTAACTTCAGCTTTTAAAATAATATATGGATAATTTAGGGAGAACACTCGCCATCGGGGGGGGGGGTTATCCAAACTTTTCCTCTGTTGATTTTTCTTTCCACTGGAAACCGACCGATTAAATGTCCGGATGTTTAATTTATATTAAAATAAACCCGGACCGGTACTCTGAGAGAAGATGCCCCCGCCACGTGTTTTATGGGCTCATGAGATCATTTAATGTTGTTTCCCGTTTTGAGCAAATACGGGACGCAAATTGTCTCGGATATTTGTGCGGGCCGTGTGCTAGGACACTCTTCAGACCATTCACTGATTCTTGCCTTGCGAATTAAAAAAAGACGCATTTGCGACCCAAATTAATAGGAATGAATTGAGTTTGAACGGTGAATTTTTCTTGTATGCTTGTGTTTCATTGAGTGATGGGAGGGCGTTTGTGTATCTGTGGCGGGGTTAAGCCGCGATATATTAAACCCCCCTTATAGGTACTCACTGTAACTATAAGGTTAATTCCTAATACTGTGACAGTTCTGCTGAAATTTTCGTAACGCGCGCGCAAGCACGTCACATCCGGCTACAGCGGACAGCGTCCTTTGTTTAGCTGGCATTCCAAACTTGCCATGGGTTGGATTGACCGAGTTTGGTGCTGGCAATCATTACCCCCGAGCCTAATCTAACGATTGATATAAAGGAATCGATATTATGTTATCGACAGCGTGCTTTTTTTCACGTGGTCACTGGGGAGGAACCGAAGAAGGACTACGTTAGGTTTGTTTGAATCTGTTTAGATCTCGAATAATTTATTCACTACAACTGATTCCTATTGGCAAATGCACCCCAATTTGGTACGCAGTTGCATACGTTAGCATTTCCACTGTGCAAGATAAGACATTTTGTCCGATTAAAGAAATTGAACTAAGAGATATCTTTGTAGAGTAAATTTTTAAAGTGTGCTTTTTTTGAGAAGCAGAGAGGGTATAGTGTGGGGAGAGAGGTATTGAAAAATGATGGTTAACATTTTGAATTTTTTGTCACTTGCAGCCATACTCTTTGTGTGTGTATTTTTTATTCATATATAATTTTATACTTTTGTATTTTTTTTCAAAATTTACAAATTAACAAGTACATTTTCTTTTTCAGAAGAGAAATTCAGAACTTTTGGTGAAGTCTGAACCCAATGAAGACCCAGTCACCCCTAACCCAAGTGTTACGGATGCTTCGCCTGCTGAATCTGAAGCCAGCTCTAAATGGGTTGTGGTTTCTATACCAACAGATAGTCGTCAAGTTGCTCTGACAGACAGCATTGTGACATACATCGTAAATGGACTCCTTCCCCTCTCTACTGTACAAAATAAGGATTTCATCACAATTTTGCAGTTGGCTGAACCATTCTTCACAATGCCGTCCCAGAAAGACCTCACCCAGAAACTCATTCCTCAGCGCACTTCTGGTGTTAAAAATCATTTAATTAATCAGATGCAAAACATTTCTGATATTTGCCTGACTGTGGATTTATGGTCAAATCGTTCCATGAGGTCATTTTTTGGCATGACTGGTCATTTCATTTCAAATTTTACATTGCAGAATGTAATGTTGAGTTGCCAGCGATGCAAAGGAAGGCATTCAGCAGATGACATTTCTGCAGCGTATGAGGATATTTTATCAACTTACGACATTAAAAACAAAGTATCATTCATTGTTACTGATAGTGCATCTAACCTGATAAAGGCATTCAGCCTCTTCCCACCTATGACTGTTGTTTATGATGAAGAGGAGGAACTGGATGACACATCTGATCTTCATGTGGTGAACATTGATGAGGAGATGATGTACTTCCTTCCAGAAAGGTGTCCATGCTTTGTCTACACATTGCAACTTGTGGTTCGTGATGCCCTGGATCAAGTTGGTTCTATAAAAAACATGCTAGATAAAATCCAAAAACTTGTGTCTTTCTGCCATAAGTCTCCAGTGGCTACTGAGATTTTAGATCACAGGCTTTATTGTGGAAATGCCGCCCGCTGGAATAGCCAGTTAAAGATGCTGAAGTCGGTCCTTAACATTCCCAGTGATGTCCTTGCTCAGCTGGAGTGCTCCGTTCAGCTGTCACCCACTGAATTTAAAATCATACAGGAACTATGTGTGGTGCTGGAGCCCTTTGAGGAGGTGACA
>JAODKC010000082.1:13761973-13789715 GCA_026777985.1 Mormyrops attenuatus
TCATGTTTTCACTTTGATTTTTGGGGTGTCTTTGAATTCAGCCCTCTGTAGGTTGATAATTTTCATTTCCATCAAACAATGTGACATCCTTTCATTCCTAACACATTACTCAGTCTATATCAGTATAGATATCCAGCATGTTTTTTCCCATTGAGATCTGATGTGTTTTCAAAGTGTTCCTTTTATTTTTTTGAGCAGTGTACTTCATGTCCGGTTGGTTGGTCCCAAGTTCATCAAGAGTATAAAGTTAATCATCTTTCGATGCAAAGTACTGTCAGTAATCATCTTTTCCCTGTAATTCACTTCTATCACTTTTTCATGAAATGGTAGAAACTGGGCCTTGCTAAGTGTAATGATCTCTATATCAGCAACACTTTTGCTAGTTTTAGTACCCTCTCTGAAAAATTGTCCACCGTATCTACTACCCAAAACAAGACTTTCTATTCCAATTTGAATTTAAGGAAGTAGAATTAAAATTGAATTTGGATTCAAATAAATTCATATTCCTAGTGTAGGTGCAGCTTTTAACAATACACCTTAATATTTTGAAATTAATTCCACTTAAACATTACCTTGAAACCATATACCGTATTGTTGTTATAAAAATGTGATGTTATTTAGAATGAAATAATGCAAAATTTTGAAGTGTTACGTATAGAATAAACAATTTGACTGACCTTTTTTGTACCATGTTGGAAGAACACTTCGTTTCCCAGAATGCTGTTCCTCATCCCAAAATCTACAAAATGGAGCCAAACAATCTGGACGCATACTGAATGCAATCTGGCTCTCATATAAAATTCACACAGCAAACCTGTGAAGCTGTCCATCCTTGCCCATTTTGGTGAGCCACCTCCCACAGTCACACCTGGAAACCACAGAGCTGTATGTAAGCAATGCAATGCAGCTGCCTGAGGGTCCACCAAGAACACTTCAAATTTCAAAGGACATGTACAGGTACGTTAACAGACTTATTGTAATTCATCTTCATTTTATAATAGTCAGCATTTAATGCCATCATGCAACAGGTATCTGATGTCATAGGCTGGAGGAGGGGGTCTCACAGTGGGTGGGCTGTGACACATTTGCCAATCTGGGGTGGGGGGTGCTCAGAGAATTGTTGGAAATTTGCATTATAGCCTGTTACCAAAAACAGCATTTGGTAAAAGCAGTGCCCCCCTAGGTAAATTTTGTAGTGGCCCCCTGCTGTGATGGGACCAGGGACAGATGCCCATCACCTCCTCCACTATTGCCAACAGCTACTGAATATGTTAAAATGCTTGGTATTTCTGTATGTTTTTAACTAAAGGCTTTTCATTTACACTAACCTGAATTGTTCACATTTAGATTTCTTTGCTTGTTTTACTGTTGTGCGGCTGTGCAGATTTTATTCTCTCTTTTTTGTGCTTTTGATTTAAGAGTAATTTCTGTACAAGTAAAGAAATCCATTTTATTTCATGCAGTAAAATGCAGTCTATTGGGGTGCAGCGGTACGATGGTTTATTGTGTTTTAAATAAGATCTGAAACAGTTACATCATTAATGCTGTTCTATATCCCGGTTGACATGATGATGTCTCAACACTACACTAACAGTCAATAATAAAATAAAGATTAAAATGAAGATAAGAATTATAACAATTATATGCAATAACACACACACACATATATAAATCTCTGTTGTGTATATATATTTGCTTTAAGAAAAGTACAACACAGATTTGAAAAAGACTGACGAGTAAAGTGCACGGAGGCATAACTAGGTAATATTGCAATAATTCGGCAGTTACAACAGGTGAAAGAGTGTGACAGTAGTCCAAACGACAATGGCACAAAATATACATGACATTTAGATAATAATGTACTGTCACATGGATATCCGTAACATTTAATGTTCGAAATTCGCATTAATTTCTTTAAATCCCAATCTGAGAATTCGCACCAATTTTCATAACGCATGCGCAGGTGCAACACTTCCGGCTACAGTGGATAACATCCTTTGTTTAGCTGGCTAGCTAGCTGTACAGTGCAAAGATGTCGGCCTGGTTTGAGGAGACAGAGGGTACAAATAACGTTGTCGGCGAATTGCACCCGCCAGAACACAGAATCCGTTCAGCCGTGTGGACACATTTTGGATTCAGAAAAATAGACGGAGTTATTATTAAGAGCGACTGGCCAATTTGTAGAGCATGTGGCAGAGCCATACCGACCAAAGCAGGTAGCACATCAAACCTTATACACCATCTGAGAGAGCGACATCCGTCACGTTACGCCGCAATGCAAAACGTAAGTGAAATAACCTGGGGAGCCAGGACTAGGAGGTGTTCAGTTTTAGCAGGCAACTTGAATTTAAAAGTGCAATAAAAATAATCTTGTGAACAGAGTGCGATAATACTGGAGGTGGGGGGATAGGCGGCGGCGGCGTTGCTAAAATTTACGTCCGCTGATTAGTGTTTTTATCCTCCGTGGAAATCGATCGATAGGCGGGACGGATTTAAGAAAGAAAAACACGCCGCAGGCTGGTACTTTTAGTAAAGTTGATACCCGTCCCATATTACGCGGGATCGTCATTTATTAAAGACGAAATGCTGATTTCCAATTGTGAACTAATATAGGACGCGATTTGTTCTGTATTTTCGAATCCGGACCGAAATAAAATGTATCTAATCTGTCGTCGGGAACCTGGGGGCGATGCTCCTTATTTCTTCAAATTGAAAGTGGCAACCCCAACTTTAAGGAGTATTCAGGGGTTTTGTTTGCTACATGCAAGGTATACAGTCAGAACATAACCTGCCGTGAAATATTAGGTCTCCGCCATATGAACAGTGACAGCAGAAAGGCATTTAAAGTAGCCATGTGATAATAAATAGACGTAAAAATAATAAGTTATACTGAAAAATCGTCATACTAAAAACCAAAATAAAATAAAAAAAAAAACAAAAGTTATACTGTCGAATAAATAAATGGGGCTGTGATGTGCAACACAGATCTAATAAAGGGCGAGGCTCATAGGTCGGAGGGGATAGGCTGACACTCATTGACCCATGTCAGTGAGGCTTCTTGTGCAAATTAAAAAAGACAAGACTTTGTGTGAGTAAAGAAATTAATATGAATTAAATGAGTTTATACAGAGGGAGGGTGTAAAGTGTGTCATATTAAAAAAAAACAAAAAACTTTTGGCATATAATTTTATCATGCTGTGAATGTTTTATGCCATTTCAGCTGTACTGCCCATTAATTTTCATATAGGAATATTTCTACTTTACACTGGTTTTCACTATATTTACAGAATAACACATACATATTTTCTTTTTCAGATGAAACATCCTGAACTTTTGGTGAAGTCAGAACCCATTGATGACCCAGTCACCCCTAACCAAACTGTTATAGATACTATGCCTGCCGAAGCTGAAGCTGAAACCAGCTCTAAATGGGCACCAATGGATACTCGTCAAGTTGCTCTTACGGACAGCATAGTGACATACATTGTAAATGGACTCCTTCCCCTCTCTACTGTAGAAAATAAGGATTTCGTCGCAGTTTTGCAGTTGGCTGAACCATTATTCATAATGCCTTCTCGGAGAGACCTCATCCAGAACCTCATTCCTCAGCGCACCGCTTCTGTAAAATATCATTTAATTAATCAGATGCATAACGCCTACAATATTTGCCTGACAGTGGATCTATGGTCAAACCGATCAATGAGGTCATTTTTTGGCATGACGGGTAATTTCATTTCAAATTTTACATTGCAGAATGTAACGTTGAGTTGCCAGCGATTCAGAGGAAGACTTACAGCGGAGAACATTTGTGGAATGTATGAGGATATTTTATCAACTTATGATATTAAGAACAAAGTATCATTCATTGTTACTGATAGTGCATCTAACCTGATAAAGGCATTCAGCCTCTTCCCGCCAATAACTCTTATTGATGGTGAAGAGGAGGAACCAGATGACACGTCTGATCTTCATGTGGTGAACATTGATGAGGAGATAATGTACTTCCCTCCAGAAAGGAGTCCATGCTTTGTCCACACATTGCAACTCGTGGTTCGTGATGCCCTGGATCAAGTTGGTTCTGTGAAAAACTTGCTAGACAAAATCCAAAAACTCGTATCTTTCTGCCATAAGTCTCCAGTGGCTACTGAGATTTTAGGAGATTACAAGCTTTATCCTGGGAATGCCGCCCGCTGGAATAGCCAGTTGAAGATGCTGAAGTCGGTCCTTAGCATACCCAGTGATGTCCTTGGTCAGCTGGAGTGCCCTGTTCAGCTGTCACCCACTGAATTTAAAATCATACAGGAATTATGTGTGGTGCTGGAGCCCTTTGAGGAGGTGACAGATAGGTGTCAGGCAGAGAAAGCTGTAACCTCCAGCTTGGTGATTCCATGTGTCCGAGGCTTAAGGCATGCAGTCAGAAACATGAAGATGATTGGCAGCAACAACTTGGTGTCCATTCTCCAGAGCTTGGTTGAGAAGCATCTTGCAAAATTTGAAGACATTCAATGCTTCCAGATGGCTTCCACTCTTGACCCAAGATTCAAACTGGACTGGTGTATTGGTGAAGAAGTTAACACCATAAAGGATCTTCTCATAGGAAAAGTTGAGTGTCTCTCTCCAAAATTCAGTGCTGGCTATAGTGACTGGACTGCCCAACCAGTGAAACGTCCCAAACTCTTTTCCTACATGGAGAGCCAAACTTGTCCATCAGATATCGCCAAAGCTACTCGTGATGTCATTGTATACTTCAGTCAACCATGTTTAGCAGAGGATGCTGACCCTTTGGCCTACTGGAAAGGAAACCAAACCAGCTTTCCTGAGCTAGCACAACTTGCCTGCAAATACCTTGCTATACCAGCATCCTTTGCACCTGTTGAGAGAATCTTCAGTGCAGCAGGAAGTATTTTCAAGTCAGAACGCTGCAATCTAAATGATAAAACCTTTGAAGATCTTTTGTTGATTAAATGTAACAACATTGAACAGTGAGTCATATATTGGAATAAAGCATAATTGCATTTGCCACGATGTTTCGCTTTTTGTTATAGGTTGAACTGATAGACAAAACGTAATGTTCTACACCTAAGGAAATAAATATGAGCGGCTATGAAAAAAAAAGAGCAAGAACTTTTTTTTGCCATGTATACTTTTAATGTATATTGGTGGAATAAGCTAAAAGTTATACACAAATTTTCTCTTACAGTCATGCAGATTTAAAGGCTGCTTTACCCACTCATACCCTCAGTACATACAGCTACTATCTTGAAAGTAAATCTGTTGTATAATTATGTTTTGTTAGATTAAATAACATTCCTGTTTTGTGTGATTGCATTGAATTTCTTTGAGTTAAATTTTTTTTCGAAGTACAGTGGTACCTTGGAACACAAACTTAATTCATTCCAGATGGCTGGTCGTGTGGACACCTGTATTGAAGTGAGCTGAAGGCATACTGGAAGTGGCAGGTGGAGAGGAGGAGGGATGGAGGGGTTATTGTTTGGAAAGGGAGACGCATCTCCATCCATACAAGTTTTAGCAGGTCTGTTTTGTTTTGCTGTGTCCTGAGTTTTTGGTCGAGTTGCGGCTAGATTTTTCTTGACCGAGGTCTGAATTGGTAGAGTTGAACACGTCTCAACCCATACAAGTTTTAGCAAGGATGGTCGATTTCCAAGATTTCAGTCGAGGTACAAGTCGAAATAAATTAAACAGATCCATTTTATGTCCGAGATTGTCGACTTGAAAGGTGTTCGAGTTCCAAGGTTCTACTGTAATTACAAGTCAAGTTCCTTTGGGTGTGGCCAATTAAGTTCAAATACCAGTTTTTGAATTGAGTGGTGTGCAATTTGTGAATTCTGAATTTTGCTCAATCTTAACATGAAGTTTGGTGGTGTTTAGGTAGTTATAAATGGATGCTAAAGACAGGACCGGTATGTGCTGTTGACTCTTAGCCTTGTCAGTTTCCCTGGGGCAGACGGCCTTGGATTGGGCTATTCACAGTGTGAGATACAGGCTTTTAGACTAAATGGTTGCCTAGGACATCAAAAAGTGATGGTAATCACGATGTTATGGACATTAGGACGCTTTTCCATTCCATCAAGAAAGTACCAAAAGTATAGTACTTCAAAGTATTTTGCACTGGCATAAAAACTGGTACCACTGCTAAATTACATCATAACGCGAGGTGGGGTATTTTGTACTGAATTCGAAAAATGGCTATAGTATATTATTGGGCTGGTTGTTGTGTGATATTAGTACCAACATCACGTTATACACATACAGTTCTTTTATCGCTACTCCTCTAGAAAATAGGATTTTTCTTACTTTCAGTTCTGTACAGACATTATGAATGAATGAAAATCGCATTTATATAGTGCTTTTTTCACAAAGCACTTTACAGAAGCAATGCGGAGACTTCAGTCACCAACACTCAGTACGTCTCCATACACAGCTAAGTCGAACTATGGTTATAGCTCGACTACGCCACTTAATCAGACTGCTGTCCTTATCCCAGTATACATGCATGGGAATCAATTTATTGACAGTAGTATTTCCGACTCCACGGCAATAGGTGGCGATATGGCTCCTTTCAGCTTGTTAGTATTGGGCTTTTTCCGGTTGACCTATTGCGTCACAGGCGTAAAAAAAATAAAAATAAAATAGTGGATGGCTGGACAAATGAAGTGGCACAAGCTTTAATTGCAATCTGGTTACAAGACCAGATACAACAAGACCAGCATAGCAGAGCAAGAAATAAAGATTTTCGTATGATATACTATGACATCAGGATATTGGAAATTTTTCAAATATTGCAATGTGATTTTTTTTTTTTGTCATAAATATTGGGGTATTTATGAAACAAAAAAGGTCTCCAACATAAATTTCCCACGATTCCGTCTAGGGGTGATTTAAACACTAAGGATGGAAATTATTATGATTGTCTCTGAGAACGCATGTAGCGCTCATGCAAAAGCAGTGGCGGCAAACTTTAAACAGATTTTTAAACATATACTAGATAATCTTGAAAAGGAATAATCATTAAAATTGCAAAACTAGATAAGTTTTGTTTTCCTATGACAGAGTAAAAATATTTTAGCAAGATTTAACTCCCTGCACTATAATATCCGTACCAAACTGAAGGTAAGACAAATCTTGATCTTAATCTAGCTGGCTAGTGATATAAGAATTGGATGTGCATAACATGCGATGTTGGTATTAATATCCAACATTGTCCAGTGCTACTACATCCATTATTCCAGTTCAGTACAAAATACCCCGCCTCACTTTTGTGATGTCATTCAGCCCCGGTACCAGTTTTTACGGCAGTGAAAAACCATCACCTTGAAGTACCAAAAGTACAGTACCTGGTGTGTTGGGAAAGCACCCTTTAGTTGAACGGTGACACTGGACAGCTTTACAGTGCTGTACATTTTGTATCTGCTGTATGTCCTCTGCTGTGCTTCAAGATTCTTCTGTGTACTGGCTTCGTCTGTTAAGCCCAGAGGGGGAACCTGCAGAGCACCTAGGCCAGTTTGAGTCCCATTGAACGTATACATACAGGAGTAAATCGACTCCCAGTCACATTATCTGGGTGTCTTAGTCTGACTTTGAGAAATTCGATTTAGTACGATTTCAGTTAGACTAAAATGTAGACATTTAAAAGTCTGGTTTTAAAAGTACTTTAAAAGTCTGGTTTTAGTCAGCCTAACACAATAATTTGATTTTCTTAGTGTGTATGTAAATGTACAGGTGTGTGCCCCCCTACTGGATGATGTGACAGCAGCCATTCTGCACCAGTACACCCACCACACAGTAGCTAAGGTGGTGAAGGGGCAGGAGAGAATTCACCAGTTACATATAGGGGGCGTTTAGGTGGCCAGATTAGAAAGGGCCAAAGTGGACAGTTTAGCCAGGGCGTCAGGGTACCATCCCTACTCTTTTGAAGGATAACCAAGGATCTTTTATGACCTCAGAGAGTCAGGGTTTTTACGTCACCATTTTTACAGCACAGTGTCCCCATCACTGCATTGGAATCCACACAAACCACAGGATGGGCTGACTTTCTGGCCAGATCAACACCTCTTTCAGCACCAACCCAGTTTTCCCAGTTGGCCTCCCATCCAAGTACTGGCCCGGCCCAAACTTGCTTAGTTTCAGGTAGATTACTTAGTCTGAACTGTAGGTGGTGTATCTGCTGCTAGTTTGATATTATAGCACAGAAAGTTTAAGCTTTGCTAAAACATTTTTACATCATAGAAAAAAAACTTTGCAAGTTTTGCCGTTTTAATGATCATTCCTTTTCAAGATATTCTAGAATATGTTTAAAATTCAGTTGAAATTTTACCTCCACTGCCTTTGCATGAGCGCTGCATGCATTGTCCGAGACACTCCTACATGGGTTTTTGCGTTGTAAATACCCCAATATTTATTAAAACAAAATCACATTGAGATATTTGAAAATTTTCGTATACTGTGCTGCCCTGGTATATTATACAAAGTACTTTATTTCTTGTCATGCCATCCTGATCTTGTATCTGTTCTTCTGAACAGATCACAGTTTAACCTTGGATCTCTTTATTTGTCCATGCATCTATTATTATTACTTGTTTTCTGGATTGGTGACTTTTTTCCAAGACTGGTTGTATTATGTTTCAGAGGCAGGTTATTTGGATAACCAATTGACAAAGAAAGTGTTTCAAGACCCCCCCTGAAGTACCCAAAAAGTACCCCCATTGGTTTGGCACTTTTGGTACTAGGGTTCGACCGGAAGTCAATGGAAAAACGAAAGTATTGTACCAAAAGTACGGTATATGGTGCATTGGAAAAGCATCCTAGTTGATGCTGTTTGTCTTCAGAGGTGGCAATTTCAGGTCCAGAAAGTAAAAATCCAGACCAGGATTTTATTTCAACCAACCACTTGAGAACTATTTGACTGTGACTCCTTGCTCAGCTGGTTGGTTGAAACAAAATCCTGGTCTGGATTTTTACTTTCTGGACCTGAAATTGGCACGTTTGTTTGTCTTGTTTGGGTGACAGTCACCTACTCAGGCTTATCCCACTTATTGTCACTGTTGGCTCCTAAGCCTCAGCCCCTAAATTTATTATCCTCTTTATTTCCATATTGATAGATTCCTGTCAGCATATCAGGTCTGCAAAGAGAATCATAGGTGCTTAATAAATATAATGGCTTCCGCTTGAAAATGGGTTTAGCAACTGAGAAATCAAAGGATAGTCAGCTTATTGATGTGGAGGGAGCCTCCATTCGTCTCTCCCATCAGATAGAGTGGGTAAAATAAGTATTGAACGTCAACATTATACTCAGTAAATATATTTCTAATCGGGCTATTGACATGAAATTTACACCAGATGTCGGTAGCAACCCAAGTAATCCACACATACAAAGAAATCAAAACAAATAAGTGCATAACTTTAGTTATGTATAACCTCAACACAATTACTTGGGTTGAAATACTTCTGAAGTAAGTTTACATCACCTACCGCTGTGACTTTATCTTATTTATTTCATGAAGATAATTTTTGGACCAGTGTAGTGCTAATGAATCCCACTTTTTCTGGATAATGGATCTGGGGGCATGTTTAGACAGAGGGGGATTCCCATACAGCACAGTACATCAGAGTACATGATGCAGGCCCACGCTGCGATCACCTAGAAGTAACACCCACTTCCTGTGTTTTCTGCTCTGCTCAGCTGCTTCAGACTGCTGCCGCTG
The DNA here is from genome assembly GCA_026777985.1 of Mormyrops attenuatus. Taxonomy (NCBI): domain Eukaryota; kingdom Metazoa; phylum Chordata; class Actinopteri; order Osteoglossiformes; family Mormyridae; genus Mormyrops; species Mormyrops attenuatus. The sequence continues at coordinate 13,771,696 of JAODKC010000082.1, forward strand.
GTATTTTTGGCCGCCGCTGAAGCCTTTCTGAAGCAGTGTTTTTCCTGGTTATCACAAGCTTTGTTTGCTCAGCTCAGGGAAGCCTGTAATTTATGGGGGCCTTCAGTATGCTCTTAATTTTGTATATTTGACGGGTGACTCAGATTAGTTTATTTGGTTGACTTTCACCAGCTCTGAATAAGGGGAATAGGTATAGGGAAAAATACGGATCTGAAATCTTATTTTGAACACATTAACATGAAACCAACATCATAATTAAAGACCAATACTTTTATCAAAAAAACAGATTCCTAATACTGTGGATTTAACATAATGTACCCCCATTGTAAAAAAATAATGCTACTGTCTTTTATAATTAAATATAACAGTACAGTGTGTAATTTGGCTGCAACCCTTCATTTTGATATGTCTTCGGTGGTCTGGCTCTCAAACAATCAGTTCTTCATCATCAGGAAAGCTAGAGTGATATTTGTGCATGTTTGTGGTCAAAATGGATGGCTTGACAATGGCCATTTCAGTGTGCTTTCGAGGATGCGCAGGGCTGGGGGTTCGAATAGATGCATGGGAAAAGTGTCTGTGTGTTTATTCGGCAATGTATAGAAATGCAGGTTTGAAGTACGGACATAGAAACTTAAGTTTTCCATTTTCCAGTAGTCTAGAAGGGAACATACTCCATTAACCTTGGTTCCATAAAACTGGCATTCTTCAGGAAATAGTCCACTGAAAATGGACATGAGCTGCTACAAGAGTTTAGAGAGGCAACTGGGAAGATTTCTGAGTCTTTTGTTTCTTGATGTCTGATATTATGGTTTTATAAAGGGCTTGTGATTACACCTCCAGGTTGAGCGGATCATAGACAAACGGAAGAGCAAGAAGGGCCGGGTGGAGTACCTGGTACGCTGGCGGGGCTACGGCTACGAGGGCGACACATGGGAGCCGGAGATGCACCTGTCCAACTGCATGGAGTTCATCCACGAGTTCAACCGGCTGCAGGGCGAGCTCCAGCAGGACGGGCCTCCCCCCCGCTCTGGGCATGGTGCCGCTAACAACGCCCGCAAGCAGATCTGCAGGCCGCAGCAGCAGCCCAGCGAAGGCCCCAGGGCTGCCTCTTCTAACCTCGCTGCTGCCCCCTCTGTTCTAAAGCGGCAACAGCAGCTCCCGCCGCCTGCCCCTGGCGACTTGAACGGTAAATCGGACACACAGCATCTCCCGCCTGCTGCGAAGTACCGCCGCCTGGCTGGGACAGCCCCGGGAATGGTGGGAATGCACGGTGTGGGCACTGGCCGCCGGAGCATGGACCTTGCAAGGTCTGGCATCAAGATCCTGGTACCCAAGAGCCCTATGAAGAGCCATGTTGCTGGCGAGGCATCGCCCAGCGAAGCTGCCCACAGCCTGCAGCAGGCGGGCCAGGAGCCCGACTCCATGCCCCCAGAGGTAGCCCTGCTGGAAAAGCCTGTGGGGGCCCTGCTGGGGCCCAGAGATGAGAGAGCCCGCATGGGCACACGGCCCCGGACCCAAACCATGCTCCCCCCACCTCAGGTGCCCATCACACCCGCCGCCGTGAAGTCCCTCAACGGTAAAGGTAGGACTTCCTCTACCACTGTCAACTTGGTAGATTTTGCGCCTCGCCACAACTCGGCTCATTTCCCACATTCTTGCTATGCTGATTTGGGAAGGTCATGTGACACATACAGAACAGTAAGCAATTAGAGCTGGGCAGGTAAGGTCATGTGACTTTTTCTGGCAGCAGTAACAGCTGGGTGGGTTAGGTCATGTGATCTATTCACATGGCAGGGAAGATCATGTGACCTATTTGGATGACAGTATGTTGCTGATGTTGAAAAGTCTCACGTGTGTGCTGGTTCTCTGAGCAAACTTCTAGAATGTTCACTATGCCTGTGTCCATATCCACTTGGGTTCCTGCGCCAGTCGCACTTTCCCGGGCCCCCCCCATCTCCTCCTAGTGACGCCCCCCTTTTGCTGCCCACAGGTTCGTCCTCCTTCACGGAGGCCCTAGCGGCTAATGGCTCTGCAAGCCCACAGAGCACCCCCATGGGGGCGTCGGGCGTGGCACCCAAGCGACGCTTTGAGGAGCGCCCGGCCTTCGACAGAAGGCTGCGCTTCAGTGTACGGCAGACGGAGAGCGCCTACCGCTACCGCGACATCGTGGTGAAGAAGCAGGATGGCTTCACGCACATCCTGCTCTCCACCAAGTCCTCAGAGAACAACTCGCTGAACCCTGACGTGAGTCCTCCTTGTCCACGACACACCGAGTTTTTAGTATCATCAGCCCACCCTATGCATATCCACTCTATGCATCCTCCATTACTTTTGTTCTTATTTTAATTTGCCATATTTTCTGTTGTCTCTCACCCCCAGGGCTGGGGGTTTTGAATCCCAGCCCTGCTCTTTGTGTGGAGTTGAGATATTCTCCCTGTTTCCTCTGGCCATTCCAGTTTCCTCCCACAGTCCAAAGACGCACATTTAGTCTAACTGGTGTGTAATCTGTGCCGATTGTGTGTTTGATTGTCGTTGTGTTGACGTCCTGTGATGGGTGTCCTCACCCTTGTGCCCTGTGCTTCCTGGGATACTCATGGGTTCATAACGACCCTGTATTGGGTAAGTGGCTGTAAAATAGATAGATGTATTTTCTAAGCACAACCGGTTATGTAATAAGTCTAATAACAAATGCAATGGAGGGGTAAGATTACTTAGGGTGTTTCTCAATACATAGAACGCGAAGATTATACTTACGGTCTTGGCATGACCGGTGTTGCTAACTTACCTTCCAAGAACAAACTTGGGGTGCAATGAATCATGGGGTTTTTCTTGTTTTAGTGCTTCCACTAACGACTATTTTTATGTGGATTAATCCCTGGAGTATTTTAACAATTGGTCGATTAATCTAAACAATTAATTTTCCTCCAGAAAATCAACTCAACCGTTTAATTTCATTTGATTTTGACAACAGCAAACCGTATGTTATTGCAGCGCTTTACATAACGCACACCGTCTTTTCGACACTATACGCACATTATTTTCGCCCTGAATTCCTTAAGTAGATTGTCTGCCTAAAATAGTAATGAGATGCGTATTGTGACGCCAAAAAGTTAACAATTTATATAATCTGAATGCTTATTAAATTCAGTTAGCGGAGCATGCCACATGCTACTGTTTCAGTATTTTTTTATTTACTGTCTGTATGTTTCAGTTTTACCTTACACCGGCACCGCCAATCAACGTAGGATAAACTCAGATTCTAGCTTAAACATTTTCACAAACACTTATTCAATGGAAATTCTAACATAGCGGTTAGACAACTTTATGGCTTAAATAATGACTGTATTTAGCATCTACAAGGATAAAAGATATTTAAAAGTCTTTTGCCTTTTCTGGCGGTCCGTCATCCAGAATAATGCCTGTGTGGTTTCTCTTCAGGTGCTCCTGTATAGTGATACCGCTATGGTATAGCATCGAAACTTTGCACAGTGTAAAACCGCCTTTTTGTTTGGTGATCCTTTAAACTGCCACAATAATTACATAATGATATTAAAGGAAAACATTTTTTATAGTGGATTGAAGCGTTGAAATCCTAAAGGTAGTTATATTAAAGCGATGAAAAAGATGCGTCGATGTAAAATATCGATAATGACTCATTTTCAGCGTCGACGTCGTCGAATGCGTTGCATAATTGTGGCAACCCTATAAATTTTATTTAATTTTATTCTCTATATAAAGCCAGATCACAACAGAAGTCATTTAAGGTTACATTTCCTATAGAACAGGCCTATACATTGTTCTTTTATTAAACAAACTAAACAGCCTTATGTTATTTATCTTATTTACACAACAGCTTGTCATTTTTGTCTCTACACGGTCTAATTCTCCTCTGCTCTCTGTATCGCGCATGGCGGAGTTCCGCCCCGGAAAATATGTCGCGTCAACCACCTGAAAAACAAATTTAATCATTTCATTTAAAGCATTTAATGTTATTCCAGAAGCCCAGAAAGATACACTGCAGTGACAAAAGCTGCACAATTCGTGGATAATTGTCATAAAAAGAAATGTTCTGATGTTTAGTTCAGTTGTTATATTGACTGCTGTCATTAAAAGAAACACATGAACACCATGAATCCTGTCGGTGTCCGTCTGCCCCCCCCCACCCCCCAAAAAAAGCTGTAAACCTAGGGGGAAACACAGTCCTTGATATTTGTTTCGAGGCAAGAATGAAATCCGGGGAGTTTTACTGTCCTTTGTACTTGTGTTCTTGAATATTGTAACTGGTCTTCAACAATGGAACATCCTGTAAAACAGGTATACAAGAGCACAATTACAGTCAAAAAGGCATATTGAGAAACACCCTCAGTGTTTCATAAAATGATTTCCATGTTAGTACATGGGTGACTTTATAATGAATGTATTAATATAGACTAATGTATTGTGTGCTCAAAGATGCCTAGTTGCTATGGATATTCAGATGATGATGAGGATGATGATGGTGGTGCAGGTGATGCGGGAGCTGCAGAGTGCCATGAACACAGCGGCGGTGGACGACAGCAAGCTGGTGCTGCTCAGCGCAGTCGGCAGCGCTTTCTGCTTTGGCCTGGACTTCGTCTACTTTATCCGGAAGCTCACAGACGACAGGAAGAAAGAGAGCTCCAAGATGGCGGAGTCCATCCGGTGAGGAATGCTGGGAGCTCAGGCCCCACCCCGCTCGCTAGTCACACGGGCATATGACAGGAAAGGGGTGATTTCAGAAAGCAATGCCTTTTGTCAGGTTTCTGGGACCCGCTGTGTGTGTGTACGTGGTTCCTGTTCACGGTTTCCATATTTTATGGCTCCTGGTTGTGTTCTTTGTGTTCTCTGGCTCCAGGTGACATTATCTATGTTCTGCGACCCTGGTCATGTTCTCCGTGTTCTCTGGCTCCTGAAGATATTCTCCATGTTCTGTGACCCTGGCCACGTTCTCCATGTTCTGCGACCCAGGTCATGTTCTCAGTGTTCTGTGACCTTGTTCAGGTTCTCCATGTTCTCTGGATCCTGAAGATATTCTCCATGTTCTGCAACTCCTGGTCACATTCTCTGGGTTCTCTGGCTCCTGGTCATGTTCTTTGTGTTCTTAGACCCTGGTCACATTCTTCGTGTTCTGCGACCTTGGTCACATTCTCCGTGTTCCCTGGCTCCTGAAGACGTTCTCCACATTCTGCGACTGATGGTCACATTCTCCGTCTTCTATGGATCGTCATGCTCCTCCAGGATCCCTGGCACACATCTAGAATCTGATGGGAGTGATTGGACCTCCTGATGCTTGTCCTGATTTGCCTGTTTTAAGTTGGAATCAAGTTAACTGAGGACATCTCATAATGCAGAAAGAAGGAGCATGTGGAAGACATTGTGTTGCTTTAGTCTGGATGTGTTGATGTTGACTGCTGCTGTTTTTGCTTTTTGTAACCAGCAGCAGGTTGGAAACCATTCTTACATTTACATATATTTTACTTAGCAAACGCTTTTGTCCAAATACAGAACATTACAAACAAAGACTGTGAACGGGTCAACTAGCCATAGGTGCAGCTAGGTTGACCTTCCGGTGAATATCCAGGTACAAATGTAAGCAGAATTTGACCAAGAGCAACACAAGATCTTTCCAGCAAAGAAGCTAATAAGACAACTAGTCAATAAACAGAAAGAGCCACATTAAGAGCATTCTGGGAACATGGAGAGGGTCTCCCTACATGATGGTGCTACTCAATGGTGCAGGAAAAGTTATAAAAGCAGGATGGATGCCCATAATGAGCATGGGCAGTGTTTTGCTGGTAGGTCACCGTGGCAACGGTCAGTTGATGCTCATCATGGTGATTGTCTCCTCTTCATGCCCAGGACTTTCGTGAACACCTTCATCCAGTTCAAGAAGCCCATCGTGGTGGCGGTGAATGGGCCGGTGGTGGGCCTGGGCGCTGCCATCCTGCCACTGTGTGACGTTGTCTGGGCCAACGAGAAGGCCTGGTTCCAGACGCCCTACAGCACCTTCGGCCAGACGCCTGATGCCTGCTCCTCCATCACCTTCCCCCGTATCATGGGCGTGGCCTCTGTGAGTGGCCCCTCAGCTTATTGTCCTCCCATTATTTAATCCATAAACTCTAAACATGGTCATTGTGATACTGTAAGCCTGCAACTTCCTTCAGTATTAATAAAATGTCTGTCCATCCATCCATTCAGCCATCCCTCATATAAATACGTTTCGCCTCTCCCACACTCTCTCAATCTTTCTCTTACCCCTCTTTAATGATTCTTCTGCTTGTCTTGCAAAATTACACAGCTCAATTCAGGCAAAAACTCAACCTCAAAGTCTCTCATGTTACATTTGTAAATGGACGCTCTGTTTTACAGTTGTATGCAATGGTTGTTTAGTATCATCTAGTTGTTGTCTGGCTGCTTCAGCAACAGACGTTGAGCTAATGTTTGGCTGTTTGTAAAATACAAAAGGCAGACACAAGTGTCATCCATCTGCTCTCTCAATGCCAACATTTCTGAGTACGTCCGTAACTCTCTCCTCCTGGCCAGCTCTCCACTTTTCTCCTTCTACTTCGGCTTGAGAACTCAACCTGTTCAGTGGAATCTCTGAATACTTTTTTTCCCCGATGCAGTGGATATTTTAATAAACAGACACATCAATATAAAATGTGATGTGTATTGTAAAAGTTTGGGGAATCAGGTGGCATAGTTCTAGCATGAATTTGCAAGTTTAGTTTTGTTAGATCCATGTCACACAGTGTTTTTTCCCAAATTTCAATCATAAAGTATTTCAGATCAGATAATGATTTTCGGTGTACCAGTAAGTGTAACCTGTAAGTTGTTGAACTAGTCTATTTACATCACAAACACCATTCCTTTGCCTTCTGATTTGTGTCCTGTGATGTTACTGGTTACCGCTGCCCTTCGATTGCAAGATCCCTCAAATGGCTTTGTCATATTTTGCATACAAAAATGACATTGCTGCAGTTTACACGCAACTAGATAGTGCTCTGAGTGATGATGCATACTGAACCGTTCCTTTGGAATTGGCCTCAAATGGAGACGGACTGGTGAATGCAAGAATGTTGGATCAGAATGAAAAACAGCACTGCTCCTTAAATCTTTTTTCCTATCCAGTGAGTAAAACTTGAGCCACTAGGTGGCAGTAGCACTACACCAAAACAAATCACCTTCACCGTGCCCCTCTCTCTGCAGAGGGCTGACTCTGTGACTTAGGTGTTGTTAATGATAACAGGCATAATATTGGACAGACGCAGGTCCTGCGTGCTGACAGTGTCCCTACCCCTCCCCCCAGGCCAGCGAGATGCTGCTGAGTGGCCGCAAGCTGACGGCCCAGGAGGCCTGCACCAAGGGCCTGGTGTCCCAGGTCTTCTGGCCAGGGACATTCATGCAGGAGGTCATGGTGCGCATTAAGGAGCTAGTCTCTTGTAATTCCTTTGTAAGTCATCAATCGTTCGATTTCTTTTTGTATTCTTTTGTTACTCTCTATCACATCCCCCTTCTGGCCTTCCTTATCTTGCTTTTCCTCACAGCCTCACATAGATTGTGCTGACGTTTCTCTTTTGTCCAATGTCTGTTTTCTAATTATTAATTGCTTAATTGCCACAAAAAATCTCCCTTATGTAACTAGAAACAGCTCTAGTGGACTGCAGAAATAATATTAACTAAAGTGAACTGTATAGAGTAACATAACTTAAGCAGAATGTCTTGTCAGTTTTATGAAACAAGATTAATGTCAGGGTGACCTTTGTTGGTCTGTATCCCTTGATCAGCCCATGATTCCTCACTATTAGTAGTGAGAGATACTTTAATGCTTCCAACTCACTTTTTATATAGAAAAGGGGAATTTATGAATGGCATAAATTGGGTGTTGATTTGCCCTCTCCTCTGCCTCTACCTCTGTCCCTCGGTGCCTCGACTCACAGGTCCTGCTGGAGTCCAAAGCACTGGTGCGCAGCAGCACCAAGGCCGCCCTGGAACAGGCCAACGAGCGCGAATGTGAGGCCCTCAAGAGGGTATGGGGCTCGCCGCAAGGCCTGGACTCCATCCTGAAGTACCTGCAGAAGAAGGTCGACGATCTCTAGCCGTGCTGACTCTGCGCTCTGATGGGTTTGACCCTGTGTCTCGGAATTCTGTGTGTGTGTTTCTGCGGGAACAACTAGATCTGTATCACTGGAAAGGAGAGGTGGGACCCCGCCCCCGCCTCCCCTGAGCCATGTGTGGAAAAGACAAGGAAGAACGGGTCCCTTACAAGTGAATGAAGTACATCTAAGAAAACTTTGACCTCCACCTTCCCAGCATCCTTTGCCTCTTAAGTGCCCTTCATCCACATACAAAACATTGGACCTGTAACTCCAGCACTGTTAAGCTCACCATTTTGGGACATCTTTGGGAGGATGAACTGCAGTGCAAACAAGACACGTCTTGCCTAGTATTTAAGCCTGAAGGTTGGGCTGTTTTTATTTTTGTATGAGCGAACAAGCCTTACTAATTAAGTACGCACCTTGGTGCGGTCATCTATAGGTGCAGGCGAGACACCATGATAGTGGGACGGACCACTGTTGTGAGGGTGGGACAGGCCTGCCTTTCTATCAATTTTCCAGTTTGTTTGGCATCTGGATGTCCAGAAGATCTCCCACACTTCATTGTGCAGGATGGACTCTGCCAATTAGCCCAGAGGTATTCAAACTTTTTTTTAACAGCCCCCCCCCCAGGGCTGATATATTTGTCCAGACCTCCCCCTCCACACACAGACACACACTGACCCCAAATAAAAATTTACCTTGCAGCTAAATAAGAAGGATGTGCCTGTTTACCTGTGCATAGCTTATCAAAGTCGGGGAAATTTTGGACACTCTATCTCTATTTTTAATATTTCTAAAGGTTGCGCCTTAACTCCCTCCTGCACAGTTCTCTGTTTTATTCCCCATCACCCCCCTGCCAATTCCTTCATTCCCCAGCAGAAGGTGCACACTGCAGTTTGAATACCTCTGGTTTAACCAATCAGAACGAGGCCTATGTAAGATTCGCTTTTAAACAGCTTGCTATTGTATGCTTTTAATCTTAGTCACAGCCAGTCACGATCATGACATTTCTTTTTTAGGTAAAATATGTTACACCAAATATTTTTTATTGGTATTATAAATATGTGGTCTAGGTTCATTTTTTAAAATTTTAAATATTAAACTGTCACTCGATTGTTTTGAGAAAATGGTAAAATAACAAAGATGTCACTTTGCTCTGGAAGTGATGTACTGCAATGCTTGTTTGTGGTGAGCGGGGGGGGGACTCACATGTGATGGAGAGTTGCGAGGACCCGGGGTGAGCTTTGTAAGCTGACCACCCCACCCCACCATTCTGCCAACGACCTGGATACGTCGTCTTCTGTGTGGTTTCTTGGGTTGTAACAGGCTGACTATGCGTGATGTGCAGACAAATGCTGAATGTTTCAAGTGTTTTTGATGCATTAAATCAGTGCTTTATTTATGTAATATTTATAACTGGCAAGAGGGGGGCATCAAAGCCCTTGACCTTTACGTATGCGACGTACGGGCACGTGAAATAAACACTGCAGGCTTTTCCACAACACTCAGCTGACCGCGCGCGGACTGCAGCTAGGCGACACTGTTTTGGGAAAGTTCAGGCTTTGTCCTGGAAACTGTTTTTTTTTTTTTTTAATAAACTACTGCATTGTTTGTTCATCTAAAAATAACTTAGGCCTTAATTATAGATAGTATTTTAAAAGACTGACATTTGAAAAATGTCTTTATTGAGGGGAATGCTGAGGGTGGGCGATGGTGGCTCCCTCTGCTGGTCACTCCCGGTAACCAGTCCCCGCTACAGCACTGATTCCCCCAAAATGGTCCCATTCCACTGTATTTTTTAGGGCCCGTGTGTTCGGTACGGCCACTGCCCCTTGGGACATGGAGCATCCGGGAGTGAATCTATACCTCTCTATGTTACAAAAGCTTTAAATAGAGAATCAGATTGGCACTGCGGCCAGCACAGTGGTGGCTGGGACCAGGGTTTGAGTCACCACCATGGCTCCGTGTGTGTGGAGTTTCCATGTTCTTCCCGTGTCGTTGTGGGATTTCCTCCAGGTACTCCAGTTTTCTCCCCACAGTCCAAAGACATGCTGAAGCTAATTGGAGTTACCAGATTGCTCATAGGTGTGCATGTGTGCCCTGTGACGGGTTGAGACCCCATACTGGGTTGTTCCCTGCCTTGCGCCCATTGCCTCTGGTATAGGCTCCGGATACCATGTGACCTTGAATAGGACAAGTTTCAGAAAATGGATGGAAGTTGGCCCTGGTAAGTGTGCGGGAGATCTGTGCTGTTCGAGGTGGATGTGGAATCTCCATCATCTCCCAATCCTGCCAAGATATGATGTGAATTAACAGCATTCGTACTCCAAGTGCTGTGTGAAAATTCAGTACGTGTTTCCTGGTGACAGGGGTGGGGTTGTAGAAAACAAGGCCTTAGATTTTGGTAGAGAGATGTCCTTACAAATATTGTGGTAATGCCGTGTGTGCATGTGTGTTTGGGGGGCGGAGGGTTCAGGGATTATTTGGTCCCTATCAATGCTGAAACCAAGCCTATGCTCTTGCTAGAGGATAAACCTGTTTACTTTTAAATTACTCCTGATGATATGCTGAGGGTTTCTTCATATCCAATCTATTTTTGTACTGTCAAACACCTATGCTGGGAATTCCCCTTTAAATAGCCCCCCCTACAGGCTGGGCAGTTACAGTGTATCTGCCTTCAGCCTCGCCTCCTGGTGCAGTTTTCTTGGGGACCTGTTTCTAATGAACTACAAATATTATACTGTACAATCTGCAAAGATATTACAGATTAATATGAAATATTCAGCTGTGAAACGCAAACCAGTTAAAATAAACATTTCCTACATCATGACTGATTCTTTCTGCATTTATTGAAAACATTCACTGTGCAACACAAAAACTTGCAACTGGAAAAAGACCAGGTTGTCATACCATTCCTTCTACTCGCAGTACATTTAGAAACAATATTACAGCACAGAAGCTTTTACACTAGTTTACATTAATCCACGATCTGTATTGAATGGTAGTAACTGTGATAATAAGGATTGAAACAAAAGTGTTTCCTCTTTCGGTAAATATACATTGTTTTTATGTCCATATTGGACAGGAAGGCCATCTCTGGTCCATTACACCAGTGTTTCCCAACACAGTCTTTGGGAACCCCAGATAGTCCATGTTTTTGCTCCCTTCCAGCTCCCATCTGGGGGGCTCCAAGGACCAGGTTGGGAAACACTACATTACAGTACCTGAACTGGATTTTTCTGTGACATTCTTCTGAATACAGCTGGCTAACAGCTTCATCAGCTCGATAACCTGGGAGAAGAGTGGCTTCAAGCGTCTTCCAGGCCCTCTGCTCGCCTGGCAGCTCTCTTAATCGTGCGGAACTTGACAGACCAGCGAGACGTGTCACGGGGGACAACCGTCGTTCGCCCCGGTGCCCATGTGCAGCCAGTAGTCCTGGTTCCCAAAGACCACGAAGCCGTAGAAATTCTCGCCGCCCTTGTGGAAGCCGTGCTCCGCCATACCCCAGGACACGGGGCTGTCGGCGAAGCCGTGCACCACCAACGACAGCCAGGATGTGAGCTTAGGCTGCTCAAAGTAACTCCTGACAATGAGAACACAGCAACAATTGCATATAGCGTCAGTGGGCGTGGCTAAACGTGGACGGGGCTAAATGGCAGTGGGTGACGACGGCTTTCCAGCTTACCGCAACTTCTCCAGCAGCGACTGTATGTCCTCGGGCAGCAAGAGGCCAGTGATGGAGCACAGCAAGGCCTGGCTTAAGGTGTTCTGTTGTTCCGGACATGAGTATGTTGACATGAAGCTGGTCGCGTCATTGTTGCTGCAAGCATTCAGTTGCCCAATGACTGTCAGTGCTTTGGAGGGTCTGATTTTTCCAGACACCAGCTTCCTGTTCGCTATAGAGTTGTCATATAAATCTTGCACTTTTGGACTGAACCTCACTGATATACGTGGACAGTTTTCATGGTTTATATAATACAATAAATAAATAATACAAAAAATGAATGATCTTTCATCCAAAAGTAATATTATTATTAATAATAATAATGATAATAATAATAATGATAATAATAATATATTATTATTATCAAAATATTAAGACCAATCCCATCAGTGACGTTGTTAAAGATATTGGGCCACCCCGTCTAGACAAATCCAGAAATTTTTCACATTTTTTAGGGCCCCTGTCACACTCTGGGGCTATTGAAATCACCCTAACTCCCCCCCCACCCCTTTGCAGTGCCCCTGCCCCACATATATAGAAAATACACAAGCAAATAATGTTGACTATCTTGAAAAAAATGGTGCGGTGGTGTGGTGTGCTCATGGCCAGCCGTGGTGAGTTCCCTATAGCTGGAACTGTCAATATTCAATACAGACATTTATTACAAAAATAAAAATAACTATAGGAGGCAGCAGCGACTGGGACTGGGTTACACACAGTGAGGCGGGTGCCAAAGTTTACAAGTTGAGGTGCGATGACCTGACTCACCAGTCAATTTCCATGGTGACGGCCCCCAGCCACTCCAGGAACTGGTGCGGCTCACAGTCACCCTCCCCCCGAATGTCACAGCTACGCAGGACAGGACAGGGCAGGCTGCTCAGCTTCTGGGTGCTGACGGATGCCTGGAGCTCCCTGCAGTGGTACTGGGAGAGGTGGGAAGGCAGCATGCCACCCTCATGGGCCTCTAAAAACACACAAAGTCCCAGCCAATCAGGATGTGGCAAAATCCTGCGGCTGAGAATTTTGTGATGTGAGGGTGTCTGTATAAAATACCAGGACAGCTGTGTCTAAACCTGCATCCTCTTGACAACAAACAGCCTACTCACCAGTGCTGTGTCTGGCCAGCAAGAAGTCCATTTTAAGTGGCACTTTTTCTTTAAGTGCCCACAACACTCGGTTGTACTGTTTCGAACCCGGAACCATAGATTTGTCCGTGAGGTCTACAGTCACCACTACAAATAAAGGCATTCAGAGGAACAGGAATAAATCAGCTATACAAAACACCACAATTTTTTTGTATAGTTATGTATCAAGTGTACCCATCAGGAACTCACCGTATCTCATGGGCTGTTTGTGGGTGTACTGTGACGCCTTTCCCTCCAAACCCAGCTGTTCATACGTGTCTTTATTCACAGACAGAATCATCTGGCCTGAGAAAATTGAGATCCAAGCATGCTGTAAGAGCTGTATGCAATAAAATGCACACATGCTCTACCAGTCAAAAGGTTTTGCACGCACTGAGATTTTCTACATTTGCATGTTACTCACTTAACATTTCCTAAAAATATACGCGATATTATTTGCTAACAAATAAATGTACAGTATGTTCACCGTTTGAGTACCTTTATTGGGAAGAAAATGTCATTGCTTTGATTCACCAAAATAACCTCCTCTAGCATTTATGACAGCAGAGAGAAAAAAAAAAATCTTTCTACAAACGACATTAAATACTGCTGCTTCATGTGATGAATCAGTTAACTAGTGCATTTAAAGTTAAAGGACATCCTAGAATTTGACTATGCCGTCACCACACAACCAGTTAATAGGATATCAGACATGCACTGTTACTCTTTCCATGTTATAAAGGAAACTTGTTTTATTTGACTTATATTTTCATTTATTGTTGTTCATTCAATTTTCCAGTGCTTAACAAGAACTTAAAAATCTGCAGCTTATGAAATAATTGGAAAAATGTTAAAAACCTATGGTGTGCTTGTAGTGACTGGTAGTGTACACGTAATAATTTCTCCTACCAGTTGGGAGGATGGCAACAACGTCATCTTGGTCGATTCTCCTGTTGTAAGACAGGGCGTAGAAATGACCTACATCAAACAGTAGAGAATGCAAGTTAAACCACCCAGAATATCGATCACTATCTGTACAGGTGTCTTGTAACCAAACCTCTTGAGAAAAATGTACATTTTTATGTCCTTTTACCTTTCTTTATAGTTTTCTCTAAACATTCTTCTTCCAACAACTCATGCACAGGTAAATCCTTAACCAGATAATATTTTGTGAAACCGCTGATGGCGTCGTTTAGTTCTGGGGGAAGGATTCCGCACTCGGGTATGAAAACAGATACCTGCAGAAATCGGTGATGTTAAAATCTGACAAAAAAAACCCGTAATTGCTCTTATGATGTGTATGGTCGCGAGTACCTGTAAATATACTAAACGACCCACGGTTAAGTTAGAGATAGTAAAATAAAACTGTTTAGATCGTTGCTCTTAGGTTTGTAGGATTACTTATCGCTTAAATTCCGACAGTAAAGAGATGTCTAAGTGTTTCACTGGCACTCACCTTGTAGTTGAAATAGTGCTTGAGCACGTGTAAGTCGTGTCTGGATTTTTCATTCATAAAACTGGATTTCTCACATACCAATATATTTCTCGGGGACCGCTGTAATTCAGGATGCATTGTTACTTACGATGCTAGTGTAACAAAGTAAAAAATAGTTCTTTGCAGCAATATATAACTCCACCGCTCTACATCGTGAAAACATTTACTTTCAGTCTGTTCATCTAGATGACGACCAATCGCAGCCGTCTAGAAAGTCCCGCCCATTACGCCATATCCCGTTATAACGGAAGTGGCGTCACTTAATCATATGCGTAAAATATAAGTAAAATAGGAAATATGGAAAGATGGTAGTTATAAACTGTTATTCACAGCTTTTCCCAATAAGACAGAGTTTGTTCAGCTAGTGAAACTGGTTTATCATATTGAGAAGAAAAACAAATTTCGTTGTCAATATGTTTATAACTTAAATGTTTTCAGTTATTTTGTTTTATGCTGATGTTGAATTACGGAATACAAAAAAAGTGGTAGCCTAACAATGGTTTTCTCCGTATTCAATATAATACAATGAAGAAATATCATTAGAAATTAAACTGGTTAATTTTACGGAGTATTTAATCATATAGTAATTCCTACTTAGATATTCTTTCCACAATGAAAGTTGTGGACGTGGTGAGGTGATAACCATAAGAAAATAAACATGTGCCTGTTGTTATCGGTCCAGCTGTATTTGTCTTCTCGGCGTGGAGTTAGTGTTACGCGATTAATTATCAGCTTATCGAAACGGACCTTGCAGTCAGTGCTTAAGCTACTCAATTGTTTTTCCTGTGTGTGTGTGTGTGTGTGTGTGTGTGTATATATATGTATATATATATATATATATATATATATATAATACTTGCATATGGTCAACCTGTTACAACTTGGAATTTAAGACACCGTTTTAGGATTTTCAAATATTTATTTCCATATGTAACATGACAACAAAGTCAGATTACAATTTAAATTATTTAAACGAAACACAGTCCTTGCCATTTCGAGTATCCTCTGCATGTATAATGCTAAGACTAAAACATAAATGTAAATACTTTTGTTAAGCAAGGCGACTGAAGGGATCGGACCAGTCCCAATTAGTGCATCGGGTCCCGGTCACAAGGCTAAACAGTGTATTTCCTCATTATTCGCTGCGCTACCGTGACGCAGTACAAAAGTTAAAGTTGATGCTAGGCGGCAACAGGCAGCTGCGTTTCGGTCACTTGGTAGATTATAATTTTTTTTTTAATTAAGCATTGAATAGCCAGATCGGTGGTCGATTTAACGGTGCATTTCATGAATATCCAGAGCCGCTCACCAAACAGCACTGCACGGACCTCTTCCCTTAAGGATACCATGCAGGAATGGAGAAATTTGGAGAGGAGTAAGCTGAAGGGGGCTGGGGACATGCTTCCTAAACTGGACGCGCAACTGGAGGAAGTTTTCTCACACTTGGTCCTGGAGCAAGAGGACGATGTTAAGAATGACAAGAAGAGGACGAAGTCTTTGCCCATTTCCCCCGAGGGCTGCAAGAAGAGGGTTCAGTTTGCGGACGCGCTTGGGTTAAACTTGGCGATTGTGAAGCACTTCAGCCTTACCGAGGATTACCTGGGTCCGAGTCATCCTGCACAACACGAACGGGCAAGTCTGGATGATCTGTGCCACACGCTCAATTCCGAGCTGGGCACTGCGCGTTTTCTACCATCCTTTAAGATGCCCGTGGAGACGGGGCGCTTTGACGCAATACTCCAGCGCTGCCGGGTGGCTCTAGAAAACGTCACCGTACATAATTTTGACATCCGAGGGTCAATCAGAGCCCTGACCTCGGCCTGCTGCAGAAGAGAGGTGGGTGTGAGGTACACTTTTACCGATTGGCGGTCTTTTTTAGACGTGCAGGCGACCCTCGCAGCGGGACATGGGGACGCCGAAGCTGGGGAGCGCTATGAGTTTACCGTGCACACACCCCCGCTTCTGGATGTCGGATCCTCAGTGCACTTCGCAGTCTACTGCAGGACTGACCAGGGGGACTTCTGGGACAACAACGAGGGCCGCAATTACAGCCTGGTGCATCAGCGCAAAGTAAACAGGGGCGATACCGAATCCAACGCGGTCTAACCGCAACTCTTTCAGTCCAGTAATTGCCAGGCTCTGCATTAACCCAGCCTTGGAGAGGTGTGATCACTCATTAAGTCACGTTTTCCACGCGAGTTAAACCTGGTTTTATTGCTTTGACATTGTTCTGTACCTGCACCTTGTAGATATTAGGCTATAGGATGAAATTAACAGAGAATCCGATTTTAATTGAATAGACTTTACCATTAATTAGGTCGAACAAATGTCTCTGTATTATAATACAAGATTACGATAAATTTGACAACACTAGTTGCACAGTGTGGTAGATGTACATAGTATGACCTTGCACTTTTATTACAATCTATTTCATGAACGGTTTAATCGGGAAGAGTTATGATGTCAATAAACAGTGGGAATGAAGTATGAACTTTGTGTCAAATCCATGTATTGGAGACAAGTGATTCGTACAAATTAGTAGCACATTGTAATTGCACTAAATACTAATTATCCCTAGGTGTGAATGTGTGTGTGCACCCTGCAATGGGTGTAAAATGAAAACAGTCTTATGAAGTAACTCCTATATAAATGTATAAATTTACTATTCACATTTCCAAACACCAATATTTATGACAGAATGAACAGGACCACCTTATAGTAACTGACACCCATGGCTTCATTCATATAATATCATGGGTGAGAGTGAAATAAGACTGGGGTGCTCTCTAGCTAACCTCTGACAAGGGAACGGCGCTGTTTTCCGGAGTTACAGAACCTGCTCTGTTCCTGCTGTGCTGACCCACCTGTAGCTGTGGAAGTGGCACCTTGAGGGGCCCTCAGGGGCATGTCCGACCTGATGACTGACGGGATGTTCGGGGTCTGCGCAGCATGGAATTAAACACGCTCTTTTTGTTAATGTGCTATTATAGATTAGTATAAATTCACTATTTTAAATTAGAATAAAACATTTAGCCAACAAGAATTAAGGGTGAATTTAAACACTTTACCTCAACTGTGTTCCAGCCACATGTAATGACTGTTAGAAATGAGCAGTCAGAGACACGGGGTGGGGGGGGGGGGTGTCTTATCACACAGACCAGGGAGGGTGGCACTAAAACAGCTCTATAATGGTGGGGGCTGTCAATCAGTTAACTGGCAACAACAATAAAGGATGAATTTAAACTTTTTTTCCCTACATATCTAACTCACAAACACAGCCCCCCTACCGGGGGGGGGGGGTTCTTGTCGGCCTCACACATTTGTTGGAAGAGATGTGCACTGAGGTCCCGGCCTGTGGGACAGACCATCCCTCCACCAGGAAAGAAATGTGACCTTTTTGTCTGAGCCGTAAAGGTTCCCAATTCATCGAGCATGGAAACGTACCTGCTTTTTTTACGGGGGGAGAGGGGCTGCCCCCAGTATGTATGTATGTATGTATGTATGTATGTGTGTGTGTATATATATATGTACATATGTATATATATAAGTGTGTGTGGTGC
>JAODKC010000082.1:13821879-13834183 GCA_026777985.1 Mormyrops attenuatus
GGGGGGGGGGGGGGGGGGGGGGGGGGGGGGGTGGTGGGGGGGGGGGGGGGTGGGGTGGGGGGGGGGGGGGGTGTGGCGGGGGGGGGGGGGGCGGGGGGGGGGGGGGGGGGGGGCTTAATCAGCTGCTGGATTTCCAGTTCGCCCTGCATTACTTTACACTTCAGAAAGCGTACATTTTCATTGGTAGATGAGGATTTGGGTCATCTTTGTACTCTGTCCTACTTAGAGTGCAATTTAAATATAATTATATAATATTACATAACATGAATGGAGGGATACAGAGATATGTAAGGCATCTATAGATGAGTAATGATAATAATAATAGTAATATTGATGTTGATGATGATTGAGGCTGCATAACGAGGTGCCCCGGTGCTCTGCAGGAAGGTCTGTTTTGGGCAGCAGTGCGGTCACAGTTGGCTGCGTGGGAGAGCAGGGCACCTTCCCGTGTGCCCGGACCTCTATGCCAGGCTGCCTGTGCCAGAGCACGTCACTGGGCACCTGTCGCTCGCGGCGCGCGGGGGCTGCCCTCCGGGCCGGCCCCCCCCCCGCACACCCCCCCCCCCCCGCCTTTCTGTGCTAGTAGCAGGCTCCACCTCCCCACGGACGAGGGAGGAGGGGATGCAGGACTCCAGTGGCGTCCGTTCTTCTCGCTCGTTCCTCTCGCTCTCCCTTGCTCCCGGGCGTCAGCTGGCGTGCGACGCGAGGTGCCATTTTGCTGCTGACGCAGCTGAGAGACGGATTTTAATGGCTGTTAAGTCACATGTCCCTGATCTGCTGAGTGTTTCGTGGCACAGGCAGAGGGGCCTTTTCGACGTGGATATTAATTTAAGCCGCCCTCTGCACTGTAGTCACATGGAAACTCCTGTGAGGGAAGCTCTGCTCATTGCGGGAGCCCGTGTTAGAGGTGCGGTCCTGGCAGTGTGTCAGAGAGGGCACAGTTACAGCCTCTATTACAGCCACCATCCCTGATTCCCGAGGGAATTCCAGCTGAAGTCATTTTACAATTTTACCGGAGGTACAGGGCATGCAGTTGCACCCCCTACTGGTCAGATGAAAATGCTATTTGAGCATATTACTGTAAGTTCAATAAAATTAAATTATTGTCAAGACCTATTGGACAAAGGACAAGAAAGCAGGCGGTGTAGTAAAACAAAAGGGGATTTATTTCAATGAAAGGAACATAGACTGGAAACAAACTGGATCTCAAGAGATCAGAATGGGAAGACTGGACAATAGGATGGGCACAGGCAGCAGGAAGGTTCGATGTCAATGACTGGACTGGGAAACACAAGACTGGAAAGCATATATATAAGGGACTAATGAGGGAGCTAACAAGAGGCAGCTGGGAGTGATTGACACAAGTGTTAGGAATGAGAGGTGAGCCAAACGAGTGTCTTGTTAGGGTCACACTAGGGAGGAGACAGGAGGGTCATGTGGACACGGTGGGCAGGACGTGACAGTTATGTTATAAAGGTATATTTGAAAATATGGCTTGTGTTAGTCATATGAATGTGTGATAATAATTTATTATTATTGTATTTACTGTTTCTTTGACAAATTTATTTACCTGGATGAATGACTAGTTGAGCTCTCTCACCTTGCAGTGCATTATGGGAAAAAATCATAATATCGCCATTGGCTGAAGCAATACTTAATTGCATTACAACACTCCCTGTATTTGTAGGTATTTAAACAGATCTTCCCCATTGCAGCAGTATGGTGTGTTTGTCAGGGTGGGTGCACCCCCTCGGGGGAAGCCATCGGTCTGGAGGCGTGTTATTGGATAATCAGCCCAGGTGAGGGGTGGCGTATGTGTCAGGGGGTGTCCCCGGGACCAGAGTCTCCCTGCTGTGGTCTCATCTCACCGTACCTCCTGTCTCCGCTGGGCTTCACTGGTGCTGCCAGCCTGCCAGGCTGCAGCCCGTAAACTCAGCACCAGCCAATAGGACTTGCATTTCTTTTATTTTCTTATGAGTCCAGAATGAATTCTCTTTTCAATTTCAGTGCCAGGAGCAACTCCTCCTTAAAACACTGATACTGCAAAAAAAAAAACAGGTTGTTAACCGTTTCCTGCTTTTACATTTTATTTAGTAGATGCTTTTGTACAAAATGACAAACATACTGAGAAGGCAGGGTCAGATACAGTCATGTGAAAAAAATAGGACACCCATTAAATATTTAGCACTTGATAAAGAAATATCAACATATCAATATTAAATCTTCTTTCAAATTATATTTGTAGATAATGGTGATGTAATTGCATGACCATTGAAAAACAAGAAGCAAATTCATTCTAAGATGCCAATTTCCACTGAGGAAAAAGTTAGGACAGCCTATGCCCTAATAGCTAATATGTCCACCCTTGGCTGAAATATCCTCAATAAGAAGTTTGCGAGACCATATATCAATCTCTGAAATCACTGGCAGAAAGTTTTCCCCACTCTCCAGTGCAGAATTCCTTAAGCTGTGATGTTTGAAAGGTGTCTCGCATGCACTGCCTGCTTCAAATCACCCCACAGCATCTCAGCAGGATTCAGATCTGGGCTTTGACCGGGCCATTCCAGAACTCTCCATTTATTTCTTCTAAACCATTTTTTGGTGAATTTACTGGAATGTTTTGGGTCATTGTCATTTGCATGGTCCACCAGCACTTCCGCTTCAGCTTCAACTTCTCGACAGATGATCTCACATTTTTCTCAAGCACCCTCTGATACGATAAAGAATTCACAGTGGATTCTGTGATGGTGAGCTGGCCAGGTTCTGCTGCAGCAAAGCAGCCCCAAACCATGACATTTCCACCCCCATTCTTCACAGCTGGTATGAGGTTCTTTTGCTCAAAATCTGTCTTTGGTTTACACCAAACATGTCCTCTGTTACTGTGTCCAAATAATTCAGATTTAGATTCACCTGTCCAAAGCACATCATTCCCAAACTCCTGGTCTTTGTCTAGGTCATCTCTGGCAAGCTTCAGTCTTGCCCTGATATATTTTTTTGACAGCAAGGGTTTCCTCCTTGCACACCTTCCATGTTAATCAAACTTATGCATCTCTGTCTGATGGTAGGTGTGTGTACTGTGACATCTACTGTGGTAAGAGCTTCCTGTATGACCTGTAATGACACTTTAGGAGACTTCTTTCAGCATCTTGCAGTCTGCTTTTGGGCTGAACCTGCTAGGACGGCCTGACCTGGCCATGTTGGCAATTGATGTAAATGTTCTCCACTTGTAAATAGTTTTCCAGACAGTGGAATGGCTTATTCCAAACTCTCTTGAGATCTTTTTATATCCTTCCCAGACTCATATGCATTTACAAGCTTCTTTCTGAAGGCCTTAGAGCTCTTTGGATCTCACCATGGTGATACCACTCACTTCAACAATCAAGAGCAAACTAAACTAAATGTCTGTGGTTTAAATAAGACAGACTCCACCAAAAAGCTCAGTAACGATGTTCTAATCATTTTCAGCTGATGTGGTGCACCAGAATATAATTCTAGGCATTTTAAATAATAATGGATATTGTGATGACTGGCGTGCGGCGAGCAGGAAGGCAGGTGAGAGAACCGGGCATACGAATAAACCAGCAGACAGGGGAGCACACGGTAAACTCACGTCAATGACAGATCTGGGGAGACGGACTAGAACATGGACTAAATACACAGGACTACAAGCAGGAAATGCAATACAGCAGGTAAACGGAAGGATTCCACATGGGGTTAACAAGGAAGGCGTGGTCCACCTCCCCCCAAAGGCGCGCACTCCGGGCGCACCACAAGGGAAGAGGCGGACGAGATAGGACCGGGAGAACAGGACCTGGAAGACGAAACAAAGGCATCACCGGGGCACAGGAAACAGGATGGAAACACAGAACAGGCACAGGGGCAAAAGCCATAACAGAACTCAACAAAGAACAGGAAACGCAGACAAGCAGACCAGGAATGGAGACACAGGAGGAACAGAGAACGAAGGAACGAAAGGGCCAGGAGGGAACACGGGAGGCATGGAGGGACGAGGAGCAGAGACAGGAGGGACAAAGGGACCAGGAGGGAACGGAAAAGACACAAAGGGACGAGGAGCCGGAACAGGAGGGACCAAAACAGAAGGCAGAAAGGGAAAGGGCGGAGGAACAAGGGGAGCCCGAGGGAACCCCAGCGGGCGACGGGCGGCAGCCAAAGGAGCCGAGGGCGACTGAGAGGCCGAGGCTGGAGGGACCCCGGGCGGCCGCGAGGCAGGAGCCGGAGGGGACCACGAAGGGGCTGAGAAGGAAGCTGGAGGGACCAACGTAGGGGGCGAGGAGGAAGACGGAGGGGGCACCGGTGGAAGCGAGGAGGGAGCAGAAGGGGACCACGATGGAGGCAAGGAGGGAAGGGAAGCCGAAGCAGGCGACGGCGCAGCCACAGCAGGCGGAGGCGCTGTCCACCGACGAGCGGGAGCCCGAGGGACCGCAGGCAAGCCGGGGAGCAGGGTGGGCGGGACCCGACCCCTGCGTCTGTGCCCTCTCCCTTTCCGGGACACCGACATGCGGGAGTCAGGTCGGGATCAACCCTTCTGGGGTACAGCAAGGACGGGCAGAGCCGGGACGGGCAGAACAGGGACTGGTGGAGCCTCTAATGGCGGAGCAGACACGGGTGGAGCTGCAGGGACGATGGGCGGAGCCGCAGGGACGACAGGCAGAGCTGCTGCTGGGGCCTCGGGCGTAGCAGCAGGCGGAGGCGCAGCCGGGGCCTCCGGCGTAGCAGCAGGCAGAGCCAGCGGGACACAGGGCGGAGGCGAAAGCCTAGGAGCCTGGACAGCTGGTGCAACAGTAGCCCCGGGCATAGCAGGAGGCACAGCAGGGGCCTCGAGTGCAGCAAAGGGCGGCGCTGGCGTTGAGACTTCTGGCGAAGCCGCGGGCAGAGGCCTAGGGGCCTCGGGTGGTGCCGCAAGCGGAGGCCTAGGAGCCTTGGGCGGTGCCGTGGGCGGAGGCCTAGGAGCCTCGGGCGCTACAGGAGGCGGGGTCGCAGGCAGAGGCGGCACCGGGACCTTGTGTGCAGCGGCTGCAGGCAGGCGGGCTGCAGGCAAAGCGGCTGCAGGCAGGCGGGCTGCGGGCGAGACAGGCAGGACAGGCAGGCGGGCTGTGAGCTGCGGGCGAGACAGGCAGGACAGGCGAGTCCGAAGCCGGAGCCACCTCGGTAGGAGTGCCGGCAGCAGGAGGTCACCGACGCTTGGGCCGGCACGTCGGCCTCTGGGTTCTGATGGGCTGGCAGCATAGGGCCAAGCGGGACAACAACTGGTGCCGAGAAAACAGCACTCGGCGCTGGGTCGGGGGCGTCCACAAGCGCCGCCAGGGTCGGCGCCTCCCGAGTGGGCGTTGCCCCTTTAAGGGACCGCGGGACCCGCGGGGTGGTACCCAGAATTGACCTGGCCCCTGGCGAGTTCCCAGGAAGAGGGAAGTTGCCCGTGAAGGCAACTTCGCGGCAGTGGGGCTGTCCGGGGTCCATTCCGTTGCAGTCCGGAACGGAAGGGGTTCCTCCCGCTCTCCAGCGGGGAGAGGAGCAGCAAGAGAGACGGACAGAATGAGGATCGCCGGTTCCTTCTCCTGTCTCCGTTCTCTTCTCTTCTTCTTCCTCCGGCTTTGGCAGGTCGGTCGAGGCGGGGTCACCCCGGAGAGAGCGAGCAGCTGGAGCCACCTCTCCGTCACCCTCTCAACCAGCTGCCGGAGGTTTTCGCGCACGTCCACAAGAGGAAAACCAGCAGACAGGGGAGCACACGGTAAACTCACGTCAATGACAAGATCTGGGGAGACGGACTAGAACGCAGACTAAATACACAGGACTACAAGCAGGAAATGCAAAACAGCAGGTAAACGGAAGGATTCCACACGGGGTTAACAAGGAAGGCGTGGTCCGCATGAGGGCTAAATGATCAATCATGACAGATATGAAGGTGTCCTAATTTTTTCCTCAGTGGAAATTGGCATCATAGTTAATTTCTTCTGTTAAATAAGTGAATTTGTTTCTTGTTTTTGCATAGATGATGCAATTACATCACCTTTATCTACAGATAAAGAAGATTTAATATTTATATGTCAATATTTCTTAATAAAGAACTAAATATTTAATGTGGTGTCCTAATTGTTTCACATGACTGTAGTTCCTTGTGGAATTGGGGGTTAAGCATCTTGCTCATGGGGTCAATGATGACATCACTCTCCCAGTCTAGGGATTTGACCTGGACACCTTCCGATCACAGGCACAGCCTCCTAACCCACTGAGCCACACACCACCCGCCCCCTTTTAAAAATAATTTACTATAATAGCACCCCAGCGGAGCATGTTCGAACCCTGGGCCTTGACCATCACGCCTTGCTCTATAAAGGCTTGTCTTCACATGTCATGTGACCCAGGGTCTCGGAACAGCATGCGGTCAGCCTGGTAAAAATGCTCCAGGTCTATCTCCTGCCACCTCCAGTCTCTTCTTTCCAATTTTGCTATTTGCCCTTTTGTGCCTTTTCCCCAAATTCCCTGCCATTTCACTGCTCTAATTTTCCTTTTTAATAGCAGGCGAGAGGTTTATTACTGTGACATGTGAATAGATTGCTCCCAGAATTCTTTCCTTACCGTATCGACGGAGATAAATTTAGCTTGGATTGTCTTCATTTATCCCTTACCTGACAGGATATAGACTAATGCCATAATGCACACTTGTATATTTTCTCTTTGTTTACTTGTTAATCCGGATCCTGATTGCAGCCAATGGAAATTAGCCAAGATAACCTCTCCAGGACCTGTTTCTCTCTCCATTACCCAGATGTTACCCAAAAATTTACAAAATATTAGTGTACTAAATCCACTGGTAATTCTGGGATGATGATCTAGCGGCATTTGAGTGGCTCAGACACTCTGGCAGATGCAGGGGGCCCAGCACCTGACAGGGGCCCTTGAATATAAAAAATTATACATAAAATTGGATGGGAGAGGGGGGGACATAATTGACCTTTTGTCAGGGGGTCAATTCCCTTTTTATGGTCTCAGATTTGAGACCATAATTTCAGTTCCCATTATTTTCAGTTAACTTTCACATACCCTATTGGGAGAGCCTGTGGGGGGGTTACTCCATGTCTCCACGGCGACGCTGTCCCTACCACTCCCGGCCGTTTTTCCGTAACTCCCCAGAGCCGGGCACACCATGCATAATTGATATTGTTTTCCACCCTACCCTGTCTTCTTGTGAGCCGCTCCTGACAATATTTGGACTCGTCTTTTGTACTTGATTCCCTTCTGGAGAAAACAAAAGGATGGAGGGAATGGGGGGGCATACATGGGGTAGACTGACAGGGGCACCTTGCCGCAAAGCCACACTGGAGACCTTCCAGGGCATGCTGCTCTTCTCCCTGGTAATTAGGTAACCGTAGGGGGCGCCATGGTGATCTTTTGCCTCTCAGAAGTCTCAGGATCAATAGCAGACCAGGGCCCCCATGACCGGTGTCTTTTCAACATGGAGACAAAGATCTCTGCCTTCATTTGATCAGGGCAACTGTCTGTCTTCCAGTGCCAACCCTAACCCCCACTGGTTACTAACCCGGAAACTGACCCCCCCTGGTTACTAACCCGGACCCTAACCCCCACTGGTTACTAACCCGGACCCCAACCCCCACTGGTTACTAACCCAGACCCTAACTCCCAATGGTTACTAACCGTAACTCATACTGGTTACTCACCATAACCCCCACTGCCTACTCTCCATAATCCCCACTGGTTACTAACCCAAACCCTAACTCCCACTGGTTACTACTGTTACTACCACTGTTTTACTAACCCTATCCCCTACTGGTTCCTAACCCTGACCCAGACTGGTTAATAACCATAAGCCCCACTGATTACCAACACTAACCCCCAGGGTTACTAATCCAAACTCCCACTGGTTACTCACTCTAACACCCCAGGGTTACTAACCCTAACATCCACCAGTTACTGACCCTTAACCCTCACAGGTTATCCTAACCCCATGAACTAGCAGCTTACTTATTTACCTGTGTGCTTGAGGAAGGAGCCAGAGTTTCTCCTGTGCCAGTTGCTGCCCACCTGCCCTCCGCTGCCGTGATTTATCACCAGATTCTCGCCCCACCATCAGTCTTGCATCCCTCCTGTGTTCAGGTCCTTCGTGTGAAATTTGTCCTTCTGCGCAAACTGCAGCTGACAAGGCAGCTAAAAGAAATAAGGAGTTTTATAGATGCACCCCCCAGCCCACTGGGGACCAAGTCAACCGTGTCCCTGGTTAGGTAGGAGGACCTTAGCTAGGCCTCTTGCTTAGAAGAGCACGCCCCCTTGTGACCCCCGCATGGCTTGTACCACTTTGCCAGTGCCACTTAATATTCTGTGCTGTCGCTGCGTAAATGTTTGAGAAACTTATCTCGCTGTCTTCTCTTTTTCTCACCTTTTCTCTTTCTTTACTTCCTCAAGGACTCGGGCTAAGCCACGTGGAGGATACCGCTGGTCCAGTGATCTCCTTGCCGTCAAACCCTCAGCACGCTGCCCTGCTTGCGCCGTGCTGGAGGTGCAGGAGCGTCTTTCATTCCACCTTATGGTAAATCTGTACCGCTGCTCATCTGTCTTGACCCCGAGGAGTCCTGCGACTGGTGGATGTGAGAGATTATTACAGGGGTCTGCAGCCTTTCTAAAAGCATGAAAGCTGAGCGGAGCCACGCACCCCCTACCTCGGCAGTACTATTTATAAATAATTAGGAATGGACTCCCTGAATATTATTTCTCTGGGGGCAGTGCCAGTATGTGACAATGAATGATTAGGGTTAGGGAGAGTAAGACTTATAAAAGAATAAGAGAGAATACAACACGGTGCTAACATGGTCGCTGATACAAAGTGTTAGGTGGAATGCATGAGATTTTCCTAACGAAGCATTTTGCAGAGTTTCAGAGTGTTTCTACAGACCTCCGTAACAGCTCTCTGCACTCCTGGGGAGTCATTGCCCCTCTGCCACAGACCCTTGTTTTAAAAGAAAAACATCTAGCTTTCCTGTTCTGGGAATTTCACAGGAAGTAATGGTTATCTATGTTAATGCTTTATTCATAAAAATGAAATCCTACTTGTTTTAAAAGTCTTTTTTGCGGCTAAATCCGGCG
This sequence comes from Mormyrops attenuatus, assembly GCA_026777985.1. Lineage (NCBI taxonomy): Eukaryota > Metazoa > Chordata > Actinopteri > Osteoglossiformes > Mormyridae > Mormyrops > Mormyrops attenuatus. The sequence continues at coordinate 13,830,997 of JAODKC010000082.1, forward strand.
CTCGGTCGGTTTAATGTATTTTTAATGTTTGTCTTTAATTAAATGTAAAGCCTTAAATAAGCACTAGGCCAGAAGCGGTCAGCCATGGCTGTGAAAGCAGGCACGTCGTCCCGGGCCGCCGCGCGCGGCAAGTTCAGAGCAGGCTCCGGGAGTGAGGTTGCCAGGTCGGCCAGCTGGCTCTCTGGCGGCACGGGGCGCGCTGCTGGCAGGCCGACCGGGCTTTGGGAATGGCAAGGCATGTGGCAGGTGGGGCGGGGCCCGGCCCTCATGATGGCGCTCGCGTGCTGCCTGCCCCTCGCCTTCCCCTCCCCCGACTTTCCTCTTAACTCCCCAAGGTCATCCATCACTCACCACGTGGCTCATCTCTATATCGCCCCCTGTTGCCTAGCCCAGGTGAGCACATCTGATCAGTACCCCATCTGCCCTCTGCACACTCATTTATTTAGTATTATATTAGTGTTTGATGTCAGATCCATTGTCAGGGTGTATACAGGGGTGGGGCCACGGGGGTGCTGGCCCCAGCTGAAAGCTGATTGGCCCCCAGAGTGCCCTTCCCCTATCACTCACTGATTCAAAACATATAACTGGCTAGAGATAAGGCCTTTTGTAGGGATTCTGCCCCACGCTTAATTGCGCCTACTCCCTGGGCCGCCCCGCGCCCTCACCTTGACCCGGCTCTGGGCTCTCTCCCCCGTCACCTCTCCGTGCCTCTACACCTCCTACCCTGCACCTCTTTCTCAGTCCCAATCTCTGTTCATCGTCCAATCAGCTCAAAGACTCATTGACTCTCATGTAGCACTAGCGAACTGGTGTACAGGGGCGCCATAAGGCAGGGGAAAGTTAGGACGATTCCAAGGGCCCCTGAGTGAAAAATTGGAAAATAACTGGATTGGTCTGGACTGGGGGGCTTAATATGATATGCCTTCATGGGGCCCAAAATCTCAAGCAGCGCCCCTGCTGGTGTATTTTGATAATGCATGTAACTCCAAGGCTCACCTCCACATGACACACAGTGCCACCCCTACCTCCACGCGACGCACAGTCCCACCCCCACCTTCACGTCACGCACAGTGCCACCCCCACCTCCGCACGACGCACAGTACCACCCCCACCTCCACGCCACGCACAGTCCCACCCCCACCTCCACGCGACGCACAGTGCCACCCCCACCTCCACATTCCCTCACTGTGAGAACCTGACTGTCAGGAAGCCTCTCTGTAGCTCCACTATCAATTACGGCCCCCCGAGGGTGTGTGGTGGGGCTTAACGAGAGTGCTGTGCTTCACATTAGACGGATCAAGCCAGCTGGGCAATGAACAACCATTTCACTCACGCAACTAGCCCCCCCCGCCCCCCACCCACCACCATCTCAGCCTCCTCCCTTCCATCAGTGGTTTTTCCTTCCGTTGCAAGCTCCTTCCTGTCCCCCCCCCCTCTGTTGCACTCTCTCTCTCTCTCTCTCTTATGCTTTCTCTATCAATCTCTCACACTCTCTCTCTGGTACCACACCCCATCGCCACAGTAGATCCTCCTCTGGCCTAACGGGAAGCCCTGTTTCCCACTGGAGACTGTATAATGGTTTGATCCGATCATTGCAAGTAGTATCATTGCACTTTAAAGAGAAAGCGATGCCCTCAATCTGGTGCTCCCACACACACACACACACACTCACAGGGTAACAACCAGGGACATTCAGGTGGTCGATCCGCAGTAGTCTCCTGTCAGGTTTTTCTCAATGACCTTGTTAGGAGCTGCAATGTGATTGGGCAGTTAAACGGCACTTCATCTGTGAATGGAAGCATCGATAAGCCGTTTAGAGCTACGTGGCTAGACGGGTGGGTCCAGGCTCCCCTCCCCTCTCACAGTGACGAATTTGAGGAAATATACAGAATGCGGCCAGCCTGTGACCTTTCAGCTTTTTTCAGGAAGCTTTAAGGGACGTATGGACTTCTGCAAATGGGGAATCACTGTTACATTTTACATGCTGTTAAATATGGGTTGCGCCTCCTTCAGGACTCTTGCGGGACTGCGTCGCTCATGTGTGGCACAGCCGGCCTAATGTATTGGAGAGTGATGTAAAATCCGTTTGTGTGATTCTCTGTGGTGCAGGACTCAGCATGGGGTGGGGGGGGGGAGCGATCTGTGACATCGATTAGGGCTCTGGCTCCCCACAGGCTCGAGGACTGGGGATGACACACTCAACACAGCAAGGCGTAATGCGTTCAGTGCAGCAGAGCTTAACACACTCAGTGCAGCAAAGCGTAATGCACTCAGTGCAGCAAAGCTTAACACACTCAATGCAGCAAAGCACAATGCGCTCAGTGCAGCAAAGCTTAACACACTCAGTGCAATGCAGTAAAGCGTAATGCGCTCAGTGCAGCAAAACTTAACACACTCAATGCTGCAATGCATGACACGTTCAATGCAGCAAATCTTAACACACATTTAATCTTTTTAGCAGACACTTGCATACAAAGTGAAGTACAAGTAATAGAGCAGACAGTACCGGGAGCAGTCAGGGGTTAGGGGCCTTGCTCAGGGCCTCAAAGCAAAATCACTATGGCAACCCTGAGTTTCGGACCGGTGACCTTCTGATCACAGGCACTGTGTCCTATCCCGCAGAGCCACACACTGCCCCGGTGCTCAGTGAGGCAAAGCATAACACAATGCAGAAAGGCGTGCTCATGACACACGCAGTGATGCATAGTTTATGTCCAGATACACCTAGATAGAGTTTTCTCAAGTCAGCTCAGATCTCTGTGCCAGGTCCAGTCTGTGAGTCCCACACCAGCAAAAAGCCTTGGCATCCTTCTCCAGCGGAACAGGGGCTTCAAACTGGCCGGGGTGCCTGAGTTAGCTGCCCCTGTAATATGCCCTTCGATTGTTGCTCACTTCTCGCCCAATCAGCTCTGAGCCCTCCCACGCAGTGTCGTTCGATTCGCCGTGTGAAAAGTTGATCGGCAGGGCCATGAAACGGAATAGCTAATGTCAGCCGCCCTCTGCTTCCTGGCAGGAAGTGAGGCGTCGTGGAGAGCTGAAAAGAAGATAAACACAGATGAAAAGTAGGGGCGATGCGTGGGTGGGTGGTTGCGGGGGGGGGTGGGGGAAACACAGAAATGTATGCAAGATAAGCAAAAAATACTGGAGTTTAAGTATTAAGCAATGTAAAAAGTTTATTAAAAATTTT
>JAODKC010000082.1:13853412-13871439 GCA_026777985.1 Mormyrops attenuatus
ACCTCACACTAAGACAAATAAACACAAATTTACCCATTTACACATATGAGTATTACTGAAATGACACAACACTGAAACTATATGTACCAGTATTACTGAAATGATAAATAAATTGGCACCTTTTTGTGCTGGTATGAGGAATTCTGTACCTCACACTAAGACAAATAAACACAAATTTACCCATTTACACATATGAGTATTACTGAAATGACACAACACTGAAATTATGTACCAGTATCACTGATATGATGCAAAACTAAAACTACATATCAGTATTACTGAAATTATAAAATTGGCATCAGTTTGTGCTGGTGTGGGGAATTCTGTACCCCCACACTAATACATACTAACACAAATTTACCCATGTGGCACTGTGTTTTTGGCTTGGGGGCTCCATTCATCCCCAACTGGCTTGAGTAAAATAACAGGGGCGAATAAATAATGCATCTCTTCAGAAGCACGCCAGCTGGTACGTGCATGTGCGAGGGGGGTTTGTGACCCATTAGAGAGGGGGCCGGGCTCAGCCCCTTCCCCGGAGACCTGGGGGTGTGCAGCAGGTCATTCGCCGGCGCAGAAGATCCCTCCGTCCGGCATCAAAGCTCCCAGGTTCCCCGTGGGCCCTGCGCCGGACTCTGCAGCCCGCTAACGAGCAGCTAATTGAAACACGTACAGCACGGCACCGTGCCCCGCCCGCACTGAGCTCTCAGTGAGCTGGAGTGCCAGCGTGATACCGCTCCGAGGGCACCGCCCTGCAAAAAAAAGGAAAGAAAACAGCGTGAGGTGCCAGGGAGCATGGTGTGGGAGAGCAGGAATTGGAGGAAGAAAGAGTGCGAGTGAGAGATGGGAAGAGAGAAGAAGAGAGAAGGGGAGTGAAAAGGGAAAGGGAAAGAGAGAAAGAAGGTGAAAGAGAGGGGAGAGAGGGAGTGAACGAGAGATGGGAACTGATGATAGAGGGGAACAGAGAGAACGGGGAGCTGAGGAGGAAAGAGGGATAGAGGAGACGGAACAAGAGAATGACAGAGAGAGAGACATGGGAAGGAAAAAGTGGGAGAGATGGGAACAGAGGAGAAGGGGAAGAAAGAAAAGAGGAGGGTGAAGGATGAATGAGGGAGAGACATGAGGGAGAGAAGAGAGAGAGAAAGAGTTAAAGAAGGAAGGAGAGAGATGGGAGGGAGGGTATGAGAGAATGGGATAGGTAACAGAAGGGGGGGGGTATATTAATAGATCTGGACCAGCTTAGTGGCATGGAGCAGGGGAGCGCAGGCTTGCCAAGGTCTACCAGAGCTGTGAAAAACACTGATGTCATCACGGGAGGAATTACATCAGACATGCCATACAAGCCTCGCACCCCTGCTCTCCTCACCCGCCGTGTGTGTGTGTGTGTGTGTGTGTGGGGGGGGGGGGGGCGTGACATCACGGTGCTGCTGGTGGGCCGTGTGACGAACCGTGAGGTCATTCCTCCCAGCTGTCCGTCTCGCATCCATTTCACAGATCTGCATTGCGATTGGCTGCCGTGTTCATGTGATCTGGGGAGGATCTGCGAGCTTTAGGATGGGGGGGGAAATAAAGTCATGACAATTCCCCATCTTAAATCAAAACATCCACAGGACACGTCGTCACCAAGCTTAAGGAATCCCTGGAGGTGTGTGCAGATGGAGATGGGGCAGGTAGCCATGGTCGTGGAAAGCTGTAGGATCTGGGGGTTTGAACTGCATCCCAGCCCCTCCATGGAGCTTCACTGCAGGGTAAAAAGGAGGAGGATCAATGGCTTATTAGCGACCCCAAAGGTGACCTATAGTTGAGTATAAAGAGTCATAGTCACAGAGTACTCAGCTGGTTGGTTGAAACAAAACCTTGGTCTGGATTTGTGGACTTTCTGGACCTGAACTTTCCACCTCTGGTGGTCAAGAAAAAATGATGGAGATACTTACCGGTTTTGATTTGCGTAATACTGGCTATTTGTGGCTTAATTTAGAACGTTATATTAACTCCAGTGTTTCCTTATTCATGCACCCTGCTAATGGATAACTGCTCTACAAATCAACATTTCTGGTTGCGAAAACCGTTTCCAACAAGCCGAGTTCCTTTCTCTAAGCACAGCGGCTCCCGTCTGGAGAGAGTGGAGGTTTCTCTTTGTTTATACCTTTGGCTCACCAGCCCGGAGACTTTGTGGCTTCTGTATTCTCACATCGACATCACAGTTCCCATTTAAAGCAAACATTTTAAGTTCCATTGTTTCAGACAGATGGAGTAATCACATTTCGTTAAGTGTGTCCCCGTTGGGCTTCCACACTCCTGAACTTTGCAGATTTTTTTCCGGCCCGTTAGTGACACCTCTCTGCAGCCCTCAGCCCCCACCTGAGCGTGCAGCAGATGTTGTGAGAGATCCGGCCCTGCATTTTATCACATCTTAATTACACTAGATGTTCGGGGAGGGAGGCGGAGGAGGGGGAGGTGTTCAGTGTGTAGGAGTTATTTTCCAGAAGTGGCCAGCCTATGTAAATGAATATATTTCGTGAGGAGATGTTGCAGTTAGCGGCTCGGAGTTTGGTGACTCATGGTGTGTCTACGCGCTTTCCTGATTGGGTGGTTCCGGCCCAGCCTCCTGTCAGGGCAGAGAATGACATGTGGCTGCTTAAATACGAGAATGCTGACCAATTTTATGTTTTTCTCCCCCCTTTCTTTTCAGTTCTGGACATGTTTTCTGGGTTCTGGCCTCACTTTTCCTCTGTCCTGATGTCCCCCCATACAGCATTCAGCTGGGCCTGGACTGGCTGGCTGTGGTGCTCTGTGGCATCCGTGGATCTTCTGCAGTGAGGACAAGCGCTGCCGGCAGCGGTTCGGCCCGGCCAGCATTTTGATGATACCCTCACCTTTTCAGGTAGTTTCTGCTAACATAGTGTATCGCCAGTGACATGGCAGGGGTTAAGCATACTGTTAAATCACAGTGGGGAATCCCCAAATCTTGAGATCTCCCTTGACCCACTGGTTTCAGTCTTGACATCTCTGATGTGCTGGTGTCCTCTTCTTTTACCCGGCTGATTAATTCAAGCCCTTTTCCAGATACCCAGTGCTGCAGGACTAAATCTATAAACCATTATGTGATTGGAAGGGGACTGGAGGTCCATAGAAACCACTGCACCAAAGGAAGGGATGCCCCTCCCCTGGCTGAAGCCCAGTGCCGTGTCAGCCGTCTATCGCGCCTTATGGCGAATGATGTGCTGTCTGGATGGGAGTGGGTGGAGCCAGAGGAGGGGCTTCTGTCCCGTAAATGGCCACCCTAGTAGGCGTTTTTACATCAAAGCATTAGGAATGCTGACATGCCTCCCAGTAACCAAGGCCTCAGCCTCAGCACCCCCTCCGCCCCCAAAAGACAAGAAGGTGTGTTCTTTGGGATTTGTTTCTCATGACACCCCCAAGCTCACCATCACATGAGAAAAAGACTCTGATATTTTCCTCTGATGCCTGTTACATTTCTGATGCTTATTTAGAAATCTGTGTTCTGCCTCTTGCCAGGGCTCCAGTCTCTCTCAACACCACCACTCTGAGATACGATTAGACACTGGTAACTCCCCCCCCCGCACAGGATCCTCTTCTCGTTTCACTGATTGCTTGCAAGCCGAGGGGTGGGCCAGTCGTCCACATGCCCTGCTTCTTCATGGTTATTTCTCCCTCGCGTCCTCTCTGGTCCTTAATTAGCCTGGATTTGGAGACTCCCATCTCACTGGTGGCCTGGACGCTACACGGAGCCGGGAATTCTGGGGTTTAGTGTCAAAACCAGTGCAAGGCACAAAGGAGGCCATCCGCTCGGCCGATCACAAGGAAAAGGGCTGCTATGTTTCAGCGTGTTTTCCAGAATAAAGCATGCTTCTGGAAGTTTCTGTTCACTCTTTTTGTTGATGCACCGTTTCACTCATTCTGGTTTTGATCCCTGATGTTTTATTGAAGGCACAATTCAATCGAGGGGAATTTGAAAAGGAGGGGTGCCCCAGGGGCGGGCGGGGGGGAGCATCAGTCATGTATTATAAAAAATAAAGAATTGGGAGCAGGGAGATTAAGCTGCGGGGGTTATCTGCGATTTCATTCAAGAATTTTATTCTCTCCAATGTTCTGCAAAGAGAAATGAAATTGAAAAAGTGACAGAGAGAGGGAGAGGTAAATGTCTTAAAGATGGACGGAATTGGAAGGCGAGGGCGGGGGCATGAAGATGGAGCTACGATGCAAGCTGGAGCTGCAGACCCTCAGTCTGTGTCACGAGAGGGAGGCGTAGGATCATCTGCGACTGAGGCGTAGGATCATCTGTGACTGGGGCGTAGGATCATCTGTGACTGGGGCGTAGGATCATCTGTGACTGAGGCGTAGGATCGTCTGTGACTGGGGCGTAGGATCATCTGTGACTGGGGCGTAGGATCGTCTGCGACTGAGGCGTAGGATCGTCTGTGACTGATGCGTAGGATCTTCTGTGACTGGGGCGTAGGATCATCTGTGACTGGGCCGTAGGATCATCTGTGACTGAGGCGTAGGATCGTCTGTGACTGGGGCGTAGGATCGTCTGTGACTGGGGCATAAGATCATCTGTGACTGGGGCGTAGGATCATCTGTGACTGAGGCGTAGGATCGTCTGCGACTCAGGCGTAGGATCATCTGTGACTGAGGCGTAGGATCGTCTGTGATTGAGGTGTATGAGTGAAGGGTGCCCTCCTGCTCCTCCAGCTGTACTGGGGGGGGGGAATCCCCAGGCATTCTGCTGATTGACATCCAAGGGAGACTAAGGTGGCGAAACCTTCACATCTTTGCAGGACAAAAGCGAGGCCTTTAACTGTGGGACCACAGTGACACATCACCTCCAGGAATTCTACACATGTGTTTCTCATAATTGCCTTCGCCCTTTTGGGGGTATTGGGAAGGATTCAGCTTCAGAGTTCCCTCAGGTGTGAAGATGCACCGTCCCATATTGCTCCCCAAACTCCTCTGATGGTGCTTCCTGCCCAAAGTGAGATGCCAGTAAGCACTGCCCTCCACTGGAGCTTTCTTCAGTAAGTCCTAAATGTTGTTAGACGAAGTGGACTCGGCACCATGGCACCCAGCCTGATCGGCCCGTATTAAATTGATTCACCAATGGAATGAAAGTTTAATGATTCCCCTTCCCTTCAGGACCCGCTGCAATCAATGCCGGTTATTTTTCTCAGCTAGTTCTGGTCAATTAAATGTGATCCCATCAGCTACCTGAAGGCAGCCATGCTTGTGTCAAGCTGTCAATCCATCGCCCATCCTGACTTCTAAGGCAAATGGCGTCTCCTTTTATTTTAATGAAACTCTTTATTGCATTGGCTTTAAATTGAATGGTTCGCGGGTGACTCTGAAGATGACACATGGTCTGCTGTAGTGATGGGAAGAGAGCCACCTTGATCTGGATTGAAACTGAGGAAATCAGAATGAATGGAGTCCAGAGGAGGGTGTTGTTGCTCCGGATGAAGAATTAAAGGGGTGCATTTAATGAGGTTTTGTTCCCAATTAGAACTAGAGCCAGTGTTGAGGCCCAGAGGCCATCCCTTTAATTTCTGGGCTTCACTGGCACCGTGGGCTTGGCCTCAATTTAGCAGCTGGATTTACACACATCTTGAGTTTTTCAAGCATTATGTTTTTTGGGAAATTTAGTAAACAGGAGACTTTACTGATTGATGACAAAGATCAAAGCCGCTCCTATCATTAGCCCAGAACCCTTGGGTTGCAGCTGTCACACTAGGCTTCCCTCTGCCCCCCACTGAGGAACATGCTGGTGGTTAAATATATTGGAGGTTGAGACTAAGTTTAAGCTAAGCAGGAAGTCAAAAAAGAAAGGTGCTGTCAAATGTTCAACTAAGGATGTCATTTCCTGTTGGAGGCCATATGCATCTTTCCAGTGACATGATAGTTAAACCTTGTCAGTTGTAAGGAGCATTGATCCATGCACTTATCCATGCATCAATGCGTCCAGTCCTCCAATCTGTTGCGTTTTCAGCAACCGCTTATCTACTTAGTCCCACGCTGAGCGGCTCTCTGTGTGCCGCTATTAATCACACCTGCGGCGAAAGTCTGCGTGTTGGGAAGTTCAAGACTGCCTGTATTTCTGCGGGACGCAGAATGGATTTCCAGATCGTTTTGATGGACTTCTGTTGCATAGACACAGAAAGCCCAAGGCCTGTAGTGGGCTGTAACAGAACACAGCTGGGTCGGGACCGGCCTCGCCCCGCACAACACTCTCTGAAGCCAGTGAGATCCTGTCCAAGACGGCTGAGGTGTTTCAAATCATCCATATCCCATCTCGCTGAGGCTCTCACATCGGAAAAGTGCCCAACAGACAGGGTTATGAGGGGAGCTCAGATAGCAACCCGATTGATGGGAGGAGAGCTCCACCTCACTCGGTTAACGACACCACCCCCGGTCGACAGATGCCTCACAGGAAATGCATTCCAGGCCTCTAATCTGGTTTGGGGATTGTGCAGAAGCACAGAGCTCTGCATTTAAGAGCAGGAAGCACTTCCCATGTCCATAAATACATTACTCTGTACATTATTCCAGATGATTCTTTAAAGATTTTTTATTTCCCACTGGAAATGCTCTCAAATGTTTGTGCATTTCAGACCATGCTTGTTTATTTTTTTATTTTTTTTTTTAAAAAAAGGGATTTATTTTTATGACAATATTAACTTCATCAGTTCCTGTTGCAGTTTATGTTACTTTGAAACTGAGTAAAACGGTTGCATTAAAAATTTTAATACACTACTGCAGTTTTCTGGGAAACGCTTGATTTCGGGGATATTTGATATGTTCCCTGCTACATGCACATGCTAATTTATTTTATTTTACAGCCAGGCACATTTCATTAAGTGTCTGTTTAATGGTCTGTTTTATTAGGTCTGCGTAATTACCAGACATTTTTGGGCCAACAGTTTTTGAGTCAGACCACAGTGCTGGAAATTAAAGAAAATAATTAGGACAGATTTATCGTTCAGAGTTAAAAAGTTATCAGAGAGGAACAGGACATTATACAATCTAATTTACCACAGACTTGTTTTTTTAAATGTTTTTGACGAGTTTCCATAGGGCCCTGATGAAAGGGGGAAATGATTTTTTCGAGAGATCAGCAGATTTACTAGACATTCGTTTTAGACAAAGTTACTCGAATGTGTGACTTTTGGATAAAAGAATTACTCCAAGTTCAGTTTCATTGAGTCATGCTGCTGATGCCATTTGTTGTACATCTCTTCTTTCTTTCTGTGTTTCTCTTATCCTGCCCCCCCCTTCTTTGATATTGAGTAAACACTCATCTCCTTCTGTGGGCTCTTTCTCTCAGCATTGGAGGCACCAGGGTAGACCTGATGGAGGCAATGGCCCCGCTGCATAAGTTCACAACTCCAAAGCAGGACACTGGTATCTCCTTGTATATCATCATAATGTCCATAGCCATTAGAGGACATTTTCCTATTATGTCAAATTTTTTAAACAATATTATACCATCCATCAGTTTTCAGTAACTGCTTGCCCTATTCAGGGGGTCCAGAGCTTATGAACACACAAGGCAGGGAACAACCCAGGATGGGGCACCAACCTATCACAGGGCATGCTCACACACACCATTCACAATTTGGTAACTCCAATTAGCCTCAGCATGTTTTTGGACTGTGGGGGGGGAAACCACAGTACCTGGAGGAAACCCCATGACGACGCGGGGGGAGAACATGCAAACTGCACACAACCCTGGTGGAGACTTGAACCAAGGACCCAGAGGTGTGAGGCGACAGAGCTAACCACTGCATCCACCGTGCTGCTCCACACAATGTACCAGAAGCTCCAAATAAAGTTGTCTTCCGAAGAGGAGGGGTGGTGGTGGGCAGAAGGAAAAAAAAAGAAGCTCCAAATATTTCCATCTGTCTCAGTTATGTAAATTGTTATTTATTGATTAAATTAAGTGTATCAGTATTTTAGATAAAATTTATAAGCAAGTAGGCTGCCCTGGTTACTGTGGTCATCTTACACCTGGGTTTTCTGGTATCCCACCACAGCCCAAAAACATGCTAGGGTGAACTGGAGTTGCTAAATTGCCCCTAGGTGTGACTGGTGTGTGTACTTTGTGATGGGTTGGTGCCCAATCCCAATGTTATTCCCTGCCTTTGCACCTGTAGCTTTCGGGATAGCCTCTGGATCTCCACGACCCAGCATAGGAAAAGTAGGGATGGAAAATGTATTAGTGTAGTAAGACTGACTATGTGTGACAGTGTGCTATTCGCTTAGCGTTCCTCATATGTTCACACATGTGGCGTTCATTAGAAGAGCCACAGTGCTATTAGTTTTCATTATTTGTTTGATGTTTTTGTTTGGCGAGAGGAGTCTGTTGGCAGGAAGTATGTCTGGGAGTTCGTCGACTCCTTCACCCCAGTACTTATGGAGAATTTTGATAACTAGTTATCATTCCTAGAGGCTGTTTAAGATACTGGAAGCTTCGGGACTCTGCAACGGGCAGAGAGCAGGAAAGCTGCTGAGAATCCCTTTGGTCCGAAGGGTGAGAGCCGGGACACAGAGGGATTAGATGATGAAGAGCAGTTTATCATGGGCTGGGAGGCAGTAAGCATCACACAAACACAAAACAGAGCTGTTTCAGGATCAGGGAGAGCGACTAGTGGTTCAGGCCAGGAATTCTGGAGGAAGCGTCTAACCAGAAGTCAGGAATATCATGCATTGTTATACTGATACACCTTACTTGGCTTTTGCTCCCTCCCCCCACTTTCGGCCGGGTCCCTGCTGATGGTGATGGTTGATGGAGGACCCAGGGGCTGAGATACAGCCTTCGGTGGGTCGGATTTCTCATGGGGAAGGGTGTAATCTGCTCTTTGTTGCTCGTTCAGCTAGCTGGCTGTAACTGTTGCGTCTTGTAAACTTGTCATTAACGACATTTCGGCAGCGGCGGGAGGAAGAGCGTGCCATTGGGGGAGGTTCGCGGCCTGCAGTCTTGGCATGAAATTGAAGGCAGTCATAAAAAAGGAGCCAGCGGCCAAGAAGGGCGTAAACGTAAAGTTTGCCCTTGCACTTAATCTTTTTTAGATGAAACCTCGCCTCTCTCGTTCCCTCGTTCACCGTGCATGCAGAAAGCGCCGCATGTTTTCCGGCAGACCAGTGACGCAAGGTTTGCAGTCTTTGACAAAATGAAACTTTGGGGGTAATGGCCTACAAAGCTAATTACCATCCGTGTGACAGAGATTATGGCCACTACTTATGACTTCATTACTTGTAAGTGTTTATTTTTGACAGGTTAATGGACGGGGGTCTAAAGCCGTAGAATTAATGACGTTTGAATATTCTGAGCTAGCCATAATTTATCGAGCATTTTTGTGTTCTGGTTACTTTTCGTGCACCTGTTGAACCCCTACCCCTGTCTCCCCCTCCCCCTGCCCCCCAATTGCTTTTAATGGTCTGACCTGTGTAGTAATTGCTCTGCATTCCTCTCTAACTAAAACCTGCCGATAAAACACGCAGGGTCTAACCAAGGTCATGTGATCTCACATCAACCTCAGAACCAACAGGTGACTCCTGTGGAGCAACTGATACAGAATCACAGCCTATATAATAATTTCACTGCAGCATCACTGTTGTAAGCTACCTCGCGTTACTTATCACACCTGTGTCGATTTCCTTGTGAATTTCTTTCATTTTTAATTTATTTAGGATCTCTTTGGGCTCAATTAAAGAGTCGTTGACCTTAAACATACAGTGATTCAACAGATGTCTCCATTAGATTTCATTAAATAATCATCTAGAATTTGTTTCAGTGGGGAGGTACATTGTCGATCATTTTAATAGCCACGGATACTGGGACTTTTTTTTTTCCATGAGCTCTAAGTCGGCTTAAGTCTTGAAATGGCACCAGCCTTCCCAGTGGATCAAAGGGCTGGATCCCATCCACCTTTATGGTGTATCCCTGGGTGGGGGGTGGGGGGGGGGGAGCCACATGTTTAGCCAGACGATCTGCAGACCAACCCCCACATCTGTTTGCATCTGTTTCCTGATCTGTGATGCGCATGGATGTGCCTAAGCAGATTTGCATTCACTGGGCCATGATGCACATCATCCCTGGCCTGTCTGACGACAGACTCCTGTGTTTTTATCCAGCAGTTCTTCTTTTATAAGCGTCGCATGAAGTTTGGGTACGCGCAGCATCCCATGCTGCCCTACGGCCTCCGAGGTGCTCCGGCGCAGTTTCACGCACCACAGGAGCGAACTGCATGACAGTCGTGGCTGCTGCCATGCCGCTGAGATGCAGGGGATTGTTAATGAGTGCAGAGAGGGGACGCGTCCAGTAGCAGGGTGATCAAAGATGGCTTATCCGTGTTATTTGAGCAATAGGGAACAAACGTTTTGTATGTGCCAGGGCAAAATGGAAATGCACGAGCCATGGGACTGGCTAAGGAAAGGGTCTCGTTTTTTTTCTTAGGGTGGTGCTTGCCCAGAAGCTGCTTGTGCGGCATACTCTGTAGCTGCCCCCTCCCTTTGGCTGGTTGCCCACTCTGCGGAGGGAGTCCGAGGATCCTGCCATAGCTCTCATTCCCGTCTTCCCCCACCTCCCGGGTTTCCTCTCTCGCACGGAGAGCCCGGGGATGCCGTCAGCCTGGCCTGCATTATTCATGACCCCCTCCCCCGCCTGCCCATGTCTCTCACGCACACGCCCGCCACTGTTTCCCCATGGCCGCGACAGTGGCTGCTGTCCACTCCTTCTCCTCCCCTTCCTCATAAATTATTCATTCCCAGTCTGTTCCAGGAGCTTGGGAGGGGTGAGGGAGTGCACAGCTCGGGAGGATGGGGAAAGAGGAGGACAGAGATGGAGGGAGAGGTGAGGTGTGAGGGGAGAACAAAAGCTTGCAGCTGGCCCCTGTTTTCCTTCAAGAAGCTGGTCCTCGTTACCATACATGTTAACTCCCCCACCCCCCACCCCACCAGGGCCAAGATAGGCACATGGGTTCATTTATACTGTTGTCCCTCTGCCTCGTGGTTATGGTAAAAAGGAGAAAAGCATGTTTGTCAGACAATGATGATGAGAACATCCACAAGGGGCTCGATTCATCAGCTGGTCATTTAACACCACAACCACCCCCCACTGGAAAGGAGTTTATGATTAACGAGCAGGCCCAGGTCTTGAGTCTAACTGTGGCTGTGAATGTGGGGGGGCACAGGGGCATATTCATCACATCAGCTGTCCAGCCAGCATGAGCACCGAGTTTCCTGGCCTCCCGTGGTGCTGACTTTAGCCCGGCGTCGATGGCACATTTTGGAGATGGCCTGGATGGCTGAGGGCCGTCATTCTGAAGGGCGTGTCCCCATTGCGAGCGGCTAGCAGATGGGACATGATTGGGGACCAAGGTCAGCTTGCGCCATGTTCTTCTATGCTCGGTGTTCCACTTTGGCCATTCTAGGAGGGTTCTGTGAACACCATGAACATCCTTCAACAGCTGAAATCAGTGTTCACCAATAGGCCTGATGAGGATCTTCATAAAACATATCATGTGATTTGCGCCAGCTATTTCAAACTAAATTGAATGCACCCAACTGAACAATGAAATTTTACCTAATTATAATTTAGAGCATAATAATGGCTATTTATTTGTTCAGAAGTTATTTAAATCTCTGTTAGTCTTCTGAATTAATGATCTGATCAAATATTACTGCAGGCTTTTATTTTTTCGACATCGTTGTGTGAGAACACTCAATATATACAATTTGTATTAAAAAAAACTTTATTATTGATTGGAAAAAACAGCTGCGAATCCCTGACAATGTGTGGCCATCATTCATCTTCTGCCGTTTGTTGGCATTTTGTAATTGGATACCTGTATAATTTATTGATTAACGTCTGCAGATCCCATCAGTGTGCCCGGTCCTCATAACTGCTGTCCCTGTGAGTCGCCCGTGGCAAAAATCGACAAAAATGATTATTTTTCCGCTCCTGTTTCTTAAATCTGTTATAGATTCATAATGCCTAAGTATAAAAGTGCACCCTGATTGCTTTGCAGTGTTTTCCTTAAACACAGAATTGCTGCCACTTCCAAGCATCCCCATGGCACGTTTTTTGTTTCACACAACCGTGTGACAGGCCTCTGGGACGATATAATATGTGCCATTATTTTTGTTGGAATCAGTCTGAGAAGGACTGTCATTCCTGACGGACAGCTTCGACACACTGGTTTCACAAATTGAGGTCAGATGGGGCTTCACCTCCCGCATCTATCTGTGGATCCCACCCCACCGAGTTGCAGATTGACGAGGGACGCCCCATAGTTGGAATGCTGACAGTGACAGCCTGCGGTTATCCCGTCACTGCTCGACGGATGGTTCCGGAATGTCAGTCACAACGGCTCTGCAGGCATGTCAGTGACCTCCGTCTGGGGCGCTTGCCTTTTGCCTTCAGCGTAAAGTGGGATTTTAGAATCTGACGTCCTCCGTTAGATCGGCTATCCTGGTTTCCAGCTTTGTCAGCTCTGGACGGTACTATGAGCAGCTAGAATGTTCTCAGCAGTCATTGTCACAGTGTCACAAGCATGGCTGACTTCAGCTGTAACGTCTTAAAGGATAAACACTCTTGTGTGGAATTAAGAAGGGGTTTAGGTGTTTTGTTGATCTGTTACAGGATTAGCTGTTCCATCAGCCATCAACTTTGGCTTCTGCTGAAGAATAGACTGTGGCTTTATGAGAACGCAAGAATGAACCCCTATTAAGGCTGACATGACAGGAAAGATACAAACTGTGTGGGAGAAACACTTTGATCGACCACGTTAAAAGCAACATCTGATATCAGATCTGATTAGCGGAACATAGGAGTTGTTTCCTTAAAGGAGGGACGCTCTTTATCTACATAAGGAAAGTAATGACAGAGAAGAAGACTACAGTACTATACAATAATACAATGATATCCAACTTGAGATTCTCTTTGGCATGGTGGTGCTGGGGGTGCCACTGTTGACTCACATCTCCAGAGTTGGGGGCTTGATTCCATGACTTGCTCTGGGTGTGGGGGGTTGCATGTTCTGCTCATGTCATGCTGGGTTTCCTCTGGGTACTCTACTTTCCTCCCACAGACCAAAAACATGAGTTAGGCAATGTAGCAACTCTCAATTGCCCATAGTGTGTGTTTGAAGGTGTAGGTAGGTTGGATTGGCATCCCATCTTTGGTGTTACTTTTGCTAGTGTCCTGTGTCCTGGGATAAGTTTTGGATCACTGTGACCCTGCACTGGTTAAGTGTTTGGAAGACAAACGAAGGGCAGTGTTTTACAACCTTGTCCAGTAACCTTCTCTGCTCTCAAACCTCCCATTCTGTGAACTTCCATCCTCTTAGATCTGCCCCCAGGTACAAATTTCCATCTCGGGATTTACTTCAGGACAGGAACTGTCAGTTTGCTGCTAAACACGCTTTTGGGCCTCTGGGCTTTCACACAGACAGCTCCCTTGGAGGGTTAACTTTAAGAGGGAACGTCTTCATTTCTGGCTTGTTAAACTGATGTGTCTCTAATGAAGTCTTCATTCTGGTTTAATGCACACCTCGGGATGAAAAGAACTTACAGTGTATATACGGTACAGTTAGGGACCTCTTATTTTCAGGTCAGCTTCTAACAGCTCGGTAAACTTGCCCCTTCGGGTGGAGGCAAGGGGGAGCTCCCAAGGAGTATTCATTATGCATGTGTGGATTCCCATTTTGAGAAAGAAAGTATTTTTTATAGCCCAGTTACCAGGGTAAGACTCTACTGCATGATGGTAGGATTAGTGATTACAATCTATGTTTAAGGTGTAAACTACAGCAGTTTATTTTGTGCCATATAGACCTAACCTGGGAGCATGTTGAATAAAGCTAGGTATTTGTTTCAACATTCAGAATATGTTAGTCATATGGAGTCAGAAAATAATAAGAAAAAAGATATACAGCTTCAGTACTGTTTCAGGTGGTATTTCTTGAGTGTTTCTGTGACTCTGACCACGATGAGCAATTAGAAGATGGATGGATGGATTTTTAGAACATTCCAGAAGGTTCCCCAAGGTGCCATACACTCGTGTCTCTTATTTTTGTGCATCTTGACATGTCTTTCGACGGCACGGGGTACTATGGGCTGGAGGAGGCCCCGTGGATGGAGCTGTAGCTATGCTCAGACGGCTCTATAAACATATTCGATTTGTATGCTAAGGCGTCTCCCAGGAAATCGAGTGTGAACTGTAATAAACAGGCTCTGAATGAGATCGATCCCTGCTCGGCGCAGAGGCCGGAAGTCACCGGGGAGGTGAGCAGCTTCTGAGTTAACGCTGTGTGGCTGGAAGGGGGTATTGGACTATTTTGTAATTATGGGACTTCCTAATTAGCGCAAGGAAGGAGGGGGCTGCGGGGGATGTGACCGTCTGCCGCCTTGCTGCCCCCCCCACCCAATTTTTTCCTCCAACTCGTGGCTGTCGGTAGCCTCCTCGCCCAAGCTTAGCCAATTAGCGTCCTTAGAGCTGTCACTCTGACGTCTGTTCAACTGCGTGCTGCACTTCTCCGCAACAGTGTTTTCCTGATGTTTTTTTTTAAGTGTTTCCCTTCAACATGCAGCTTGAAACACCGGGTCTCTGTTTCTTCCAACCAGCTACTGGTTCAAATCCGGTGAACTATGAATCGCGTTCGATTGGTGACAGCATTGGCACAACTGATCGTGTCTTGGAAAGCCTCGTGGACGCTGACAGTGGCGGCCATTATCTGGGCTCCTGGCCGCTTCTACCTGCTGGTAAATGCGAGGTGGAAAGTTTCAGAACCACATGTGCTTGTTGAAGTATCCAGGTCACTCTTTGTCATGCTTCTGACGCTTTGCCTGTTATTCCGTTTTATTTATCTTTTTAACCCAGCAGTTTACTGTCTTCTCCCTTTCATGGGCGATTCTAGCATTTTATAACGTGGGGGACATAAGAGGGGTTATAATTCATACAGAGGGGTCAACCAGGGGAGGGGGCACTCTGGGGGCCAATCAGCTTCCAGCTGGGGCCGGTGCCCCTGCGGCCCCGCCCCTTTTTCGCATGTCAGCCCTTCCTCGTCAGGTGTTCCTCTGCATGAATCCTGCTGGGATTCGAATCTGCACTTTTGTGACAGGAAAGCGGCATGGGGTTGATCTGCAGTCCCTCCTGCTGCATGCAGAGATTGGCAGCGCATTAAAACGGGATTAAAACTCAAAGAGGCTCAGCTATGCTAAAACATTGATGAGAGAATCACCGACGTGTTTTGTAGGCAGTTATGTTGAGGGTATGAAGGGTCGTATTTTATTAATTTTTTAAGAACCCTGGAGCTGTGAAAAAAATGACACCACTCTTCGCTAGTAGAGAAAAAAAAACAGACAAAACTGTTCTGTCAGCAGCTTCTGGAGAACATCAACAAAGCGGGTAGAACCAGTGTCACTGTCCCAGCTGATTGACAGAAATTATCATTTGCAAACAGCTAATAACCTTTTGGCTTTCAAACTCTGCTGCCACTGAACATTTAATCTCCACAGATAGAAAGATGCCAACAAAGCCTTGCTGACAGAGCTTGGGGTTGATGCACTGGCGGTCTGAGGATGACATCAGGGTCTCCGGAACACCACTCGTTCCATCCGATGCTCGTTCGAGATGGAGGATGACGAGGAGGTGGAGAGGGAGAGAAAGGCCAAAAATGAAGAATAAACGACATTCTAAATTAGAACATAGGAAGTTACTGTTAGCTGGATTCTGCTCCCACAAAACTGGATTTTTCATTCTTTGCTGAGGGGAGGCAGGACCTGTAGTTAACTACTCCTGAACGGGGTGAGACTGGATGGATGAAGAGGACTGAAGTTGGTCTGATCTTCATAAGCGCCTTTACCTATGAAGAAAGTGCACACACACACATTACCGAAGTGCAGTAGCTCTCCTTGTGTAGTAAAATAAGTGAAAACTTCAGGTGGAGATTATATGGATGAGTACATTAGACTGTTGTCCTGATGAGTCTCACTCCGGCTGTTTTCTGAATCCTTCATGAGCAGGTTTCCACGCCCCCGTCATGGCGAGTCCAGGAGATGATGCAACACCTCGGTGACCCTCCCCCGCCCAGCCAAGCCTGGAGTCGTCTGCATAGTCAGGGACGGTATCACGCTGTTTAGCTGCTCACACTTAAAGAAAGGAAAGCACATCTCTGCCGAGTGAACCGTGTGCTTTTGTGGTGGGAGATGAGCGATTTACACCTACAGAATTAGCAATGAGAGACAAACATGCCGGATTTGCTCACACGTAAAGTTAATCCTGAATTTTTTTTTCATTATGCAGTATAAATTATATGCTTTTATGCATTATAGGTTCTTTGGTACAGGAATTCACAAGCTAAGTGCACCAAGTGGACTGTATGCATAATTAGATAGATAGATAGATAGATAGATAGATAGATAGATAGATAGACTTGCAGGTTTAGGGTAGCACACACACAGAGTGTTTATACACACAAACACACACACACACACACACAGTCTAATTAATGAGAATATTCAACATAGTATGAGATCTAGCTTTGGAAGGCTGGGTTTCCCATCGTAGGGGACTGTGCCATTTTATCTATCTGCCCTGGTTCCCCCTGCCCTTGAGGTCCATCACGGATCAGCAGTGATATGGAGATTATCGGCCACTCTCCACGAACCTCGGCATGAGACAGTAACCCATGAGGGTCCCAGAATGTCCCCGACACCCGGGCTGCCCTTAGCCATCACCCCGAATACGATTGTTGGGAACAGTGTCTGCTGTCCTCCTGGGGGGGTTATTACACAGCGGGGGGGGGCAGTGTCGTGTGTGCATGTGGGGGGGCCTTCACAGACCTCTGAAGGATAGCCGGCGAACATGCGGGGCATGTCTGCGTGGGCTTGAGGATACCGGTGCCGCTGGCCCGTGAGCGAAGGGCAGTCGTGCGGACCTGAGCACCAAGCCTGGCCGGATTCTCCGCTGGCCATCCTGCCCCGGCTCGCTGCCAATTAGATAAAGAGTCCGTGACAGGCCTCCCCCGGCACCCCGGAGCCTCCTTTCCGGGCTGTGAGCTCCTGGATTAATTGGCACACGCTTCCCTCACGCAGAGGGGCAGGGCGTAGGGAACAGCCATTAATGTCACATCCTTCAGCACTACATCGCTGACTTATGTAATTGTGTCTAACTGCAGTAATGTAATATTTCTTAGCCGCTTTAACATTTCTGAGGAACAGTGACCTTATCCTTGGAAAAAAGATTCTTTTGCTTTTTCATTACTTTTCTTACCAGAACTATCCCCCAGAGAGCAGGTAAATCTCAGATTTTGATTAGTGTCTTTTTTATTCTATATACATTTTATGTATATGTACAAAAAAATTGTATTTATTTGTCAGTTATATCTAACACTCCCTTTGTTTCAGTTGTGTGATGTTTTATTACCATGACAGTCCTGGATTTACAGTCAAGTAATTCAGTCTGGCCTGTGATCCTGCTCCAACCTATTGGTCCTTCTCAGGTCTGTGATCCTACTCCAGTCTGTGATTCTGCTCAGGTCTGTGATCCTGCTCCAGTCTGTGGTCCTGTTCCCGTCTGTGATCCTGCTCAGGTCTGTGGTCTTGCTCCTTTCTGTGATCCTGCTCCAGTCTATTGGTCTGTCTTGGGTCTGTGATCCTGCTCCAGTCAGTGGTCTTGCTCCAGTCTCTGGTCCTGCTCAGGTCTGTGGTCTTGCTCAGGTCTGTGGTCCTGTTCCGGTCTGTGATCCTGCTCCAGTCTGTGGTCC
Organism: Mormyrops attenuatus; assembly: GCA_026777985.1. NCBI lineage: Eukaryota > Metazoa > Chordata > Actinopteri > Osteoglossiformes > Mormyridae > Mormyrops > Mormyrops attenuatus. The sequence goes on from JAODKC010000082.1 coordinate 13,871,190, forward strand.
TGCTCCGGTCTGTGATCTGCTCCAGTCAGTGGTCTTGCTCCAGTCTCTGGTCCCATTCCGGTCTGTGATCCTGCTCCAGTCTATGATCCTGCTCTGGTCTGTGGTCCTGCTCTGATCTGTGATCTTGCTCCAGTCTATTAGTCCTTCTCAGGTTTGTGATCCTGTTCCAGTCTGTGGTCTTGCTCCAGTCTCTGGTCCTGCTCAGGTCTGTGGTCTTGCTCAGGTCTGTGGTCCTGTTCCGGTCTGTGAT
>JAODKC010000082.1:13875529-13890708 GCA_026777985.1 Mormyrops attenuatus
GCTCGGGTTTAGGTTGGGTACAGCTCGGGTACAGCTCAGGTACAGCTCGGGTTTATGTTGGGTACAGCTCGGGTACAGCTCGGGTTTAGGTTGGGTACAGCTCAGGTATAGCTCAGGTTAAGGTTGGGTACAGCTCGGGTTTAGGTTGGGTACAGCTCGGGTACAGCTCAGGTACAGCTCGGGTACAGCTCAGGTACAGCTCGGGTTTAGGTTGGGTACAGCTCGGGTTTAGGTTGGGTACAGCTCGGGTACAGCTCGGGTTTAGGTTGGGTACAGCTCGGGTACAGCTCGGGTACAGTTCGGGTTAATGTTGGGTACAGCTCGGGTTTAGGTTGGGTACAGCTCGGGTTTAGGTTGGGTACAGCTCGGGTACAGCTCAGGTACAGCTCGGGTTTAGGTTGGGTACAGCTTGGGTACAGCTCAAGTACAGCTCGGGTTTAGGTTGAGTACAGCTCAGGTTTAGGTTGGGTACAGCTCGGGTACAGCTCAGGTACAGCTCGGGTTTAGGTTGGGTACAGCTCAGGTACAGCTCGGGTTTAGGTTGGGTACAGCTCGGTTCCTGTATGCCAGTGGGAAAGCGCCATAAGATTCCCCCTTTCTCTGTTCTCCATTTTAAGGCCATTCCATTCTTTTTTCTCAAAGTTTCACTTTATTACTTACCTCCCCTCTCCAGACATGTAGACAGTTAGTAAAATGCTGGGTTTGAATCCCCCCTGGTTGGCAAAACCTGCTGTGGGTGACCCATAGGGTCCATGGAGCTGTAGATGGAGATGGTGTGAAATGGTGTGAACCCGCCCCGGTGCCACAGGAGGGCGTAAGGCCCCCCTCAGATGGACTACCCTGCCCCCTTGGTGAAGATTTAGGCCTAATTGAAATTATTTTTTTAATTTATTTTAATTTTAAATTCACTAATACATAATTCAGCCCAGCATAATTAGCTAAAACTGAAGTCACATTCTAGCCTGCATTTTCAAATCCTCACGAACCCACTTAATTGGTTGTCTAGGTAAACGCAAGCTAACTAACATAGCGTAAGCTTGTTGGTTGCGTTGTGTGTGATGGACAAACAAAATGGACATCTGTAAATGGAGACAGAGAGTCGCCATGCAATGACATGTGGATGCTACATGTTTCTTCAGCTTTGTTGATCTGTTAGGGTGTGTTTCTGTGTTTTTATGGGTTTAATCACTGCTTCTTCTCTGCATTTCAATTGCCCCCTGTGATGGGCAAACCATGGGAGTACATTACCTGGCAGAGCATAGCAGATAGTTTGGGGGGTGTTATGCGCATCTTTCCGACGGCAAACGATTCAGGTCATGGTGGTTCCCTTTTAATACCATGGGCTGTACCAATGGCAGCCCACAGCAGGGGGGTGGGTAGTTGTTTTTATAGTTAATATTTTCTGTTTAGTGTTTCTGTTTAGAATCATTTGTATTATTTGATGGACTGAATTTGTTATTAGTTTAATTGATGTATTTGCATGTATGTGTAAATATGGTGGCGATTCCTCCTTGTTTGTGCTGCTGGACTGATCACCCAGTTTTCCCAGTGTGTTATTTGGTAGATCAGTCATATTCAGTGTTATAGTGTTATGTTAAACCTTAATTTTGGTTTCATTCTCTTTTGTTGACCTCCTTTAATTGGGCACAGGATTTTCCCTTATTGGATATTTGTTTGTATTTCGATCATTTCTGATCCTTAAGTAAATTTTGCTTCGACACCAAACTCCCCACCCGTGTGTCTGCTTGCTGGTCTTTCACACCCCCTCCCCCCATTCATTTTCCACTGGCGCCAGCTCTGGCGTGAGCGACCTGCGCCCATGTTTACGGAGCGCTGAGGAAGGCAGCCCATCGCCGCCGTGAGGCTGGCAATCTGCTCGGGGAGCCCCTGCAGGGAGACTTTTACAGAATCACCAGAGCCCAAGCTGTCAGAGACAGAAATATAACATAAGAAACAAGAAAACAAAGCAATATAAGTTCTCAGGGTTGTTTCATTACTACTGGTAGCAGTAATTAATTAGTTAGTTAATTAATGTTCAGCATGCTGCTCAGCAGCCTGTGTGGTTTTGTCCAAGAATCTGTGGCCTTTAATGAAGTCTGCGTGCTTCTCCAGATGCTTTCATGTGTTGTGATGCTGTATTTTTAAGGTTTCCTTGTTCTAGCGTGTTTTTCCCATGTTAGCCTGTTTTTGTTGTCCCGATTGGCTTTGGGGGAGCCCCTCCCCATTTTGTGATTTTTGTTTCTTGAAGCTGCCACTTCTGCTGATGTTTTAGGTAGTGAGCGGGATGGACGACAGAAGCATGTGACTCGTGAACCGTACGGGGATGTCATTGCGCTGTGGTGTTTTGCCTGTAAGGGATTATGGGACGGAGCAGTGGGAGGGGCAGTGGGCGGGGTCAACATCGCACAAAAGAAATCAGAACCAATAAAAAAACAGCCATTTTAGCACACAAAAAGGCACAAACCCTGGCAGTACCAGAATAGCGCAAGAAAGGATACCTGCTTTGAAAACCACAGCAGGGGCTATCAGACCGACACAAACCACAATGCGTCCATTTAGAGGTTTTGTGGGACCGAGGAACAGGAGGAAATAATCAACACTAAAAAAAGGTTGGACACCTGACCCTCTCTGCTAACCACGCCCCCCCTTCTTCCCCCCACCACCACTGAATGCAATCTGTACCATGCAAAAGGGAACAACAGACACAGCCAGTCCCTGTTAATAAGCCGCTAGACATGCATCAGGGGATCCGTAGGAGCAAACACAGCACCCCCTGAGCAAACCCCCGCGTTTGATGTTTAACAGGAGGTGTGAAGGAGCACGTTAAGCACCGATTGTTATCTGAGGTCATAATCACTAATGGTTATTAGGGTAACGATACAGATAGAGAGGTGCATGTGCGTGACACAGGAGGGCTGCTGTTGGAGAAACAAGCTTCCTGCGGCCGCTGCGACCTGCTCACATCTGTCACCAGGCTGAGATCACCTCCTCTGTCTAACAGGGGAGAATTTGATTAAACGCAGGGCTGGGGTTGGGGTGCTGAAATGCTGACAACTGCACGTAAAGGACAGTGACACACACACACACACACACACATAGTCGCGTAATCATATCTTTTTGGGGACCGCTCATTCATTCCTATGGGAAAAATGCTAATGTTAACTATTACAACCGTAACCCCTACCCAGCCCTAACCATAACCATAAGTAACCAAACAATATAAAAGAGTTTTTTTAGTTTTTTATTTTTTTCATTGCAGTCACGGATTTTTATAAAATAGAGTTTTCCCATTTTCTGGTCCCCATAAGGTAAAAAAAATGGGTATTCGTCGCGTTGCGAGGACAAGGTAAGGTATACCTGGACCACGCACACACACGCACGCACACACACACACACACACACACACACACACACACACACACACACACACACACACACACACACACACACACACACCAGACTTGGTTATAATTTCATTTTTTGTGTGGGCTGGGCCAAAGGTCCCATGCATTATTAAAGAGGATGGCCTTGGTCGACGACCTCCCGTGCATGCTGGGAAATGGGTTTTCGCACATACCCACACACTCCCTTTCACACTCAATGCACACTGAGCCAGCCGATCCTCTTCTAGTGGAAGGTGAGGGGTCTTGGGGACTCTGTTACCCCCCACTTGTGATGACTGTGCTGCGCAGCAGTAGGTTTGAACTGAACTATCAATGTCTCATCACACCTGTAGCTTGGTGAGGGTGGGGGCACGGCTCGCCCACCCCAGGCCGAATGCAACCCAAACCAAGGAGCTGGTGGGATTTACATCACCAATCTGGATGGAGAAGGGCACAGCGAGGGTGGGGGGGAGTGGGGAAGAAGTCCTGCCCCGTCTGGCTTTGGTGTGATATATATCTGCCCGGCGATGGGGGGGCTTCTGTATCCATATCTGATCTCCCCCTTTGCTGCCATTCCTCCTTGTATAGGTCTCCATTATGTTCATTGTGACTTTTCATTTCTCTTAATCTTGCGCCTGAGTGCTGGGATGAGTGTGTTTATCAGCCAGCTGGGACGTGACCCCCGCAGGACAGGCCGAGGGCAGCGGGCTGGCTGAGCACTTAGCCTCGCTAATTACCTTTTGGCGGTAATGTGTCAGGCATTTTAGGAACGGCGGCCATTACGGGTCAAAAGAGTGAGTGTCACTCTCCACCTCTGAACTTAATCGCTAAACATATGACATTATTTGCATAGCGAGTCTAATGGCTGCACCCTCCCACCCCCAAGTCAGCTGTAACTCATTAAACACCTACGACACCTGCAGGAATTACTCAGAGGGTTTTAAATCGTCCTCATTATGGAGTGTTGCTCTGAAGGTGCCCATCGGGCTGAACGGCATCACTGCTGCCACGGTACGTCACCGTGTTGCTGGCAGATGGAAGGATCCGTTTGCCATAAATTACCAGTTTCCCAGTACAGGGTCATGGGGAGCCTGGAGCCTATCCCAGGAAACAGAGGGTACAAGGCGGAGGAAGTCACAGGGCACAAGGCGGAGTACGTCACAGGGCCAAGGCGGAGTACGTCACAGGGCACAAGGCGGAGTACGTCACAGGGCACAAGGCGGAGTACGTCACAGGGCCAAGGTGGAGGCGACATTGCAGGGCACAAAGGCATGCACTGAGATGCCATGACGGGTTATTTAGGGACACTGATTCAACTGACCATATCTCTGGACTGTAGGAAGAAACCCACATGAACACAGCATAAACGTGTAAGCCTTTAGAGACTGGGTTTGAGAATCAAATTCAGGACCTTGCACATGTAAGTCACTGCATCAGTGCAATTCTTGTGATGCTTTCCGCACCATTTTCGTCGCTCAATTGGTTGAATGGTTCTTTGGTATAGCCGACAGCTTAAGTTACGGTACATTGTAGATGACGCAGAAGTCTGCTTGCTCTCGCTGTCTTTGTTCATCTTGAAAAAGCTCATTGGAGTTTCCCACGATGGAATGTGACTTGTCCAGATAGTGATCACTCAGATTTGGAATAATTTTGCGCCTTTCGGCTATTTACAGGCACACCTTTAATCAAGTGAAAATAAGCCATCTCTGCAAAGACTAATAATAGATTTTAACGAAGGGTAGTCTGCGGAGGGGGCAGGGGGGATTCTGGCTGATACAGAGACTAATCCTTTAGGGGATTGAATCACTCATGGTCTCCCTGCCCATGGAGTTTGACGCTCTTAAAGAGCACGGCCCACTTACTCCTGCAACCTGGAATATTCCCATGTCATGCTGCTATAGTCAGAGGTCTGCACAGTCACCCATGAGTTTGTCGAAATCAATCTGCTTTTCTCCTCCTGCCCCCTCGCCGCTGACCCCCCATACTGTGCAGCAAAGGTGGGAGGTGAGATTACAGCTAGGAAGCTGAAAGGGCCCATCAGATAGGGGTGGGGTTGTGACTGGCTAAACCAGTTTAGTCTAGCGGACAAACAGGCTCTACACACAACAGGGACCAAATCTCCCCCAGACAACATTAGCCCTGGGTAGGAGGCTAGCACTCTCACAGCTGCCCTAACACCCTCTTAACACAGCACTCTCACAGCTGCCCTAACACCCTCTTAACACAGCACTCTCACAGCTGCCCTAACACCTTCCTAACACAGCACTCTCACAGCTGCCCTAACACCCTTCTAACACAGCACTCTCACATCTGCCCAAACGCCTTCCTAACACAGCACTCCCACAGCTGCCCTAACACCGTCTTAACACAGCACTCTCACAGCTGCCTTAACACCTTCCAAACACAGCACTCTCACAGCTGCCCTAACACCCTCCTAACACAGCACTCTCACAGCGGCCCAGACGCCTTCCTAACACAGAACTCTCACAGCTGCCCAAACCAAATGCCTTCCTAACACAGTACTCTCACAGCTGCCCAAACCAAATGCCTTCCTAACACAGCACTCTCACAGCTGCCCAAACAGCCATCCACTCCAGGGGGCACACTGTGGCAGTGACATGAGCTGCATTTTGTCTTGAGGCTCTAAATTTGTAAGGGGAGGATTTTTGTGTCTTTTGACAGCACAGCGGTGCCTCATTCTGCCACCCCCCACCCCCCCCACGCTTACTCCGGAGCGCCTCTCGCAGGAATCCCTTGCCGCCAGTGAGTAATGGCACTCTCATTCCCTCCATCATGAATTCTACAAACAGAGGCCATAGCCCCCGGCTTCCTCTGAGACCATGTTTTTAGCACCAATCCCGTCTCTCCTCTATAGGGAAGGGGGGTGGCAACTTCCTTTCTCTGCCCAAGCAGTAGATGAGCCCCAGTTTTAAGGGTTCTGGGTCTTCAAACGGAAGTCCAATGAATGTTTAATGAGTATAAGAAGATTATTTTGTGGTTTTTTTTTGGGGGGGGGGGTATCTTCTGCCATCTATGACCAGTCAAAGCAGCATGCATTGTGTTGGATCTGTTCATGATGGTCAATTAGCCGGCTTTGTCTCTGCGGCTTAGCGACGGGCCTGCCTGACATAGCGAGGCTCTGCTGGGACACACCTGAGTAATTAGCGTGAGCCTGTATGGCCCATTCAGGATTATCTCCAGCTGGGGTACGCCCAGGGCCCAGCCAGCTGGCAACATCTGCAGGATGTGAACGGGAGGTGCCAAGCGACAGACCTCTGCTGAAACGGGGAGGAGGAAAGGGATCATTTACAATCATTCCTTTACTGGGCGTATCATTTTATATTAACTAAAGGAAGCGAAAGAAAGATACAATAATAGTTAATTCTGCTAGTTATTTACTAGCTTATATTTTATTATCTTCTGACCTTTTCATTCCTTTCTATTCTATTTTATCTATCTATCTATCTATCTATCTATCTAATTATTTGACTTTTATTTACTCACTTGTTTTTTATGTAGATTTATTCCATCTTTCTATAATTTCATTGATCTGCATGTTAGTTGTTTTTATGTCTTTGGTTTTCGCTTCATTTGTGAAGCACTTTGAGCTGCATTCCGTGTATGAAATGTGCTATATAAATAAAGATTATTATTATTATATATTTTTGATATAAAGGGTTAGAAAATTCATTAAGCAATGCATAATGAATAAAATGAATACAAAAAAATACATATGAAATGCGTAACTCGACACAGTAAGTCCCGTTCATCTTCCCACTAATTTATTAATAACATTTTTAAGGCTATTGCGCTTAAATACTGTATCATATGCATGATTTATTAAAGACTCATAATTCTCTTTCACTGTGAGTGTTGGGCTCTGTGGATTAATACTGAGGTTTAGCACAGACGTGGTTTCTCCTGCTATTCTTGTGTGCGTTCTTAGCATGAATTTTCCCCCAGTCCTGGTGTGATTCGTCAGTATCAGTCTCTGTGGTGTGAAAACAGCTGTATCGCGGTTCCGCATTATTCTCGGCGTGTTGTTACAGCTGGTTATAACAGAGCTGTATTTAGCTCACCGGCATTAATAATAAGCGAGGCTCTCGCCATGATGGGTGACTGAGGCTTGGTCAGAAGGAGTCGGGTTGGAGCATCAGAACCTGCAGCTTTCGTTTAAGTGATATCGGATTTTTAACGGGATGTTTGGATTTTTCTTTCTCCTTTATCCCTGCCTTCTGTAGCCAGATACTGACATCTTCGTGCTGTTCTCCCCGACTTCAAAGAGGTGGAACTGGAAGCTGTGATGTCTGCGGAGTATAATTAGGCGCGGACGGAGTGTGAGAACGAGGGAGCGGCAACATCCGGGGGACCACAGCACTTAAGATGATGCAAATTGATTCCCCATCCTGCTCTCTATCCCCCGCCCTGATAGTACAGCCGCGATCACTTTGATTAGGAGGAATGAAAAACTGACTGCTCTCCCTGGCTCCCCTCTGATGTCCCAAAACCTGCCCATCCCACACCTAGGCATTATCCGAATCCTGAAAGGGGCAAGGGACAGAGAGGCAGCCCCAGTCCTAATTGACTGTTTTCCTGACCCGGTGGCAGCTCGGTGCACGCTCATCCCTGTTCAAAGCGATGCCGGACCACCAGGGCGGCGCCAGGGGTCTCAAGGGCATGGCAGCACCACAGATATGGGAGTCCTGTTACCCTGGGGGGTCAGAGGCCCCGCCTACTCGGTGAGGTTGTCCCAATCAGGAGAAGGCAGAAGGTTCATCATAGGTAAGAAAATGAGACACCTGTCCTGAATAAGAGGTGCATAGGATTCTAGGATTCCAGACTTTGGCTCTCTTAAAATCACTGCCCGAAGACAGAACCCTGGGGCGGAGTACAAAGCAGGATACTAAGCAAAAAACAGGGCGGGGGGTTCTGGATGCTGCCATTCCATGTTCCAATCCCTGGGGAATCATGGGAACAAGGACACATTTCACGCAACACGGGCTTCTGCATAGACCGCCTCGTGTTTGTGCCGGCTGTCATTTTCACCCGAGCACGTCGGTCACAGTAACTTCCAGATCTCCAGGAAGTCAATGCCAGGTTTTGAGTTAAATCCCCCAAACCCTCTATATTTAGGAGCTCAGCTATTGGCCAGAGACACAGTAGATTTCCATTAATGGAGACAGAGTAAGAGTCCCTCTAACCAGTCTGCTTTATGCAATATTAAAGGAGTCAGGAGAAACCCTTCACTGAACTCTGTATTCCATGCTCTTTTAACGGCACGGGGGGGGGTCAGAGCTCGTTAACTACGGTCTGAGATTAACAGGCCTTGACAGAGGCGCGTGGTGGCAGCACACCTGTTGTCCTCTCCGTGACACCTTTTTGACATAAGGATCAAGGTGGTGTAGCGTCCTGAAAAAGGACGATAACGGCAAATCGAAACTGAAACGTATACGTCTAATAAGCATGAAACCATCACAAATCTGTCTCCAGCTGCGGAGGTGGGAGGGGAGTCATCCTGGGGGGGGCGGGGAGGGGGGGCACGGCATGGCCTAGATTTGTCAGGCACAGTGACTCTGAAGCAGCCACGAGGGGGGTGTGTAAGATGGTGCTTTCTGAAGGGAGGGTGCCACAGAAACGGCCGCGCTGTCGCAGAAGGCATTCCTAATCAGCCCTGCTGTTTTCCACATTGCTGCAGGTACTGCATTGAAGCAGAAGTTCCCATCATCTTCATCCTCCTCATCCTCTCCTTTGGTTTGGATCCTTCACCTCTCGTCCATCACTATGCCAGCCACTGCGGAGGCTTTGTCGGGCCACGACACTGGGAGTTTCATGGGCCGAGGTGTCCGGTGCTGCTTTTTGACTAGCAGGGACAGGACACGCCCCTTCACAGGGCAGTTTTTGTGGTCGATTGAAAAAGATCAGGCCTGCTGGACCCATGAAATCCATAGCGGTTTCTGGGACTCACTTGGTTTCTCATTAACGTCGGTTTGACAGTTGCAGTTTGGTTACAGTAGCAGACGTTGCAAGGAGCCAGCTGTGCGAAGGAGTGAGTGGGCATGTGCAGATGAACGTGAATAAGCCGCGCACGCAGAGTGTAGGAGTTCAAAGAGTGGGTGTACGTGAGAGCTATCATCCTCCACTACCAGCCATTTACATTTTATGAACTCCATGACTTATACAACAAGGCAATTGAATGCACAACAGATACATTGTGAATTACCTTCAGTTTGAGCACATGGTCCTGGATGTCTTGTGGATTTATCCGGGTGTGACTTCCATAACAGCCTAGCTTGTCAATAAACAATGATCCGTCCCAGAGAACGGATTTGGTAGTGAACTCTGCACATTCACGTTTAACAGATCGATTTCTTTGCATGGCGAGATCGTATCAGTTTGTTCCACTCTAAATTTTTCCTTCCTTAAGGTCAGGAATGGGTAGCCACTGTTATTGCAAATTCAGGCAGCTGCACAAGGCAGTCACTGACTGGGGAAGGGGCGTGGCACATCCATGGAGCCTTTGAGAGAGCAGCTAATCAAGAGCTAAGGATCTGGAGCAGATAGTGACCAAAAAAACACTGTCCTGTTCTTCTCTGGCAGGCAGCCAAGTTTCAGAACTCTCCCACAAACCTCAAAGCGGGAAACAGAGACGCCCACACCGTCGCCGTAGTGATTTGGAGGGAAACGGTTATCTCACTGGAGGGATTGACCGGCGAATCGAACAGGTACAATGAGAGGCTCCTAAACCCGGCCCATTAAATCTCCACAGCCTCTGTAGCTCGCGAGTGTTTAACAGTCGTTTTACTGCCTCTGACCTTGGCAGCCCTCGAGTATGGAGATGATTAAGTGGGCGGTTTAATGATATACGGGTCCGACGAGCAGCACAGGACGCGTCCCGAGGAGCGTTCTCATTCGGCGAGCCCGTTTCTCAGGAGGCAGGGGCCACAGCAGATGTTCAGATGGCAGCTGCCTTCCCCACTTCACCACGTGGGCACTTTCAGCATCCGAAAACACCCCCCCCCACCCCACTATCTTGGGTATCGCGAAGATGGAAACTTATTAAGAAACCTAAAAACTCAACACAGTTCAATTATAAAAGAATGGGGACGTGGGTGGGGTGACGGAGAAAGCAAGGAGGTCGATTGTCATGTCCTGCTGTGTTGCTACATTTTCGTTTCGTGTTTTACATTCCTACATGGTCCGGCAGCCATTAACAATCTTTATGGGACTAATAGACTATAAATTCATAGTGTTTCCTCACATTTCCTGTCCATTAGTGTATGTCAGCGTGGATTTTGCTGATGCTTCTAAGGGGGCTTTGCCCCCCCTCTCAGCCAAGGGATCTACATTGGGAACTGACGGTGATGAGAACAGGCTTCCTTCATCTCCTTCATTGTGTATGGGATCTCAGACGATCCCTGGTAGTACCGTGGCAGGATCTAACAGCAGTCAGGATCTGTTGTAGTAAATCCACATAAATAAAAGCAGGAACATGATTGGCTCAGGGGGAAGTCGTACCTGAAAGAAATGCCTGTTTGTTTTTGATGCTCGAATGTTTGGCCAAGCATACAGACAGAAAAGCAGTTTTGTAAGTGAAAAACCTATAACCCTCAAGCTGAGGTGGTCAGACCTCCAGAGATAAACCAAGTAAACAGAAAGTAATATGAGTGAGGAGGGAAACGCTGTGCCTCAGGTCTCCTGAACATATAACAGACTTTAATGACTAAACAGTCATTTCTGACTCGCAAATAGATCTGATATGTTTAAGTACTTTGGATTTCCACATGAATGGGGAGATTCTATCCACAATCATTACAAAAATTCAAACAAAAATACTTTGAAAGACTTTCATGGTCTAAGATGTCCAGAGATTAGCAGAATTACTGTTTTGTTGTTTTTTGTTTTGTGTTGTATGACCCCCCCCCCCCCCATGATCACATGACCAGAAATAACATCCATCCCCCAAGTGCTTATCCTGTGGAGAGTTACTGGGGGGGATTAAGGTTAGGGGTTAGGGTTAGGGTTAGGGTGAAAAATATATCATGAGAAAAAAAAATTAGCTATATAACTGGAATAGCAAGGACTAAATGTCCTGTGTTCTGTGTAATTTCTGCAGTGGGAAGATGCAGATTGTCTTACCCTGCTTCTAATATCCAAAGGATATATCTGATATGAGGGAAATTATTTCCGCGTGAGAACAGTAAATCTTCTTCTAAATAGCTGATTCCCCTGGTTCAGAATGACTAGCTCCCTGTATTGTGTGGTGCAGCCTGAGTTTCGCTGGATTTTATCAGTGTGGTTGTACAGTAATGATTAATCATGTTAGAAACGTGCACCTGCTGTCCGTCTAAACAGGCCGGAATAGCTTCATGTGCTTGTGAATCCAGTGCCAGGGATATATGAAGCCAAACTTCTCCTCATCCTCCTCCTCCTCCAGGGTGTCATAAAAAGACACATGTGCTTGTTTCTCGCTCGCCCGAGTGCCGCTCCGCAGCTCCCTCGGTGATTGGCTACATGGAGACCCATAACTCCGCGGCGATGACCTTAATCTGCTGGGGGCCCATTTGCGTGTGAAGGAAGAACTGCAGCCAGCGGTGCCATCAGTCATGTTGGTGCCAATTAAGGTTAGAGGATTTACTTTGGCGAGCAGCTGGGGTGGGATGGGGCCTGATGGGCCCCTGTCACATGACGTCAGCAGTTGCTTCGATGGGTCTGATACCAGCGAGGGGATCTACAGGCTTAGAGAGATGGGTGGGAATAAAGGCTTCTGGGAAGGCTCCACAGAGTACTGCAAACGATTAAACAGACAGATAGATAGATAGATACTTGCATACATACATGTATACATACATGCACACCTGCATATATACATACATACATACATACATACATACATGCACAGCTGTATACGTACATACTTTATTAATCCTGAGGGAAATTGCAGGTTTATAGTAGCTGCATACACACATTTATGCAGCAAAACACATCAGACATTAATAGACAGTAACAATAAATAATAGACAACAATAACAGTTACAGTGCAAAGAATGTCAGGGGAAGTAGTGCACGGAATTCTGTAGCAGCAGCTCAGAAATTAATAGTATTACACAGGGAACAAATGAATGTTCTGTGAATGTGCCTTGGCAGCTCTGGTGCATTCAGACAGTTGGTTGTTCCCCCGTCAGAGGGTGGCTCATTGTAGATTCTAATGGCCGAGGGTAGGAATGACCCTATATAGCACTTCTTAGAAATCTCACAAAGTTTAGAACTGATGTCCCAGAGACCTTCTAACAGAAATGTAGTGATTGATAGATCCTCTCCTTTTGGCTTTAATGTATTATGATGTTTACCGATATTAATTTCGTTGTTTTTACATCAGGTGTCTTCCGAGCGTACTTTCTGCATCCTGCCTGCAACATCTTGAGGTTGTCATGTGGTTGTTGATGAGAAAAGGCCAAGTGACCTTTGAGTGCCTGCAGTAATCATTCTTACTGGTTCATTAATTGTGCTTATCTTATAGCCGAAAGCCTCAGTGTGGCAGAAGAGGATACCAGCAATGCCAGTGCAGCGGGCGTGAGTCGCGTGCTTGAAGACGATAAAGTGGAAATGAGAAGAAGGGTTCGAGAGACGTGTGGTGACATCACACACATGCTATGTTTGGGTGTGCAGATAACCCCCGTTTTTATTTTCCCCACTTTGCTGACACCTTGCATGTCCCATGTTATGAAGCACAAGAGTACTCTCCCGTTCTGTTCAACTATTGGTCAGGAAGGAGGATGCCGGCCATATATGGTACAGACTGAGACAGGATACAGGAATGTCATAAACATGGCCCTTGCCCCCCCCAAATGGATTAATCACCCCCGGTATTATCAGGAGGACCCATAACTTCTTTAATCACACCAGGAGTTCTGCCTGTCTCAGGTACCCAACCTGCCCAAATATAGTGTTCTCACCTGCTTCAAACAGCAATTCAGTTACATAATCTACTCCTGTTCATCCTTTACTATAAACTGTTAATCTATTATTACTACCTCTTATTTTATTACTGAGGGTCACTGCTCTGTAATGAATTGTTAAGACATACAACACATAATTGATAACTCTATGTAGTTCTCACCTACTTCAGAAACACTTCTGTCATGGTGTCTGGCCATGATCACGTGACCCAGGCAGATTGGTGGTCATGTGACCTCCTCCATCATCGATAAGGTGGCCTGCACATTCCGGATCATTACGTCTTCTGACAGGCCGCTAATCGAAAGCTTCCTGGATTTCACTCCTGGATAAATATTTGAAAAAGTCCCCTCAGTTGTGATTTCTGTGTTTATAAATATCGAATAGGGCACTTGGAACATAAATAAATCACAGAGGTGGCTTCTCCCGCATTACCTGGAAGTGCAGCTCTTCACGGAGGAGACCGGTGAGCGGGAGCCCAGAAATGTGGAGCAGGTAGTCAGCCTGACTCTTCTCTGCAGCTGCTGGTGGGGTTTGGGGGCGCGCACAAGCATTAGAGGGGCACAGGACAAGCCCAAGGCCTCTTTCAACTGCACTGATGAGTGGACAGCCGACGTGGAGTCGTGTTTTTTCAATAAAAAAACAAACAAACAAAGCTGTGAACCAATTAAGTATATTTTCATCCTGTTATTGTTTTTCTGATGGCAGTTTTCAGCAGTTTGACTGCCATTCAGTATCCCAATGAAAGCCGGTACTAATAACAGTTTGACATAATTATCTTCAGAGAGATTGTAATGTCATAATCGCCTGTTTGGGGTATAAAAGCACATTCCTGTACCAGGTACAACAATGAAATAAGTGCACAATTGTTAAACATTTTTAATCACTCGAGCCACTTGATTTCTAGTTATGCAAAAATATGCAAAAAATTTTCCACCTCCAAAAATATAATCAAGTTCCAAATGAACAGAGAGGTAATTGCATTTGATTAATTAAGAGTGCCAGGATACCTAACGCTGCCTAGGCAAGCCAGCAATATTAATCACCCAGAATTACCACTTTGTAATGGTTGGCTTTGACAGTGTAACATAATCAGCAGTGCACTATACAACACGGTAAACTAGCCCTATTCCCTAGATGTAAACGGGACGTATCTATTCCCAGACACTTCTTCTTTGCCCTGAATCTTGTTCAGATGCTACACTGCTTGGTCTGGAAGAGCCAGAACGTATAATTACACATTTTAACTGTCGAATGTGTACAGGAAGTCAACAATGAGATTATGGGCATTCGAAAAGTCAACAACATTCTCAGTGTGGAACTACAGACAATTACTGTGTTTTTTAACTATACTGTAAATGCTGTCTGCCTGTTTACTTCATCAAGCAGCTCATCAGTTATAAATAAAAGGATCGTTCAGAATAAGCGGGTCAGGGGGGACTTGTAAGACTGCGTCTTTGGGGGCAACTGCAGTTTGTTTTTCTCGTTTTATGGAGAATTTACTCCCCGTGGTTTTGTGCAGTTTTAAGTTTAATTGGTATTAATGAGTCGGTCGGTGCTGTAGAGGTGTATCGCCCAACACGGCCCCCCTCACACGCCCCATACATCTCAGTCCACACGTATACGTGAAACGTGCGACATCCCCCCTGCTCTTTCCCCAGATTTGACACGTTTAAATAGCATATCTGCATGTGAGGCTGTGTGACTAGGAGCCTGTACCTGAAGTCAGCCTGGGAACCGGTGTATTGGGGAGGCGTATGTGTAGAGTAGTTGAGGAATGTTTAAACTAGGGTCTGGGGGGGCAGGGAGGTCAGTTAAGAATATAGGTGGGGAGAGACGGAA
>JAODKC010000082.1:13899161-13933456 GCA_026777985.1 Mormyrops attenuatus
GCTAGATAAGATTTTAACAACTCTGAGCTATTAGTTAGGTTCTCCCCAAACGAGCTTGATGGGCCGAATGGCTTCCTTTCGTTTGTAAATTTCTTATGTTCTCTCCCTTTCTCACTCTTTCCCCCTTCACTCTCCCTCTCTCTCCCTCTTTCACCCTTTTCTGTCCAGCTTATTACTCCTGAGCACTTTCCATTTTTCTCATTGTTATCCCTCATCTACCTATTTCTTTTCATCTGCTCATCTTTCATTCCTTTCTTAAATTTTTAAATTTTTTAACATAACTCTATCACATCATTGTCGTCCCCCTATCAGGATTGTTCCTGGTTACCGTTACGTGCCACAGGGCCCTCAGAGCATCCCTGAAGGACATGTGGGTCAAGTTCCCCAATATCAGCAACCTGAGTCAGTGGGACGAGTGCATTCCTGAGTGGGATGGTGACGAGGGAGATGCGAGGCGCTCGCACAGACCTGATTGAGAGTGGAGATTAAACGAACCGTATGAGAGGAGAGTAATTAGCAAGAACCCCACACGGACCTTGTGCAGCGTCAGACGCAGCCCTCATCATGACGTCCCTCTCAGCGGCCGTGTGACTCATTACCATTCCGCCATCGCTTAGGCATTAACATCTATTTCCCATGACGTGTCAGACAGGTGTGAAGGAGGACGGCATTCATACTAAAAGTCCTCATTTGAGGTATTCTAGCCCCATGTTGAAAGAGTGGATCGTGAAGCAGATTCTGACTGCCGACGCCTCGCTGCCCTGAGGTTTCCGCTTTGATCAGGGCTTCCGCACAAAGCTGTACTGCCTTTCTCTCAGCAGTCAGTCGTCTCTGTGACGCTGGCCTGCTCCAGGTTCAAGGGCTTCTTAGCAAACAGCCTTAAACACCACCGAATATCAGACTGATGGAGAAGAAGAAAGCCAAGCCTAACAGGATCCCCCACTGTATATGATGACATACAGCTTACAATCCAGCTGATATGAGGACAGTCACAGCCATTCATCTTACGCACAAATCCAAAGCATCAGGGATTCACAGACAGTACGGTCAGCCGGTCCCTGGAGCAATTCAGAGGTTAGGAACCTCACCCAGGGCCACGAGAGTGAAATCATTGGACTAGTACTGTGTTTTGAACCAGCAATGTTCTGATCACAAGCACACCATCCTAACCCACTGAGCTACTCACCTCCCCCATGAATCTTTATCCATTATTACAGGGTTCTGTAGAACAAAAACGATAACTGATTATAACAATGCTAAGAATAATACTGATTCATGATGAGGGTTAGTCTTTAGTACAGGGATCGACGTAGGAGGTAAGATATAAAGACCAAAGGATGCGCAAGATTTAAATAAACTTTCTTGTGATGGATGTTTTGTGATTTTGCTTTTAAAGACATAGAATTACTTTTCGTTCTTGAGGAAAGCATTCTGATTTCAGGAAGAAGATGATTCCCGCTTAGAGAGGCTGGTGTTGGACAGAGGAGGGTCAGATACTCCGGTGGTGGAATTTACTGACCACAAGGAGTTTTAGGAAAGTTCTGGAAGTCAAATGGCTTTGTTTGCCTGGCAGATCCGATCGCTGACACCAGGGTCTTAGCGTCCTCGGTGTGGAGTCGGCCAAAAGGTACCAAAGGGAATGGGGCATAGACAGTCTGGGACGTCAAACGCAAAGATGCGCAGATGTGTGAGCTTAGGAGGCGTGTGCAGGGTGGCCGGCGAGGACAGGGCTGTGGGAGTCCAGCTTAGAGAGGATCAGGGTCTGCAGCAGTAGCCCTCAATTCAGAGAAGACCCCTGCTGGTTTTGTAGAGAATGAACCACAAGACCATTTGATGCTATTTGCTTGGGTGTTGCTGAGGGTGACATCAGGGCTCCTGGTGGCTTTAGACAATGATCCTCTACGTTACTCTTCACTTTCTAACTCTATACTGTCTGTATCATGTCTGAGTCTTTGCTAAGTGAAGATCTTCCTTTAGTAAGAGAAGTTACCAGAATGGTCAAAAACTCTCTGATAAATTCAAACCTGCAAGCAATGCAACTTCAAATCTGCCTTTCAAGTTAATTTATTTAATTTGTGATAACATAGGTTGGCACTCTTTCGACAACAGTGTGTTTATTACAGTGATCTTTGGGCAATTTTCTCTAGGACTCACTGTACTAGACAGGAATAATTTCAGTCCTCATATGTTGCACGGACTTTCAATTATCTTGATAGCAAGTTTGTTTCTGAAATCAAATGAAATCAGACGCACAGCTGGATCTCAGATGAGAAAACTGTTACCGTCATTTTCACAAAATATGCAACCCACAGAGAGTTGTTTTCGTGGTTATTGTACTTCACCCTGAAATCAAGTCCAGGCAGTACATGCTAATATCTTCAGTTAAGCAATTTCTCTCATGTTGAATTTTTTTATGGCTAATGTGTTGTTGAGTATCGTAGCCTGGATGCTAAGGTGGATATTCCATGTGGCACCCTGGTAGATTTTATGCATTTAATTGGAAAGCCATAAACGCGAAAGCGGAGGAACAACAACAATTAGCAGGCTGTTTACACAGATGGGCGCACAAATTGCCGGCTTGGCCTTTACGGCACGCTACAGCACGTTATGTTACGCCGACTCGGCGGCGTCTTAGCGGGAGAGCCAGGGCAGACTTGAGCCGTGTTCGGATCGGGTGGTCAAGAGTGAACGGGTGACTAAGCCTTGTTTAGCTTGAAGTAGTATTGAAGTAGCATTAGACGGGATGTAGTCTCGTTGCCTGTAGACTGTATATAGGTAGGGGCAGTTGAATCAGAATGAGGGATTGAACTGCTTTTCTCTGAATGATGAGTAGAGCACCATGACTTTCTATGGTTTCCAATTTCTGCACAGGAACCTTTCAGTATTTCAGATGGGTCTCCTAAAATGCTCGGTTTATCTATGAGAAATATTAGGTACACGCTAACTGAAGAGAAAACTGCCAAAACTCACTCAGTCCACAGGACATGTTTTCGAGAAAATGTCTGTGGACATAGTGAGTTCTGAAAATTGAGCAAAAGTTCTTTGTCGGATTACATGAGGACTTAGTGAGCTTTGGTCCCCAATGCTGTAACATATTATGAGGAAGCCTGACTTTAGGCCATTTGCGGTCTCATCTCAAAAACAACCAAAAATGGACTGAGTGAGTTTCCGAAATTTGCTTTTCCGATTTTCTCAGAATGTTATCATGGCTTGATGCAATCGGCCTTAACGATACCTGCACCATGGCCACCTTTTAAACTGTTACTCACCTCTTTAAGTCTGGAACAGATACTGTTGTGCAGAACACAAATTTAGGCCAAAACCTAGGAACATCTTGCTGTGAACCCCATGCAATAATTAAAGAATTGGCTAACATCCTTCAAAATGTAACTTTATTGGGGAATTTTCTTATCATATGTTAATTTATTCCAAACGCGATTCCATGTTGATTTCTTAGCTCGTCTCCTTAAATCAAGCACATCCTGAAGGTTAAACAGGCTGACGCTTTGATTGAAGTCGACCTCGATCATCAGATGTGTTGGGAGGAATCAGGCACATGATGGTGTTAATGAGCCAATTAACTGATATTTCAGAAATGTGCTACATTCAGGATTAATGGTGAAGGCCAGGGTATTTAGAGGTTCCATGAGCAAATCTTGTCTGCGATTTTCTTAACTTGGGACTACGGAGGGAGACTCACATTTCAGATGGCACTGTTCAAAAAATGTTTGAACTACAGATTTTAATATTCAACATGTTCCACTACCTCACCTAATTCTGTCATGGCCTGGTGGTCTTCTTGATGGTGTAACTTTAACGCCCTTTAAAGTAGACATCAAAACTCAGCTTTTTAGGTCATCCCCAGATTTCCTTGATAATAAAACTACACAGGAATTTTTTTTCAAGCAATACGTATAATTATAGTCCTATTTACATAGATGCTTAAGTTACTTATGCTTCTTACGTATTTCTGCCGCTTCTTTTCCACGATATGACTTATTCTCACTTATTGTTTATCGGCAGGCTGAACTTTACACAGGAAGCAGCAGGCCTCTGAAATCCAAGTGCCCTTCCTTAATCCGATATTGTGTATCTCTAGACGGCAGTGGTCAGGTGCTACACAAATCATGTCACTGCTGATTTAACATACAGCTTTTTAGGATATCTAACAGCGGGCATCATGTTTGAATTTTGTATGTATTCATACATGTCTCTCCCATAGAATGAATCAATAGTTATTTGTTATATGTAGTGATTTGCAGCTCTCAAACTCCATCAGACAGAGGTATGTCTGTGTGAGACCTCAGGTTCTAGAGGTGTTTCAGTCCTTCCTTAAAGGGATCTGTGGCTTAAAGGTGCTGCCTTGAGTTTTATTTATTTTTTAATGCCCAACCACCCTCTTCGGAGGACAACTTTATTTTTAGTTAGCTGAACAACAGATCGATACATTTAGTGAAGCCACTCCAAATCAGCCCACTCCCTGCCCATCCCCCATTACGACAATACCCTACACAGATGGACCAGTAAAACATGGGAGGTAAGACAGACAAGACATGACATTATAAGACCAAACAGATTGACAGAGACACACAACACAGGACAGGACGAAGCAAAGAAATACACTTTCTGGGAAATTTGGGGATTTTCTGTGAAGGGAATATATGACATGCAGAGCAATTGGAGTATGATTGCATTGAGGAGTTGTAGTGACAATGTGTTTGTCTGTGTGAGTGTGACTGTAATTATGTGCGTCATTATGTGGGTTTAGTTTCCAGGCAAGTCCAGTGTGGTGTTAAATGAGCCCCAAACTTTTCTAAAGTCTAGGGTTTGGTGCTGTAGGTTAATAAGTTCCATGGATATGTATTCTTTGAGTAGGTTTGACCATTGTGTGATATTTACTGTGTGTCTGGTTTTCCAGTTTAACAGGATGGTTTTCTTGGCAATAGCTATCGCGACTAGTATGGGTTCTGCATCATCGATTGGTGGGGTTATGCCATATTATGGGATGCTGCCTCATTTTTGCACGTAAATCTATAGCATTTAGCTATACACTAACAGTCCGGCCTGCCGCACCGTCAAGCTGTGAATCGCTTCCTTTGATGGCCCTCTGGGATGCTTTCAAGGAAGGCGAGGTGGTCACTTCACAGGGGATAACAAGTTGAAAGGCAGGAAGATGCCAGTTTACCCTAAAGAGCACTCCGCGGTTGGATCAGCTGAACGGATGTGAGCTGATGGATGATACATTTCACCGCCTCTGCCAGGGAGTCAAAAAAATTATGATAAAAATGCAATTATGATTCGTTTAAAGCAATGCATCAGGGGAGGGGAGCAAGACGGTTGCTTGGGTTCTTGCAGTAGGAGATATCATGTAAGCTTTATAGCAGCTATTAATGTATGGAGTTTATCACAAAAAACAATGATGCACTCTGCTGAGAAAATAACTGATTTTTATAAGTGATAATTGCAGTATGGGATTTCAGAGCCATGTCTTTAGTGGATGCTGGTTCTCATGGTTCATCTTCATCTAGTCAGTCATCCTCAGTGGCCTCCCCACCTGTGTCAGGAGATGTGCAGGGTGGAGGTCATGGGAGTTTTACTTACACAAAAATGTCCTGATGGCATAGCGAAAAATGACTGATTTAGAGAGATAACCAATCATATTGTAGCAGTGGTGGGTCCAAGCTACTAGGGGAGGTAGAACCAAGACAACTTATTGGTTGGTCCTGCCTCCTCTAGTTGCTTGGACCCACCTCCTCGACCATCTGATTGGTTTTCTCTCTGAACCAATCAGTTTTCTTTCAGCCCTCAGAACATTCTTGTGTACGTAAAACTCCCAAGAGCAGGGTGGAGAGCTTCATTTAGGCTCCTTCACTGCTCCTCCTGTGATTTGAAACTTTATAACTAATGGAGAACATCACAAATTGCAGCAGGCCCCAGTTTCCTACAGATAATCTCATTGGCTTCAACATACTGCTCAGGAATGCCTTAATAGTGCCAATGCATCTGAGTGCTGATTTTGTAAGTTATTTCCATACTATGAAGAACAACACTCTGGTATTAAAACAGCCAACTGTTGTCTATTTTTATTGTAATTTTGCCATTTTGGAATAAACAGCCATCACAGTTTATTGCACATTCCATATTTTTTGTCAATTCTGCTTATAATAAGCAAATAAATGCTACAACGTAATGTGAGCCTGTTCTGTGCTTCTGTCCCTCAGATTTTGCACATGGGTTGAAGAAAGCACCTAAGTTTGTGTTACAATAATCACGTTTCACCCTGCGATTTGTTAGCTAACGTGTGATTTACTAGCTAACGTGTGATTTACTGCAGCTGCATCTTTTATTCCAGCTGACATGTTACACTGAACCAGAAAGCCCCAAAATACATATGGGCCAAAATTCTGTTTGCTACAACATGTCACGCCCAACATCAAAAAGATGTTTCTAAATTTGTTTTCCGGGCTGTTTGTGGAAAGCGTTATCGATGATATTGTTTGTGGCACTCGGCCAGCCCCGGTGTGGAACACTGGTCCTTTCCCTCTCCAAACGATGCCTGAAATTCAGGCAGAGATATAAAAATACCCTGACAGCCTACATTATTAATGCTTCTGCAGTGTAACATTGGCTCTGCAAATCGCACTGGGAGCCACCAGCCACCATTTGCAGCCATATTATAACTATCAGTAATCTAAGAGCACCCAACTTCTCGTTCTGCCAGGCAGAGTCTGAAACACTCCCCTCCCTCTGCCACTAATCGCGTTCCGTCGTCTGTGTGGTATGAATGCAATATGGCACAGTGCTGTTCGGATGAAAAAAATCACAACAGCATGTTCCTTAAATCTTAAGCTGCATCCGTATCGCTTGATCAGAAGATATTGGTCAATGTGAAGTCAGAAGATTTCTGCGAGTCCTACTGCCCCCTGTATCATTCTTGACGGAATGCTACAATGTAAAAAACCGGGTACGTATCCCACAATGCACTGGTATGGACATTTGTGGTGGCTGCTGTTCGATTTCAAAACTGGTTGTCGTTTGTAGCTTCAGAACATTAGCCACACGGGCCGGAAGAGGACATATCTACGTAGGCGTGAATGAGAAGACACCATCTTGCAGACACATTCATTATTCACTACGGGACTTTTATGTGCAAATGTATGCATACCTGATCTGATGGTCCCCCAAATCCATACGAACAATGGGATTTGCCTGGAGACCATTGTTCCAGCAGGTCAGTGCCAAACCGCAGACTGGCAAGGTCTCCTAGAGCATGTCTGGGCTTGTGATGTTATTCTCCAGTTCTATAACCAGTAAAAATTTCTCCAGAATGCATCGCCTGAATAACGAGGACTGACAGATTCATTGGCAGAAAAAATATGAAACATAAATAATTCAAGAAAAGGAATGCATTGAAAAAGTCTCATAATATGTAAATAAAAAGGCATCATAATCGAGTCATCCACATGTGTGTGTACACACCCTGTTTGTTTGACCTGGAATTACATATCACAGACATCAACTGTGTGAGAACAGGCCATTTTCCTACCTACTGAAACACAGAAGGATTTTACTACTTTTAAGTGCCATGTTCTTTATACACCCAGAAGAAAACAGCGTGGTAAACGTTCCTGCAAGTAAACTGCTGCCTCGACTCATGAAAAATACAAAACCACAGAGAGAAGAATAACCTTGAAACATTGATTTTTTTTTTGGCAGAACAATAAAATGAGTAACTTGAATGGCCAGGTGGGTTTGCGGATCCGGCTTTGTTTGTGGTGTAGATAATGACAGTTTCTCGGTTAATCGTTTGTTTTTATCCACAGCGCAGACCATGTTAATGTTTTAGGCTGTTTACTCGTCTTGGGTTGCAGGGGCTGCGGATTTAAATCCTCTTTTTAAATGACGGGAGTATGGGACCGATCAGGGGGAGAAGTTCGTCCATCCAGACAAGAACTTTGACAACGTGCACCTAATATTTTTGAGTCTTTCTCCCCCCACCCTGTTTTCACGCCTATCCAGACCTCCGTACAAGCGTTCCAGTGATGACATGAGTTATCGCGAGAGAAGAATACGACTCGATATTTAAAAACCAGTAAATCAAAACATTAGAAGTCACGTGATGGAAACAAATTACTGACCTTATAGTCAGTAAATTAGAAATGTGAAATTAGAACTATAGGCCACTGTTGTATGCTTGCAAAATAAACCTTGAAACCATTTATAATTTGAACAAGTTTGTAATGTGTGCAATGACTGCGATGTATTCAAATGTATTTCATTTTGCAGGTGCATATATAACTGTTTTCATGCTTTATATTTCGTTTGGTTTAATCTAAATTAATGTAAAATTGAATCTGACAATTTTTACTTCAAACTCAAGTCCGGGTAAGCTAGAGGGTAAAACTGTAATTCACTCTTGTGGTTATTGTATATAAGTAATTCATGAGTAATTTATTAAATGTCTAGGTTATTTATTACTATTTTATAGCAAAGGAAAGTTAACGAGATTTCTTTTCTGGTTTATGCTACGAGTTCTTTTGCCTGCAAAATTGTGTACGTTGATAAATGGAAAAGCCGGAATCATAAAATAGCAAGCCATCTTGATATCTTTTTTAAGAGAACAGGGGTAACACGAGGGATATGGTGTTAACAAAATGCGATTACAAACGATTTAAAAAAATCCATTCGATATTTATAGTTTTTGGAATTTAACCTTGCGTTTTCAGAGCTACCGTCCAGTAAACTTCTAAGCGTCAATGGTACGCTAACAATTTCATGTCTCAAGTCTTAAGCCTACTAAAATATTTTGTAATCTTCAACGTATAATGGAATAAAGGCACAGTTTCTATACAGCTAAAATTAACGCAGGCCATGAGTACAAATTACATTAACGAAGGACAGAAAATAGCTTTCTGCGAATAATCATTTTTAAAATTCTATTTCAGTTACAACATGCGAAACACCAATTTCAGATACATTTAGTCTTACACATTACTAACACACATTAGGCATATTGGTTAATTTCTGTAGTGTAGGCCTAACTGTTACGACAACAAACGAAATGTAGCTGGATTGCTCAGAGATTTTACAGATTCGAAATTTTACGAATAACCGTCTATTTATACCGAACAATATGCTGTTCGTTACTATAAAATTTATATATCATTTATATATTTTCATTTCGCAGTCACGTTGCATTTCTGTTTCTTGCGTTAAACGTTGGGGCTTAAGTTGAATAAGTAAATCAGTACAAGAATTTTTAAAACGGCAGTCATTTAAAATGTAATCTAACAAATCCACGGAGTCTGAGCTAAAAATAGGTCGTTGACTGAAATTGACTTTCTGCCAACCCCGAGGGAGGGAGGGCATCGGCCACTCAATCACAAATGTCTTATTAATTATGAAAACAAGTTGTATTTCCTTTTATAGAACTATCATTCGTTTTTTTCTCCTTAATTTTCACACATTCCACTCCCACTATCAATTTTACATGTAGGTGATTAAAGATAATTGCCAGTATTTCGAAACATCTAACTAAGATATCCAACCGATATATCAAACGAAAAAGTCAACCGAGTCCATTATGCCTATACACCATTTAAATGACTAAAAACTGTTCCGTGTGCATGACCCAGTTATAATGACTTTAAGTTTAGTTTCGGATGGACCGAACCGAACTCTCGATCTGCCTTCAGACCCCCCGAAGAAAACCACACATTTAAGTTTCAAACAATAACTGATTTATTTAATATATTTTTATACTTTGTAGCAATCTGGTTTTAGTATGCCTATATAATAAGTACTCTGATTTAAAATCTTTAGGGTTTAGTTATCTCTGTTATTTTCTGAAAATGATTTGATATATATATAGATCCCCATTATCTTTTTATAGTTTTGGAATAGTTAGGGGTTATATGCAACATCTCTATAAACGAACAAACAAAATACAGTGAAACGTGATCTATGCCTTGGCAACATCAAATAAAGCTAGCAAACTTCACTCCATTCCACTAATTAATTTCGCAGCCTGCATGTTGTCGTGGTGACGTTACATCTCTTTTTTTCATCTGTATGCATGGAATGTCAGAAACACCATGTGGAGTGCAGTGGAAACAGTCACATCATTCTTCTATCATATATGTATATATATCATATATGTATATATACCAGGCTACCCAGTCTTCCATAATTTAGGGTGCTCAGTTTTTCCATTTCCTTAATTCCTTTGCAGTCGTTGTTCGGACTGTGGTCGCGTGAGTTTAAGTTGATCGCGGCAGTAATATCCTCCGTCGGTCTCCATTTTTTTTTACTTGGCTTGACGTGATGCACTTGGCAAATGGAAATATATAAATAAACACATTTATTACTGGATCGTGTAGACGCCGACCTGGGATTAATTGCAATTCTGCATTTTGTAATGTATTGTTAAGAGTAGAATTATGGCCGCTATTGGTGAAATTTAACCATAGTATAAGCCGGGACATCAGATTGTGCTTTAATGCTATTTATCTACACAATATACGTTTTGTATTTGCCTACAGTTAATATTGCTGAATTCCTTGTCCTGTGAATCAACTGATGTAGGTACCACAGTTGTGTTTGAGTGAGATGCCGTCGTTGTAGTAATTCCTGTTGAAGCGCTGCTGAAATAGACGTGTGTTGAAACTGACCCCAGGTCAAAGATCCCGGAGAATCCCCAGAGGACGGTCTGCCGGTGTTTGATTCAATATCAGGATGTCGTCTCGTCTGAATAAAGTTGCTTTTCTGGTGTATACAACTCCAGGTAGGTGTACAGTTGGATACATTTTATCTCTAAACGTTTTTCTTATTATTTTCATGTTGGTAGTCTTTTTCTCTTTTGTATTACGTTGTTTTTCCTTTTTTGCTCTTCTTATTTCATTTTAACTTTTTTTTTTGCTTCCTAGAAAGCGAGCCATGTCACTAGAGCGAGAAGTGCCGTCAGAAGCATCGTGACGCCGGAGCGGCCGCTACGTCCCGACGCTCCATTGCCACCTCCGCACAGTTCAAACAGGCTACCGCGGAACTCCAGGTTCCTGGATTCCCTTTTGAGTTTTTCCCACAGCTCCGTGGCCCCTCCTTCGCAATCCGCAAGGGCAGTGGTGGCACAAGCATGGAAGTCATCCCAGTACCTGAAAAAAGCACGAAATCGATTATATTTGTGTCATAATAATCAAATTGGGGGAATTATTAGAGATACTTCTCGAATAATAATAATAATAATAATAATAATAATAGGCTGGGCACATCTCTGTTTTTGCTATGCAAACATGAAATTAAATAATTCAAAGGAATGCATTACTACATATTATAATTGTAATATAAAACGTGCAAAAAATACTATACTGTCTGTAATAACCATCATCATAACTAACTTTATTGTGAATATTTATTCACTTAAATACATTTATTTCTTTTAATGTTAAGTTTAAATGCAAATTTCTCACTTGTGGGACTAATAAAGGATTATCTTATCTTAAGACATTTTAACGTTCCTAATATTACTGTATTTTACGTTTTTCAGTGTTTCAGCTTTGACCTGGGCTACGAGGTGCATGCTTGGACGTTGAATCGTCTTATGCATTATTTTGTGTTTGTCAACGAAATACAAGCGTTTGTTCGACGGTACCGTTCATCCTGATTGAGAATGAGGCTGTCTCCCGCGTTTATATATTCGCGGTAAATAATGAGAGCTCAAAACACCAGGGACACTTGGGTTTGCCTCCATTGCAGTTTTCCTGTTATAATCTTTTCTCCCCATGGGAAATCAAACACTTTCAATCTATTCTGTCCTGCACAGTAGTGCAGCATGCTGGCAAGGAGACGCACCTGAGCAGCGTCGTAACCTATTTTCGGACTACGGTCGGCAGAGACATGCGCAGAAACACATGCTCATCCGCTAATATCCAAACTGAACTCAGTAACATTTTTTTGCTAGCAGTTTCGGTTTATGAGGTGTGACTTAATCAAAAAAATAATAATACAAACATGCAAAGCTCGACAAAATTATTGCATCAGGCAACCTAAATATTGTACATAATAAATAAAACTCGCTTTTAACAGACGCCTTCTTTGCAATTCGGTTCATTAGTTCGATTCAAAATAATACAAACGTAAAAAAAATTATTACCGTTAAACTACATATAATTGTGTTTGGGTATGGCATTCCAATTTGTCATTGATAAGTGACAGAGACACCAAAGCCGCGAGATTTCACCATGGTAGTCCAGTACCGGTAATTGACGCTGACCTCACCGCCCCCTTTTTGTAAGCCTGGTCTATCTGGTTGCAATTAATGGGTGCGATGTGAATGTGGACCTTGCATGAACACCCACACCCGCTGCTGGTTCTGGCGCTTCCGAATTAATGCGGAGTCTCGTGCCATCTGTCTCCCAATCCCCGTCTGCGTTAACTGGGTCGTGGTGCACGTGTCCCTTGCCGTACAAAGCGAAGTCTGCAGGGCGAAGAGCGCAACTTACGAACAGATGGTCCTTAGGTTTTCTCGATCGTCCAACTCCTGTGGGTAGTTCACCATGTTTTCGCCCAGTCTGAGCAGGCAATCTGAGAAACCTTTAAATACAGTATCACATTTCCCCGTAGCGCCCACCTCCTGAAGCAGATACACTGAAATCAGAGGGAAAGACATGTATTACTTTCTATGTTAAACATCACGCGTTAATAATGGTAATTAAATTTGTAATGGTCAACTAATCCTGTTTTAATTACGCCGCTTCACGAGTAAAACGATTTACGCGATTATATTCACGTATGCAAGTATATAATGTAGGCCTATGTGTTATCAACATGCTTTAGGCAAATTACTTGATACACATAGTATGAAATACTTTAAATTCTATTATTTTTTGAAATACACAATTTGATTAAAATTTTTAATATATCATTCGATTACTGTAGTATATGCACCGAGGGAAGTGCGCATTTTCTCACAATGATTTGAAGACAGTAAGCTGCATGCATTGTTCTATCCGCCCATCTCTGTGACTGCAGAGATAACACCACGCAGGTTACATGGTCCGCGAGCTGGAAGCGACGGAAGAAAGATGAGGTAATTCGTCTAGAGTCTAGATGGGAGGTGTGTTTCTTTGTGCTACCGTGCATGGGGGGTGGGGTGGGACTTAATTTACAGTAGAGGGTAAAGGGTCCGTTATACACACTGTGTGAGCTGATGTCTGCGAGGGTAGCTTCATGCAGCTCTCGTATTCATGAGAAAGACTCTCCTCAATTATTTTGTGGGCGGAGCTCAAAGACTGGCGCACCCAAGGGACATGCAACCTAAAAAAGGTTGCCTCTCTAATCTTGGCCGGACATTTTTTTTTTCGTACAGGAGCCAGTTATTAGGAAGCATGTGTTTTCCTTCCGCCCGCTCGCGGTTCGTTGAGCAGGAGATTTAGTCAATTGATCAGATTGTAACAATTTGACAAGCTCTCCGGTTGAGTGGCTGCAGTCAAACTGCGGAACCTTGTACGTGTTATTTATCCTGATCAGTGCTGATAGGAGTGGACGTAAGGTAGAGCCGCTCTGGCGCGAATGATCAGTCCAATTTGTGAGACCAAAAAGACGGACATTAAGCAACAATTACGCGTAGGTAAAATGACTACAGTGCAGAATAATAGTATTGTACTGCTACTAACAACAACAACGACACCAATAATAATAATAATAATAATCGAGTTCACCTGAATAAAAAATATTAAGACATTTTTGTTACTTCAACGATCGAAAAAAAGCCGACAAATTATATAAGATAAAGACAAGGTCAATCATCTGCTTCAAATTAAGGTTACATCTTTTGTCTGCGCGGTGAAACCGTCAGGTTTATAGCGAAAAAGGCAATAACAATTGCTGGCAATTATAGAAGGATCGGGATATCGTTTTTAGTGGTTGTACAGATTTTGTCTTAAATTTGGGTGGCGGGAGTCATTCCAGCAGTAGCTTCAAAAGTTACTGTCCTTTCGTTTAATGCTGAACATTTAAAATATTTCAAATAAAGCAAATTATACTGTGTTAAAGTGTAAAGGCAAATTATATATATATATATATATACGCACACACACACACACACACACACACATATATACACACACAGAAATATGGTTTATATACATATATGTGTGTGTGGCACTATGAACAGGTATAGGTCAATGTAAAATAAACAGTTACATTGTTAAAATAAAGTAGTACCACTACACTACGGAAAACAAATATGAATACAGAATTATACATGTTACAAGGTATCATGCTAAAGGATAACGATACCAAGTGAAACAATACATTCTGAGAAAATTACAGCCAAGAAGCACAACTACTGCAGATGACTTTGTACCAGATTTGAAGTCGGAGGGAGTAATTACTCCGGATAGCCTAGGTATCTGCAATAAGCCAGTTCGGTCAGGGAAATCAATCCAACATAAAATGCCCTTTGTATATATAAGGTAAATCCATACTGCGAGCGGCATTCTAAGCACTTTTATTCTATATCGTTTGTCCGGCAATCGAAACAGATACGAGCATTTCATCAGTGAATTTCTAATACATTCCTGCTTGTAATGCAGAACTAGGGTACATTAGTAATGTATATTGGCTGTGTGACGATTTTTTACTTTCGGATATATTTTGATATTTTTTCATAATTTTTTTCTGAGAGTCCAGACAGAGCCGTTAGGTATTATAATTTACTACTGCATCTCTGGCACCTATTAATTTGGAAAAACGTGGTTGGAATCCTACGAACAATAAGATGTAGTAGCTTATAGACTAACCATGATAGAAATAACTTGGAAAGTAAATGTATATAGTATCTGTATAATAAACAGCATTATTTCTGTTTTCTTATTTGGCTAACATTTTCAACATCTGAAATTCCTACATTTACCGTTTAATTGTAAATTTGACCAAATTTTGAGCACGAGATTTGATGTTAGAAAAGTGAGTATATTTCAATGGAAAACGAATGGTTTTTGTAAATCGTAATATTTTCATTCAAAGATACAACTGTAGCTGCACATGCCTACAGAACGTGAAATACCGTGATTTATTTATTTATTTATTTAGTGGATCCCTGGGATAATTATTCTGGTGCAAAGGCTTGCTGCGTAACTGAGTAACCGGGGTCCTGAGCGTTCTAAAGTGTTTAAACTCATGACAGATGACCGGTGACCTGCTTCGCAAACGGCTCCAACGTTTGCAAGTCGACGCAGATTCGCGAGAAAATATATTTCTACCATAACTCGCACTCCTAGGTGTGAAATATTTATGTCATCCGTCAGCTTATTAAGATGCCAGCGCAGTGTACGTCTCCAGCTGTAACGTTATGCAATGTATTTTAAGAGCCGTAATGTGGCTCTCTTTAAATTTCGTAAAGGAAAAAAGAAATCAGCGCCTCGATTACAGTCTACAAAGTTTGATAGCAAAATATGACAATTTATCGGACAGACTGAACGAAATAAGATGCGTATAAATGCAAAATCGAAACTGCGTCCACAAATACCCAGTATATTTGATTTTGCGTTTGGCGCATTCACTATTGTTACGAAGCACAAGCGGTCGTATCGATTCTTTTAAAAATACTGCGTCTATAATATTTTGCAGGAAACATATTTTGCGCAAGCCTTACGAATAAAAAGCAGTTTCACGTAGTATGATTTGTGTTTCATTGACATTATTCGTTTTAAACGCGAGTCAAGTGGAAAAGTAACGCGGACAATACATACAAACATGCAATTATTTTTAAGGATAATAAAAATAAATACTCCGATACTCACCCAACTGTACAGCAAGAAACAGTGAGATATATCTGCCGGTCAAAGTTAATCCCATCCTACGTTTAGTAAAACCATTGGAGTATGGACATCTTAAATAGCTGTAAAGAAAAACTGGAGTAGATTTTGCACACCACACATCGCCACAGCGTCCAGCGGCAGCAACGGTTGCCTTTCGTTTTCCTTTACGCTTTTTGTCGCGGACTATGAGGCGATGAAGACAGAAGTAGCGCAACCCATTAAGTGAAGGGTGGTGATGCTTTTTTTGCCTCACGCCCACATCGCTTGGGTGACGTAGAAGTGACTATGACAGGCCCCCTTTTTCTTCATTTTTCTCATTTGCTGGATAAGACAAACTCTGTCTTCCTTTTTTCTTATACAGCCATTAAGGGGAAGGTCGTGATATGCACATCTCGCATGAACGTACGAGAAGCCAACGTACTATCTCGCAAGGCGGAGATGTTCACCCTCGTGAATCTCATTTTCAGATAAACAGACACGATAAAAATTGCTAAATTAAAAAATTGGAGGGGGGGGATTATAAAAAAATAGGTAAAGTTTGTTCCCTTGCCCTGACGTCAACTTAAGTCAGATGGACATTACATTTAATGACGGACTCTTTTATCTTTTCACCATACGCCACTCGGAGAGTCCGGGCGTTTCATAAGAAGTACCCACATGTGGACGGAGAGTTCACACAGCAGCGAGTAAGCTGACTTTTTCCCCACCAGTGCGGAGACTATTGCCCTTTAGTCATGCGCACATCTAACTGCTGGCTAATTAGGTCCCCAGACAGTTCATTTAAAACGAGCAATACGTGAAAATGCCATTAGGGGACCGTGGGGCGCAGCGATGAGATTGCGGCCGCTACACAAGTTATTTTAAGTACAAGTTCGCGTTCATTCACAATGCTGGGGTTTCGCTTCAGTAATTATTACTTAAGCGCAATGTCAGCGGGGAGACTGTTGAACTACTTATCACATCGAAAATAAACCGACAAACTATGTGTGTGTGTGTGTGTGTGTGTGTGTGTGTGTGTGGGTGTGTATGTGTGTGTGTGTGTGTGTGTGTGTCTGTGTGGGTTTGCATAGATCACATTTGAGCACCAAATTGTCTCCACGGTGTAGTAAAACCTGAAATCTCCCTACTTTTGGGGACATCTTTGGAGGTCCCCATTTGGATAACCTCAGTTTTATAAAAATCTGTGAATGCAGTTAAAAAAGTAAAAATGTCTTGGGTTGGTTACTCATGGTTAAGGTTAGGGATGGGTAGAGGTTAAGGCCGTGATTGGGATTAGGGTTTTTCCCATGGAAATGAATGGACGGTCCCCATTTAGATAGGTACACCAACATGTGTGTGTGTGTGTGTGTGTGTGTGTGTGTGTGTGTGTGTGTGTGTGATAGAGTCCTACCAAATAAGCAAGTGGCAGATTTATGGAGTCTGCAAATTATATTTGTATTACATGTAAGAATTTATGCTGGGGCTATAATACACCATTGTTTCTGAATAAATATCAGATAAATGTGTAAATTAGTGCTGAGTAAAATTAATATAGAGGGCTAATAATATATAGTGATAAAATGTAATAGCCTATATAATGTATTACAGCAATCAACTTGTCGGAAACCACATTTACGTTTTGAATGGCTATTTTCCAAATATTATAAGGGAGTTTATGGAGTGACGCAGGCGATCGTCATAACAAGTGAACTGATTTTAATTGATTTGATTGAAAGGTGAAATTCCTTGGTTCGTTCTTGGCGTCCCCCTCGTGGTGGGTGGCTGTAACAGCATCTGTACATGGTGGCGTGTTTGCAGGGGAAATGCGTCGCCGTGAAGGCACGCTGTCTACCTTCAAGCACTCTCAGCAGGATTTAAACTTTACCTAGTCACGACACACCACGGGGTTCTCCGGAGGAATACTTTTGGAAACGATCTTATCAGGATCTTATTGGCAAGGCTGTGCCGTGAGTCACGCACAGCAAATTACATAATTATGAATTTTTGACACGAACTCTGCTTTACATTTATATTACGGATGATTACCTCTGCTCGCAGTTCTGTCTTCCTAAATATGTCGTCCTGGTTTTCAAACAGCTTGTTTTGTCTTTTCCTTAGATATTCATGCCCGTCACGCTGTCGCTGGTTGTTAATGAAAACTAGAGACTTAGGTACATTTGCAGGTTTATATTTTTAAATTCCAGATGAATTTAATCGTAGTTTAGTGGATGTCCTGATTAATAAATGTTAACAGTGAAGAATATTAATTGTTTAATACATTAAATATTTCATGTTATAATTTATAATGTACATTCAAACACTAGTGATTTCATGGTTGACTTGTTTTGACTCCTGGAAGGGTTTGTGAATGGCTATATTTTTCCCCAAGGAAAAAATCTTGAAAAAGTGAGTACTTTTCTCTTTAACAAAGATGCTTTTGGCCTTGCAAGCATCTTTTCAAGACTTATAGAGGGTTTTTCCAGTTTTTAATCCCCCCCCCCTTCTAGGCCAGTTTTGATTATTATTATGAAAATCAGGTGAATGATTTAATACGCCGCAGTCTTATTGTCATTGGGCCTGTAACAACTCCCCCATCCCACCCCCCAAGGGGTGCTCCTCAAGTGCCAGATAACCCTGATTCTTCACTCAGACCCGAAACTTATATCTCAAAAAAAGAGCAAGATGAGATGTGAAAAAAGAAGCATTCCAATATACATAACCACTTGTACACGACCACATGCTTGTACAAATGGTAAATAAAGCATAATTTCATGTACATCTTTCTTTCACTTTCTCTTAGAGCAGAGAGAGGGATGTGTACGCTTCCCCCGAGTGCCCAAGCAGGGGCCGAGACCCACTTCTGCACCAGGAGATCCAGACATGTGTATGGAATTGGTTCTGTTTCATGCCCTCAGGTGGGGAAGGTGCACCAGACATGAATCTGGGAGATCAACGCCCCCCCCGCAGAGTTACGACACCACCCAGCTGAGCAAGATTCATAGCAGAGCCATGGCAGGGCTGAATGCTGAGCCCCCCAGAACCAAGAAGGATCCCTACAATGTCTTCGCAGTCCTGTTTACTCACCGCTTCCAGTGCTGCTGTCTTCTGATGCAAAAAAACGTGGTATTAATTTACCAGAGCATCCCATTATCTCTCAAA
Source organism: Mormyrops attenuatus (assembly GCA_026777985.1). Taxonomy (NCBI): domain Eukaryota; kingdom Metazoa; phylum Chordata; class Actinopteri; order Osteoglossiformes; family Mormyridae; genus Mormyrops; species Mormyrops attenuatus. The sequence continues at coordinate 13,918,118 of JAODKC010000082.1, forward strand.
GATGCTGCTCGTTTGGGCTAATTAGCATTAACGTCACAGCTATCGTCTTGCGAAGAATCTATCGAGTACACTTCAAAAATGAAATACTCCGGTCTGCCCTGGATTTTGTGCTGCAGAATCCCTGCTGGCTTGCTGGCTGGTGAGATTTTGCAGAAAGGTGGCCCTCCGCGTGTTCCCAGGCCACTCTTTGAAGGCGGCTACAGTTAAACGCTTTGCTGTGATGCTGGCCCCCCTAAACACTCTGTCGGCACATGAGCCCAGGAATCACATCCAGCACATAACTGTTGCTTAATGTCAGTCTTTTTGCTCTCACAACTGGCCGAGATCCCAGGACTAATATCGAACGCATGCAGCTGGTGGACTCCAGTCTAAATTATGGGTGAATGCACAAATTTTCAGCCTTTAAAGGCTGAAATATCGATGAGAAGCACCCAGTTCAGAAATTCAGGATGGAGGAGGGAGTGGCCAGGTGTGCAGCATGCTGGGATCATGTTGGGTTAATCTGTGTTACGGCGCAGAGGTGTGCCCAATGTGCAGAGCCGTGCCCTCATAGAACAAAGGGATTTCTTTCTTATCCTTTTTTCATGAAATCTGAAGACTGTTTAATGCATAAGTGGAGATTTCAGGGCCAGAGAGTCCAGATTCCAGACTAAGATTTTGTTTCAACCAACCAGTTGAGTCTAAAGAGTCATGGTCACAGAGGACTCAATTGGTTGGCTGAAACAAAATCTTGGTCTGGATTTGTATTTTCTGAAATCGCCACCTCTGGTTTAACGCCACCTTTGTTCGAATCACACAGAGTAAATTGCCATCAGATACAAGTGTTGCAAATAGAGGACTGCAGGTCTGGGATCTGGGATTCTTATACAGGCAGTGTCTGCTTGGGGGAGCTAGTTAAGCAGAGAGTCCCGGGGGGCAGGGGGGACGGGAAGGGGGTTTGTAACCGCTATCGCCGTCTTAAGCTGTGGGAGGAAACCCAGACGGGCAGCAGAATGACACACAAAGTCAGGCGAGCTCAGGATGACTCCCAGTGCTCTGCAGCCAAGAAACTCCAGTGCTGAATGGCATCCCTGCACTGCGGCCGCGTGACAGCTTAGTGCAGTGTGTCAAAACGCGATGGCCCCTCATCAATCACTCAGCCAGCAGCAGGGATGCATGAAAGATTAGGGGGTTTGACCTTCTCATGAAGGTGTTTCGGTACGGAGAGGATAGCGGAGAGCCTGTCCATGTGTGTCAGTGTTCAGACACTCCGAGTGTTCAGGTAGACACCCCACCATTCCTCATTCTATTGCTAGAACCTCGCAGATATCCTACTTAAATCCCCCTGTAATCAGGATCCATTTCCACGTCTCTACGATCAACGGACAAAATGAGTGCTCAGATTCTTGGGTCTCGTTGTCTCGTGAGGATTCACTGGTAGGTGTGGCCAACAGCTGCTCTGTGATTGGCCTTGAATTGTAGACTATGAACTGAATAAATGCAGCAGGCCACCTCGAAATCACACCTCCTCTCCAGCAGTCTAAGGAGAAGTTCTAAGGGTGACAAACCTGATCAATTGAAGGCCAGTGTGGGCGCAGCTTTTTGGGATGATCTCACCCAGGGCTGGAGTTGTGAACCACCGCTTTTTTATTGGCTGAATGAAAGGTCATCCCAAAAAACCATGGGTCAGGTTCGCCACCCCTGTTCTGGGCATACCAGTGATTTAGTCACCTGTGCCTGTGAAAAAAGGTTGTGGATTCGAATCCCATTACCAGCAAATAATCATATCAGCTTTGGGCCCATCAGTGAGACCCTTAACCTTTATTGCTCCTGGGATGTTGGCTCTTCCTTCTCTCTGACCCCAAGCTTTCCTCACCTGTATATTAACTGAGACAAAAGCACCTGGTAAGTAAATAAATATACTGGTCAGTAATATACAATGTCCTGGCTCTGAGAGGTTTTGCACACAATACAGATTTGGACTGGAAATTATTCTGAATGTGCAGTGTAGAGCGAAGAAATACAACTAGATTCAAGATGCATCCCTAAAAATAGCAGTCTGTGTATTAAAAATGCATGACCTGATTCGGCTAAATCTGTCGGAGAGCGAGGAAATTCAGGAGTATCGCCGTTCTTTGTCAAAACACGGCTGTCTGGGATCCTGGCCTTGTACTCCTGACCCTGTTACATATCTGACATTAATTATCCTTTCTTATGTACCTCTGTACTCCTGGCCACAAGAATCGAATCAAGTCCAGTCTATGAGCACAGCTCGCCCTCTGCTGGGGGGATCTGCTGGGTCACATGACCTCTCCCTAGGCCGACCACCTAATCCATGTCAGGAGCGACACTATGAGCTACGACAGGGTTTGTAAACTACCATTTCAACCATTTCAATTAGAAGGATCCGGATTTCACTTAAGCACTGTGTTCTTGCTGTGTGCTGATTGGTCAGTCTCCTATAATCATGCATGTGTCACTAATGTTAATGTGAAACAGCTGGATGAGTCTTTCAATCAAGGAAACGAACCAGTCAAAGCGCAAGAAGAACTGAACTAATTAGCCAAACACAGGAGCCTTACAGTTTTAAAGAAGTTTGTAAAACCTGAAGTAGTTCATAGTGGCCCCCCCATCATAGATTAGGTGGTCACCCTACGTGGCACCCGCCCCATCAGGAGTTCCCACCCTCCATCCCTGTCCCATTTCCCCATGATGCTCCTGTTTTCACCAAAAAAGCAAAACAGCCCAACAAACAGCACAGTGGCTGGATTTCGCTGCTTCACACCGAACCAGAGCCCCCCAGCCCCAAATCTGCAGCCCTGCCCTAATTCTCGATGCCAAGGAGCCTCTGCCTTCCCCAGGAGGTTCGTCTCTCTGTGCAGTGGCTGGATTTCGCTGGTACTTTATTCATTGGTGACTGGGCTAAAAATGGTGTGATTGTATCAGTGATCTCACAATACACGTCACAGCGGCTATGTCCTACCATTCACATTTTCCAGGCGCGTGTTAGTATGATGTCATTCGCCATATGATCAACCTCCAGCCTCCATCGGGACAGAGGGTAACGCGCTCTGTCTGATTCCTCTGCCATTGTGCTCCTTAATAGCCCGACTGAGTTACTCATCGTTCTGATTAAACGGATGACATAATTCCCCCAGTCTGGCGATACCCATCCCTCCAGACCCGGGATTGCGAGGACCCCTGCTGGAGGCTGACGGTGTGACGCCGTTCAAGGATTAGGCTGCTCCAAGCAGGGACAGATGGAGTAGATTCTGCTTCTACTCCCTGACGGCAAAAAGACAAAAAGACTGAAAAACAAACCCAGGACTGGTTCATCGACATGCCTCTGTAGCCAAACACGTTGACTCCCTCCGTCAAAATCAAGATCCTTTGGATCATTTTGAGCAAATGCTCATTAAAGACTTTCTTGACTCCTTAATGATTTGGGATTCATTAGTGATGTGGCAGTGACTGATTGGCCTGTCATTGAGGGGGTTGTGTGACATATGGACATGAAACACAGGATGACGCATCATCTGGTTCTGCTGGTGGTTTGGGTCAGTCCACAGCTCTCTTCGCACATTTCTATCAGGCTGCTTCAACAGCTGGTGTGGGGGAGTCTACCCCAGGTAGCACAGGGCACATGGGGGTCCACTATGGGCAGGGGTCTAGTCCGTCACCGGTCAGGTATCCACACTACAAGCAATCTAGAGACCCAAATTAACCTGTATGCCTGTCTGTGGAAAAGACCAAACTTAGCCCAGGTTCCTGAGTTGGAGGGGGTCCGAATATTTCTTCTGGTTATTACAACAGCACTTTATGCCCCAGATAGGGCCCCAATAATGACTTTAGGCCAGGAGCCCTCAGCCCCGTAAATTTGCCTGTGTCTGTGGGAGACAGCCAGGGTGCTGGGAGCATACACCGAGGAAAAGTTACACGGTTGTTTATGTTCCATTTACTGGGTGTTCCACATACAGGCCTTTCTCAGCTCCCTTACAGAAGCTCTCTAACACCCCCTCCTGGCACCACTCTGTGTGCACAAAATAACCTCATAAATGTAAATTTATGCTGACTGGAAATCTGAGGATATTTTCTTCACGCCCGTTAATCGCCGAACACAGTAGATGTCTACAATCATCTCCGCTCCCCTAATAATAATAATAAAAAACATCTACTCTGTGATCCTCCCCTACCGCTTTCCACAAGCCAACCACAGAGGTCAATGTGGACCACTGGGAATTGTGGGAAGGGGGGAGGGGCTCTGTCATGTTGGTTTTTTGCAAAGCGAGAGGTGGAGTACATTTTACATCTGCTAGAGGATTCGTGTGCCCCTCACCCTCTCGACAGGAATAAAAACCCCGTGACATTAGACTGGAGAGTCCTCCCGTGAATTTTAAACAATCGACTTTTGTTTTACCTTAATAGTGCAGCGTTTTTGTCTCTTGGTTTAATAAAATATTAATGGCAAGTTCCCAAATTAATCTACCTACTTGACAGGCCAGGGACTAGTTTAAATGGCCCATTTTTCAGCACAAACCCTGCGTAAAGCTACAGTTATAGCTGGCCTTATGTCTCAGTTTTGAAGCCCTGGGTGCTAAATTCTTTGAGCTTATATAGCGCCCTGGCAGTCTGAGCATTGGTGGGGGGGGTGCAACATGCCACCAGTCTGCAGGTGGGGGGGTGAGCTTTTAATGGGCGTCTGGGATTTCCAGCCTCTCCTCTGGAGAATAATCTCCATATGCTACTGAGATCCCCTTAAAATATGTTTTTTTTTAGATTTATTAAATTTTTCATTTGAATGGAAGGGGAAGTAAGACACATGGGTATAGAAAATGAATGGATGGATGGATGGAAGAAGCCGTTGGCAAGGTCACATCCCCAAACATGTGATGTCATCTTAAAGCCCTAACCCTCCTCTTTAAGGAACAACAGGTCTTAATAGAGCGGCATGTACAGTATGTGAGATTTGACATGCAGGCATCTATTTCTTCATGAGGACAATGCCAAAGGTTTGCTCAAATGTTCAAAGTCTTTGCATTTCACTTACCTGCATGAAGAGGACAGATTAAACCAGCTTACGCTGCAGATGTATACCAGCTGCTAACTAATTTATCAGCTGCGTGTCTGTTCAGCTCAGGTATTTGGGAATCACTTAATTGCAATACTGCAGCGTAGGGTTGGCGATGCCTGTGTGTCAAAGGTCAATACAAAAAGTCCCGCATAATCAGGAGCAAAACCGGCACCAACACGAAATGATGTTTTATTTGCCGTTTGTGGAAGTATGAGAACAACTACACTGGAATTTTTTTTTTCCACATATCACATGTTGATCTCCTTTTTCAAAACTTACACACAAATATAGACGTGAGAACAAAGCTGAGAATCTGAAAAGAACGGGCTCGTCCGGGATTTGAACCCGGGACCTCTCGCACCCAAAGCGAGAATCATACCCCTAGACCAACGAGCCACTGACTGCTGCTGCTCTTTCCCATGGTTCTAGAACCCTAACCGTCCTCTGAATCCACAGGACAGTCACTTGACACATGACTGGCCAATCATGGGCCTTGCGGTACCGGCGTTGCGCACATGGAGCGTCAGCTGTGAGGCATTATGACACGGCATGTCAAGCAGAAGGAGAAACCGCACACCACATGGGTGATGGGAGCCTGAATAAGCCACAAACGCAAATTTGGAGTCACGGTCACGCAGAGACACCGCTCTGCCTGACGGCTCTCTGCAGTTCCAACTGGATGCAAATATTCGGAATAGCTTTGTTCCCTTCATTCCTGGGCTCAGCTGGATCACCAAAAAACTGCATTCTAGAAAAGTGTCTCTAAATATCTTGGGATGTCTTGAAATGAGATTAATAGATGATCCCAGCATTTTCTTTCCAAAAGATTCATTATTCGCACATTTTCATAATCACATTTTTACCCTGTTTTGTTTCCTCAATTAAGTATATTCTAAAGCAATTTTATTATAAACAATGCAAAGTTTACTGGGGTAAAGTGTATGATAGCCAGGAAGTTAAAAAAACAACAGCTCTGAGCAGTAAATTCCCATCTGGGCCAAGCTCATCTGATCAAAGAGAAGGGTTGTTATGTTGGGGTTTCATTTCATTTATCTCTGTTTGAACATCTTCATTTACTTTTGCACATATACAATTATGGACGGATGGATGGATGGATGGATGGATGGAATAATATTCTCTGGCTATAGGGGTGGACAAAATAGCAAACAACTACAAGCATATTAATATCATATCTTTTGCCTTCAGAACAGCTTCAGTCTTTGAAATTCTACTTGAGATGAAGGAGGTAGAAGATTCCTTTTTGCTCTGTACTCCGGAACATCCAATAAAGATTCAGTGATGTTTCAATCTGGTAATTGGAGAAGGCATTTGACTTCATCCTGGGGTTTATGAAGCCACCCTTGAATTTGTTTAGTGGCCTGTATGAGGGACCAGTGTCTCCAACAGAGGGGGCACCTGGTGCTGGAAGATGACCCCAAACTGCAAAACAATTACGTGATTCAACAGTTCCAAAGAGAAGGTGCCCATATCATTGCAGATCACACACTATATTTGACAGCTGGCAGCAAACGTTGTGAGTTGAAGGCATCACTCTCACTTTTTCCAAACATAAACTCACCTGGATGTAGGAAAATTGGTGAAAGATGAGTCCTCAGACCACATTACTTCCCCCATTGCTCAAAGATCCAGGCTTAGTGCATTAGTCTTGGGTACAAGCGACTTCTGAGTGGCGGCCCTGATGGAAATTCCGGCACTGCTAAGCTCACAACAGTCACAGGGCTGTTGATTTGGCCCTGAGACTAAACATTTGTGATGTTTACCAGGCATCCTATTAAGTGTCTATCTATTGCTGTCTGTGAGTTTTGACTTGCAACACTCTTCCTATTTGTCGATGCTGTTTTTCCTTGTTTGGCCTATGGAGTCATAGTTTTTGAAATTGTTCCTCTAGACATTGCAATGCATAATTCTGCATTTTTTTGTGACCTGCAGTTCAGGCACCACCTCTCTGGGCTCTTTGTAACTCAGCTACTTCCTTGAGGTCTCCTTCAAAGCTCCCATATCAAAGTGCTGATTTTGACTCCACTTCATAGCTGACGCTAACTGGTGTTCACCAAAACATGACACACCTTTGTAGCTACATTTGTGATTGTGATTCAGTTACCTTGAAGTCATATTCCATGCAATGGTTCCTTTATTTTGGCCATTGTCAGCATACATTCTCAAAATAAACCAACACGAGCAATAAATCCTTTATTTGCCCAAATACCTTGTAACTCTTTTTCCACCCCATCTTGCTCACCAAAGCTCAGGGGGAAATTCACAGTATGAGGTCAGCCCATGTGTGGCATCCTCAGAACTGTGGGTTAAGAATCTTGCTCAAAGTCCTACAGACAAATGACTGTTGTGACAAGGCTGAGATTCAAACCAGTGATCGCCCAATCACAGGCACCAAGACAGCCTGCTGAGCCACTTGCTACCTCAATAAAGCACCCATTTAGATGTCAATTTACCCCTACTTAGCTAAAATCTAATCAAGTCCACCCAACCAGCCACTACCCGTTTATCCTGGTCAGGGTTTTGATAGCCCTGGAGTCTCTCTCAGGAAGCACAGGGCACGAGGTTGGGGTTTATAAATTTAGTTTCATTTCGATCAAGTCCAGGTACATATGCATGGATGTACTTCATGTTCTGTTACTGAACAAGTCAGCATGACGCAAAAACAGGTACCGATCCAAATGCTGCTCCCTCGGAGCTTTTTGTAACCTCGTCTGGTCCACAAATGGCAGCCAGGCCGGTAGCGCCGCACCAGTGAGGATTCTTATAAAACAGAGCACTGGTACGAGGTCAACAATCCATCACACTGTGAACATTCTGGAATGTTCGATTCCCCTCCCGCCACGTGCATAACCTGAACTCCGAGATAAAAAATACAGCAGACATTTTTAATTACATTCCTTCGGTAATGTCCCCCGGTCCTACTGGAGTTCAGTTCATTATCCGAGACATCCTGTGATAAAGGTCCCCGGCTCACAAGTGAGGAGCAAGGTTATTGTAATTACTCACTCTCAGATCTCCCCCGGGGTTGTGACATTTCTATTCAAGTCACCTGTTCGCGGTCGCGACACAGAATGAGGTCATTCACAGCTATGAATACAAATTGCCAAAAGTGACAGAAATGGGTGCCCCCCCCCGCCCACTCCGAGCCATGGTGGCCCTTATTACGCCTTAAAAAAAAGTTGGGACCGAATCTCACACACGTGGGTGCAGGTGGAAGCTGACACTGTGGCTCCAGGAATCATCTCTATCGTGGTGCTCCAGCTGGTGATTGATTGCTCAGGCCTGAAGAGGATCTGAGGCCAGTTGCATGCCACTGGCTTACACTGGGGCGTAGGGATATCGATTTCAGCTCCTGACATTATACGGACAAGATAAGGACCATCTGGGTGGACAGAATGTTCAAGTAAAATAATCAAGGGGCAGGTTAACCACATATCCCATGAACACCTTTGGTGTAATTTTTTTATTGCCTTATATGGGTGTGGCATGTGTCAAGTTTCTGCTGAAGTCCTCAATAACTATTGGCACAAGTGACATATGGTGACAAGTTAATATATTCTACGCTCATTGAGTTAGCACTGGCATCATAACTGGTTAGCATGAGTAACTCTTCAGTATGGCGACACACCTCACGTCACAATGCATCATGGCGGCTCGAGCAAGCGTGTGAGGTCATGTGACCTCTAGTGAGCCATTCGCTGCATAATTGGGCCAGGGATCTTCAGTTCATATGATGCAGCCTTTTCAATCACATCTGCCTGAATGATGGTGCAGATTTGACCTGATTTACAAAGATTTTCAAATGCTTCCACTCAACTCCCTGATAGATTAAGATCTTCTTCAGCCCTCAGAGCAGATTTCTTATCTTCCAGTGCCTGCTGTTTATGTGTTGAGAGGTTTATCCGTCAGGACAATTTGCTGTTTTACCACTTCGCTGAATTTGCAATGGCTCCCTTTCTTGGCCCATCTTTGCTCTGGGTGACGGCCTCTGATGTGATTTGTGTCTTTTAATGTTCACTGAATAATACATAACTAGATCCGCTTTTGCGCTCTGATATAGATCACATATTTTGTTTTGCTTTCACCCTCCATGATGAATTACTCCGGAATTAATGCAGATCGTCCGCTAGTCTGCTCACACATTCGCCAGGGATTGCAAATCCCAGCTTGAGGGTGAGAAGCAGACGGTTAGTATATCCTTCACCGACCGACGTTCACAGCAGACAATCCGAACAGCATCATTACCGTCCTCTGTCACTCTGATCATGTCGTCCGCTGAGTCGCTTATGGCCGCGCGCGACGAACACCGGGACATTTATTACCGCAAAGCTTATGCCTTCGGTGTTATGGCATCCTTCAGAAATCCTGGCAGAGTCGCCGCCAGAAGAAGCCGGGAAAGTGTGGAACCGCGATGGGAAGGCGGCAATTGATTCGCCCGGCGTTGTTAGCACGTATCATCTCCTACCGATTCATTTATACATCTGGTATCACGAGGCAGAAGGTCCCCAGGATCCATATAAACCAACAACAATTAAGCTTCAGCATCAAAATGACCTGACCGCACTCATGCAAGAGTGTAGCAAAATCCCATCTGAGAAACATTCAGGATTTTAAGGGAACTGTTATGGTCCAAAGCAATTCAGCCTGCTTAACCAGCTACAGGTTTTACAATTTATTTTTTTTAGCAGACAATTTTATCCGAAGTGATGTACAATTGAAAACAGTCAAGACCGCCCCTGAAGCAACTGGGGGCTAAGGCTCATCACAATGCCAACCCTGGGATGTGAACCAGCAACCTTCCAATACACAGGTATAGGGTCTTAACCTGTTGAACCATTCAAACCCTAACCCTAGGAAAAGATGATATACATCTACTCCTAAGGTTGAAAGGATGAAAGATGAAGGAGACCAGGCTGCAGTCCTGAGCTCCAAATGTACAGGTCTGCATCTGAACACGCATCATTGCCTGGACACTGGACTGCCAGTTCCCATGGTAATAAAAGATTGCATCCTATTCGGAAGTTGAATGCCATACATGTGAGGTCAGTCCTCTATGTCTTCTTAATGAGACTTAGACACTCTGATGGAAAGGGAATGGAACACACTTGTGATCAGGGTGTCAAGTATGTTGGATGAGGCATCAGAAGGAATCTCTTCAGCAGCCAATAAGATAGCACCCAAAATATGCACATTTTATTATAAATGTATTCATGTGGATCGCACGCAGATCAGGGAAGCTGGTTACTGCTCTCGCTGGTCACATCCTCTCTGATCCTCCCCAGACTTCTAAAGCATAGTTATCAAACCCTCCCCGCCTCCCCGTCTGAGGAATGAGAAAACCGGATTAAACGTAACAACAAAAGAAAAGCAGCTTCAATTATTCATGGTGCGGGGGTTCTGAGGCATTAGCTCGCCATTCATCCGTGAGCTCGTTACCCAGTGATCGCAGGCGTGGTAGAGGGATGTGAGGTAAGGGATTCGTCTGCAGGAACTGAGAAAGGCACCATCAATACAGGTCATCCGATCCTGCCGTATTGTGGAATCAGACATCAAAAATGATACCTCTGTGGGCGCGTCTCTCTTTGGTCTCTCAGGAGGTATGATAAAAGAGTGTTTCAGAACTCGACCCCTGATGCCTGAGCTGTTAAAGGATGAACACAGGCAGTGCACTGTGCACAAGGATTTCTTCCCATCATGCCTCAGTGTTGCCTCAGCTGATCCAAATGAGACAATGTCCGGGATGGAAAGTCCGCACTGAGCTGAGTCTGCTTTGTTTGTCGCCAGAGATTTTTATTTTGGGAGTCATAATTAAGATTTCCAGTGACATCTCCCCCTTCCCCAGAGAGCCCACCTCCTGCCGTCCTGCCTCGTGGCACTCAGAGCTGTGGGAAATCTGCGCAATTGCCGCGGTTAATGATCTAACGGCTTTTAATTATTGGACAGATGAATTAGATACAAGTGCTTGATCATCTTAATTGTGAGAATTCGCCATTTGACATGTGGAGATGAGGCAAGAATTGTAGATTCATCGGGAACAGGGGTGGTCAATCTTACCCAGAAAGGGCACTGTGTGTGCAAGTTTTTACTGCAACTCCCTAATCAGATTACTAATTAGAGGAGTGATCACTCCTGGGTTTGAACAATTGACCTAAAGGTCAAAGATCCTAAAGATCGCAAGTACAAGCGGCCGAAATGAGTTACCTCCGCAGGGTGGCTGGGCTCTCCCTTAGAGATAGGGTGAGGAGCTCGGTCATCTGGGAGCCGCTGCTCCTCCGCATCGAGAGGAGCCAGATGAGGTGACTCGATGCCTCCTGGACGCCTCCCTGGTGAGGTGTTCCGGGCATGTCCCACTGGGAGGAGGCCCCGGGGAAGACCCAGGACACGCTGGAGGGACTATGTCTCTCAGCTGGTCTGGGAACTCCTCGGGATCCCCCCGGAGGAGCTGGATGAAGTCGCCGGGGAGAGGGAAGTCTGGGTCTCCCTGCCGAGACTGCTGCCCCCGCAACCCGACCTCAGATGAATCGGGAGATGATGAATGGATGGATGGATGGATGGATGGATGGACCTAAAGGTTATCCCAAAAACCTACATACACACCGGCCCACTGTGGATAAGATTGGCCACCCCCACTCTGGAATGTTCCCTACCTACCTGTGGTCTTAATCCCAGGATGGAGTCATGCTCTTCTCTGGAGTGTGTTGGAGGTGGTGAGGATGCAGTTGGCCAAGGGGAGGTAAAGCCTTTCACTCACTGGTAAGTGGTACTGTGTTTGGTGATAAACCAGTAATTGGTTAATTACCATTCACCTGTGATCATTTAGGATGTCTGAAAGGCAGAGAATGGACTCTTACTGCTTTTGGAGGGAAGCAAGAGCTTTAGGGAGTGTTTCCAACTTCTTGCAGTGCAAAGCCAAGCTTTTATAAAATCCCCATTACATAACTTTCACCCCAGTGTTGCCCAGATCCATTGGCCATCCTTACAGACGCAGCATCTCACAGCAAGGCTACGTACGTGTGTGTATAAATTTACCCGTGTTTCCCATCTCAGAAATCCATATAGCACAAATGTACGTATGTTTCCTCAGTTTTGGTAATTCCTACAAGACACGCTTCACTCGTGATGGCGAATGCGACCACGAGACACTGGGATGTGCAAGGAAGTAAGGTTTTATTAGGCTTTACGGGGACAGAAAGGGGTCAAGACGAGCCGAAGTGTGTATGCAGGGAAATTTTGAAGACATGAACATATAGAATTGAGGCAGATGTGTCTGGGAGCCAATTCAGGGGGGGACATGCTGCATCTTCTCATAATTATTACACTGGAGAGGAGGTGCCAGTTAATAATCGTACAAGAGGGACAACTGACTCCAATTAACCTTCAGAGCCCAGTGTATCTGACTCTCCTTCCCGAGAAAGAGCGAAGCTCCACTTTATCATCTCCAAAATATAATACAATGCTGAATAATCTCCTTTAATATCGGAACGCAATATTCTAGGCCCATAAGTATAATTATAGTTTATAGTTTATTATTATAGTATATTAGTGTGTGTTTATCCAAAGCAGTTTATTCTGTCTGCAGGTTTATGTACCTAAGGAAACTGATTCTATCCTTCTTGTGGGTACTGTAGTAAGATTCCTCCTGCTATTTGGATCAGCATCTTTTTGACAGTAAATCCGCATCCACGATCGCTATGATACCCATGTCCCCGCGGTAACCTTAAAAAAACTCACACCTCAGGAAACAAGCCGATTGTGAAATTTCACACCTTAGAGCGCCGCCCACAGGTTGTGTTTCGGAACAAGAGTAGCCGGAGAATGATGAATTTAAGAGGCCTCTGTCGGATAGCGGCCGTCCGTGGGTGATTCAGAGGGATTGGAATTGAAGTGATGTTAATTCGGTGGTGTTGAGCACAGCAGAATGAGATTCACGTCTTGGCGAATGTGATGTGCGGTTCTCAGCCGCTTCCCATCCAGCCGTGTCACATCCTGTCATCAGTTCCCAGAGATCACAATACTAATAGATACATCAATAAAGAGACGTAGCGGGAATATCCTCAGAGCCTTTAAAATGTCCCTGCAGCTGACAAATGGCACCGTAAATTGTGTTAAGGCAGGACGTATATCACTGGGCCAGTTCAGGGAGAGCTGAATTACAATGGATTGGAAGGTCTGGGGGAGGGATGAAGTCACACTTCCCAAAATTTATGGAGATCAAATTCTGACTAAAAACTCACAACATTCAGACCTGAGAGTCTGTCTGATGTGAGGCTCACTATTTTGTATTGCTTTCTCCGTTGTGGTGTATCCGCATGGACCTTACCCAGAATCCTATTCTGCTTGGTCTCTCCTTCCTTTCTGCACAATAATATAGCCCCAGCCACCGACATCTAAAACTATATTTGTTAATTAAAATGTTGTTTGTGTACCTGTGTTTTTATTGTAGCAACTTTTTTATATATTCCAGCGAGCAATTGAAGCAGATATTTTCCCCAGGTCGATTTATCGGCTTTGCAGAAAGGCTTCAGGAACATAATGGCTCCATTTGTCATGTAGCAGATTAAGAGGGGCTAATTTGCTCCCCTTTTCCCAGGTACAGTCTTCATTTAAGGTGTGTGCGTCATAAGCCTTTCCCTGCATTCTTAATATGTTTATCTGTTTTTCATACAATGGCGTCATTTATCTCGGCCCAGACGCCTGCGTCCTCCAAGCAGAAGCTTATATTAAGTTACAGGGAGCTAAAATCTGTATTATTTTAACTGGAAAACTGGAATGCAGTATTTTTAGGTCCTTTGAGGCAGAAGCAAATCTGTTACGGCTGGGGTTTTACAGCGAGGACGTCACGGAGACACAGCAGGCAGCGTGGGGAGAAAATGCAATTCGGGAATGGGACATGCGACCCGGCTGCCGTTGCACACGGCTCTGTGACACGCCACCCCCCCCCCCATAACTCCCCTGGTGGGGTGTTTCTGTGCGTAGGAGCAGTGAGGGTTGCTGTTTGTTTGTTTTTCTTGCCTTAAAATGGCACCACCCACGTGTCACACGGACAAGAATTCCAGATCTCATTTCCTCGTAAGGAGATGTTCGGGTGGTTTTTGTCGTAGCCAATGTCGTGGTGGGGGTGGGAGAAAGGGGTGAGGCTTGACTTAGGCAAGCAAACCGTGACAAATCAGGGAGGGTGAGGGTGGTAGGAGGAGTCAAATATGGGAGGAGCCAATCCCCATTGGACGTGAGGGTATGGGGGTGAAGCAGAAGACCTTGCTTCAAGACTAGCCCAGCCGCTCTCCATGTGAGCTCCACCAGACCAGCTGCTTGACACTAAACCTCCACCCCCCTACAACATGGCACTTTTTAGTGAATTTTTAGTGAATTAGGGACCCATTTAAGGCTCTCTAATAATTTACTGCCTCGCAGTGGCTGAGGATGGTGCTTTAGGGGAGAGGGATTTCGGACCACGCGGCGCTTAAACTCAAGAAACTGCAATAAATAAGAGGACAGGGAGTCCAATGAAGTCACCCACGCCTCACATAATTACCATCCCAGAGAACAACAAACTGGCCAGAGACTTACTCAGGCAGCTAAATATACAGTGTGTGAAGTATGCTGAATGTCACTGCGGGCCCTCTGGCCGCTATGGAAACCAGGCTCCTACAGCGCTGCTTGGAGGCGCGTGACACTGTTTACATTTGGGAATAGAGACGGACAATAAGATGAGTAGAGAGTCTCACGCGGGGTCAGGGGGGTCTGTCAGGGCTGGAGGGTGAAGGGGGGGCAGCAAGGCTTGGGTAAACGTTCAGGGGCAGATTAACGCATAGGCTGTCCTAGGCCATAGCCCAAGGCCCTGGCAAACATCGGCAACTCCTGAGTGTCCATGCTGATGTCAGCTTAGGGCTCTCAGATCAGTTAGTCCGCCGTTGTCCATGCTGGTGAAAAGGGAGGGTTTCTGTGAGTAATTTACCCCGGTCTACTCTATAGTTACCCCCCTCTCCATAAGTGAGGTAACTGTTTTTATTCTGGGGGTGCGGGGTGGTTTGAGGAGAACTTGATTCTGATTTCAGGTCCCCACATTCCAAAATATTCATACCCACATATTCATACCCAAATATTCATACCCACATGTTACATGCCGTCATGACTAAATAGCGACCGCAGCACACACACACACACACACACACACAAAGTGCACAACCCCCCCAACACACACACAAGCACAACCCCCCCAACACACACACAAGCACAACCCCCCCAACACACACACACACACACAAGTGCAC
>JAODKC010000082.1:13940628-13953460 GCA_026777985.1 Mormyrops attenuatus
CCCACCCACCCCGCCGCCCGCATGGGCCCCTTTTCTGCCGGATCCTGTTTTGCAGGTGAGGAAGTGAGTGGGTTGGGGGCCGTACTGGCAGATGCACAGCGTTCTGCCTCAGGAACCCATCAGCTGGCCTTAACCCCGAAAACCACCTGGCTCGCCCCCCCCCCCCCCCACAAGCGTTGCCGACGAGCTCTGGCGGTCTCCGCAAAGTCGCCCAGTGCCTGGCTCCGCTGCTAGCTAGGGGTGGAGGCCCTGCAAATGATGTGTGGAGTACCACCAAGCACAGACTGGTCTTCAGGAAGTTTGGGAATTTTCCTGATGGGTCGGTGTTGGGGGGTCTGGGCTTTTTTTCCACAATGTTGGCCTTATTTAGCCTATATGAATGCGATCGACAAAATATACCGAGGGCACCTCCCCCTCAGGCCGGGACAAAATATTACAAGTGGACCCCCCCGGGTTGATGGCAAAATATACCACCACCACACCCCCCTCAAGTCGGCGGCTGCTTGACAGCAAATTCCCAGGCTGCTTTTGTCGCCAGTCCACCCATGAACACCACCTAGCTACCCTCTTGCTGGGGTAGTCGGAACTGGACACCAGGGACTGTGGTCTACAGAGCGCAGAACCCCAACCTACAAGTGCCTCTTTTCCCATTTACTATAGAACCAACCCAATTTACAGCTGGCTTTCACAGCCAACTGGTCGCCCTTTCATACAATCTTCTTGGGTGTTTCATATAACACCTTTCACTACACCTATGACACTTGACAATAGTGTCAATCAATTATTACATCATTTACTTAGGGTGTCTCAGGTGCTTTATTTGCAGGAAACACCACCTTCCCTCAGTATCGAGAGACCAGATAAGCTAATTGACCGTGCTTAATACACGATAAGCATGCGCCGCGCTTTAAATTTTCAGACAGTTCAGCATTTTCTCAAAACCACAACCCTGTGATTCTTAATGCTCTTCAGGTGCCTCCTACAGGCGTAAACACAGCTAACGTCATGTAAACAATGCTGTTGCTGTGCGTGAGGACCAGCGGCAGGCCACAGCTATAAAACACACAAGGTATAAGCCCAGGGCTTAAACAAAGGGCCGTGTGTCCAACATGTCCGCCCGGCTAATCCCGGGAGAACTGTTAACGACTCGTATAACTTCCTATAAAGGCTCTTCTTGGGTGAGTGCTTAATGACATCAGCATATACCATACTCTCTTTGAGACGGAGTGATCAAAGAGAGCTGTGTTTCACCATAATGCAAACAGCAGTGAGAAGGTGTATAGAGCCCTTATCTGATATGACGCGTTCCCTTGCTTTGTATTCCGTTACGGGTCTCATGAGGTCCTGTCCTTGTTCCTCAAGCTCTGGAAGGCCTTCATTGATGGGAGAGTCACAGACTGGGAGGAAATCGTGTATTTGAGGGGTGGAAATGGAGCAGGAAGTTCCGCATCGACTCTGGGAAACATCACCCTGCTCCCACTGACACTGCAGCGGACATGCATCGTTGCTAATAGCATGAGTAAAGCAGATTGCTGTTAGGAGCAGGGGTCACAGGTAATGTCGACTATCTTGGTTTTTCCAAACCTGTCTTTCTACGGCCCAGAATGACGCTGTCTGGTGCCCTGCTTAGCAAAGGTCACCTGTTACTCTATTTTTGCCATCAGCATCAGAACTTGTTCGTAGGCGATTAGGCTCCTTTCTGGCCCTCTTTTCAGTAAACAAGTGCGATTTAAAGGGCTCCTCTGCGGGAGGATGTGGCGGTGAGGCTGCAAACGGCGCCCAGGCTGTAAGGGGAAGCATCCCCCGCGATTGCGTAACGTCTGCTGCTGGAAAAAAGGCCCAAAGTGAGATTTTAAAGAAACGGAAGCGACGTCAGATGGCAGTGACTCCGGCATGTCGCCGTCTTTGAAGGTCCTGTCCGTTCCACTTCCTCTTGGGGTTTTTGATTCACATGCTTTTCCTCACCATGCAGTGAGAACTCTCTGCTTTTTTAGTACTGCAGCGTAGCCATCTTGAAACGTTGCTCCAAGCCAAACCCTTTAGATGGACGGAGAGGGTCTGGTCTCTTGGGGGAGCCGGGGGGAGGTGCATTCACTGTGCCGCCTCACGTTGTGTGTGGCATATATGTTTGAACCCTATGTGGTGCCAGCTTCATTGGCTTGCTAATTCGGTGCCCCCTCAGAAGATAGCGCCCTAGGCGATTGCCTATGTTACCTAATGCGTTGACCAGTACTGGTGCCATCCTTCTGTAGCACCTGGAGCAAAGCATAGGCAAAAGAAAGCGCGCTTGCCTATCCCCCTGCCTCGTCACGGCTCTCAGAAAGATGGTCGTCCCAGTGCCGCGAGCCCATGCTGTCTGCAGCCCCCTCTGTCAGAGGTGTAGCAAGAGGACAGGCAGGGCAGTCAATATAGGGGCAGCGGATGACGTAGTACATTACAATGACAAAAACTGCGCATTCTGTTTTTCACAAAAGTGTGTTTATTAACTTCTCTTTGTTCGTATTATTAATTTAGACTTCGTGCTAAAATAATGGTAATAAATTTAGGGAGGGGGATTGGAGGACCTGCCTGGTATTTCCTGCCTGGGGCCCCCCAGTCCCAAGAGTCACTTATGTCCTCCGTACGTTGTTCTGATACTCAGGTGGCTTATGATGTACCTGTCACCATGCCTCATAGACTGTATATGGGGTTAAGCCCCTCCTGAATGTGACCTTGACTAACGACCACATGGTTCTGCCTGTTAGCTCGGCGGTCGTATTAAAGTTCCTCATATTATCCTAACAGGCCATGTGGCGCGTTCGAGAGCCGCTCCGAAGCACGGCTGGCATACAGAGGCAGCACGCATCCTGCACCCCCAACCTCTGCTGCATCTGATGTCATTCCCTGAGAATATACAACACTGAATGCAAGGCATGCTGGGAGTTTGATGTGTGCTTTGCTGAATGCAAGGCATGCTGGGAGTTTGATGTGTGCGTGGCCAGCCTACAAACCCTTTACCTGCTGTCTTAATTATTCAAGATTCAAGCATTTATTTGTGCACAGTAAACAGAAAGTTCCACTATGAAATGCCAGTCTCACTCTATATGTCTTTCAGCTAAACACAAATGAACACAAAACACAAATCAGAAGTACAGACACTCCTCTACGTACGAATGAGTTATGTTCCAAATAGCCGTTCTTGAAATGTTCGTAAGTTGTTATTCAACATGATTTTAAGGGTATATGCAAGTACAAAGAACTAGGATGCCGGGAGTACGCACGCTACGCTGCTGTGCGGCGGGAGTAGCGGCCAGAAGTCGTACTAGGTGGAACTGGAGTGCAGAAAAAAAGATTATGTTGCAGACAGGAAACGGGAGCCCAAGGAACACGATTTGGATTTACAGTCCTCTTCGTTCGTATGTCTGAAAGTTCGTAAGTTGAAAGTTCGTAAGTAGAGGAGCGTCTGTACTGATTAAGGTGCAGGTATAAAGTGCATGTGTGGGAACAGAATAAATACAATTACAATAAATACTCAGACACATGAAACGTAACATGTAGTGCAATTTAAACATATTAAATAATTGTAAACAGGTACAGGCAGGGATAGATAGCTGGCCAGTGCGGTGCATCAGGTTTTTAGGGCAAAAACGATGTTGGAGAAAAATTCTCAATTTCTAAATTTACCATTTTGAGACACCGTTTAGCAGGGTGGGGACCCTGTGGCCAGTGACAAGCAGGATTCTGTAGGTGAGGCTGCAGTTCATATGAGGGGGAACACGCAGTCACAGTTTAGTGACGCTGATTCACCTGAGCTGCAGGATTCTGGAAGGAGGCACATCTGGACCTGAGGAGAACAGAGGTGAAGAGTTGAGGTCTGGAAAGTAAAAATGCAGACCAATGTTTCGTTTCAGCCAACCAGCTGAGTACTCGCTGACTGTGATTCTTTATACTCAACTGGTTGGTTGACACATAATCTTGGTCTGGACATTTTACTTTCCACACCTGAACTATTCACCTCGGGAGGAGAACGTGCAAATGGCACAGAGGGTGCCAAGGCTGGGATTGAGACTAGATCCATCTATTCATCTATTTTCCATAACCACTTATCAGCTGTAGTGAGCCTAAAGCAGAGCACAGGAATATCAGGGGACGTCCTGGATGGGATGCCAGACCTGTGATTAATAATACACCTAATCATGTCAGGCTTATTTTATTAACAGGACCAGTAGTGAATCATGACAGCTATATTTCGCTTTTTTAAAATCTATTCGGGGAACCTTGCACTTGTCACAGAAAATCTGGAGTACCGGTTCTGCAGAACCCGAGGCTGGGAGCCAGGACCGCAGCTGCCATTTGGTGTGAGGAGCATAAGTCAGGCATCCTGCCCGTGCGCCGGAATGTTCCAGGTGACGCCGGGTCAGGGGCGCTGCTCGGTTTACAGTGTAACCAGCTGTACCAATAAACCAAGGGCACTTTCACTCTTATGCAATGTAGTGAGCCCTCTAGTGGTGGCTTAAGGATGCATCCGAGTGTGCAGGAGATAGTAGGGTAGTTACAGCAGTGTTTCTCAACCTGGTCCTTGTGGACCCCAGACAGTCCATGTTTTTACTCCCTTAACGGGAGCTGGGAGAGATCTAAAATGTGGACTGTCTGGCAGGGAGCTGCGAGAGAGCAAAAACATGGACCAAGGACTGAGTTGAGACACACTGAGTTATAGCACTGGTCACACACAGAAGTAACACAAAGAGACTTGTGTAACCATGCTGACCAGCAGTTTAACCAGTCCTGCTCTGGTTTTTATCACCTAGAGAGTTTATTTAAAAAATATGTATATATATATATATATATATATAAAATCACAAACTATTGTCACACTAGCAGTTTGTACTTACTTTGCCAGTGGCCCAGGTCCACAATCTGTAGCCTGATAACAATTTGACGAGAGAACACAGATGTTTAGCTCTTGTGATACAGCTGTCCAAACGATGGATTCTACTATCTGCAAAACAAAATGGGGGGGGGGGGTTGCACACCAAAGTGGTGTCAAAGCACATCCGAATGCATATCTTATCACAGCACACGACAGAGAGCGTGGACATCACTGGGGCACCGGGGATGGCAGACAGCACGATTACGGCAATAAAGCTCTCCAGTGATACCTGCCATCCCTCATCCACTGTATATGACTTTAATTCCTTAATTCCTTCCTAAATGTGATCTTGACTAATAACCACATAATCTTCCCTGTTAGCACCATGGATATAGTGGACTCTTATTTTCCTCATCAGACCCCTAATGCACAGCGTGGGACATATTAGAGGTGCGATTCCCATCTTATCATCACAGCATTAGGGTCAAAGGTCACCTTCTCACAGAGGAAAGGAGAAAACAATGGCTTGGAAGGGGCATCGTTCAGAGGACAAAGTTCTGCGTTTCTGCACTGAGTGTTAAAAGGTGTGACTATCACTTTAAAAGTACTGCTGTCAGGCAGCTTATGATATCATGATTTTTAAAGATCTTTGCCTGGCAAGTTTCCTGATTGGCTCTTGGGTGTGGGCGGGGCAACCAGGCCCCTCCCCATGCTACCCCGACCACATGTTCCCACTGCTCCGGCCATGCTGTGCCACCCCCTCTGATACTCCGGGATCGGAGGCCCCTAAGCCAGCTAGTCACTGATTAACTGTGTTGAGCAGCTTTTCTTGGGACACCATGCAGTGTTGCATGCTTGAGTGCTTGGGTCCTCCTGTATTGCATCTGATTGTCACCATTTCCTTTTTAAAGACAAATTATGCGTTTCCATCTGTCATTGTCCAAAGCAAATAGCTGATGAATAACAAAAGAAAAATATTTGCTATCCAGCTCAAGTGACGGACCATCCAAATAAATCACATGATGCACTGGATATTTAATTAATATATAATATCATATACAATACCAATTAGATGTATATTACAGTTAACGGTGCCATTCTGAACAGTTTCAAGTTTACAGAAAAACTATTAAAAGATCAAATTTGGCTCCTGCAAAATTTTGCTGTTCAAATGACTATGAACCTACTAAAATGACAATCCAGGTTCCCACTCACCTACGCCCCTACTGGTAGCTTATAGTCTTACAAATGCACTCAGAAATCTAACTTGCGACCTTTTCAAGCTGAGCTTATTATTTAATTATTTTATTGAATAATGACAGGTTCAAGGGGCGCATTATAAATATGTTCTGCATATAAGGAGTACCATTATTGTACTAATGGTAACAAAATATGAATATTAAGAATTGTATTATTCGTGACATTTGAGGAATGAAAATCACGGCTTTTTGGGAGAATAGAAAACCGCCGTTTTAGCTGCGCTGGCAGGCAAGCTGTATAAAGAAAGAGAGACAGTTGGTGGCTACCGAGCTGCAAAAGTTTTTAAACAATGAGCTTCAACGTCACTCCCCATAAAGTCCTCATTACGATATCGTGACTATCCTGCGGCATCCTAATGCATGAACCCACGGTTCACCTAATAGACCCTTTCATAATTACATGCATTATCTTCATTTATCAAACAATTTACTTTTCGACGCGAATCCACCCGTTCTGTATCTGCGAGGTTACTGGCAAACAAGTTTTACCCACAAATCATCCGTTGCCAAGGGAAACCGGTTTCTTACCACTCCCACCTCTCTGAACCTATTCGTTGACTGGTAATTTCCTTATACGGCACGCAGGGACACTAGCGTAGTTGTTTCATTAGAACGGTATTGCATTGTACTATATTTGCGCGTGGAGTCATTTCTTCCATTTCGTGCATTCATTCATCACTGTAATTTTTAAATGATTCAGAGTTCGGTTTCTTGAGCAATTCAAGCCTTTTCGCTCCTTGGGTTTCCTTACGGGCTCCGAAGATCTGCTCAGTACGCATGCGCGTCGCTGATCTGGTACCCTGCTAGTGAAAGAATGTTACCGGCATTACTCTGACATGTCTTATAAACGCGTACGTCAACTGAGAATAAGGCATCTGCACAATCCCGAAGGTGTTACAGTTTATATTTAGCGTTTTATGAGTGCTAAACAAAATAATGGGTACACGAGTTTGGAAATCTTGCACTTTTTTCCACGTGAAGAGCGCGAGCGTGCGTTATGTGAATAGCAACTTGAATGAAAAGTGAATGTGGTTTTGCAGGTTTTGATGGCTAAAAACGCATCGCTGATTTGCAATATCTGAACGATTGACGGTTCCCTGTCACGTTTTCTTTCACACGAGGTTTATATGAAGCCTCATAAAAAATAAATGCATACATTAACAAGTTCTTGTCTTATATGCTGTTGGCGTGGATGGGGTATTTGGTTACCCTCCAATTTATCACTGAAGTGTGGCGACCAACAGGTGTTCTTCTCGTGTGATAGTGGGAGGCGCTCTAACTCTGGGGGGAGGGTAACTAACCAATAACTTCAACTCGCAGCACTAGAACAACTATAGATACATCGTAACGTGTCACTCACGACTGAACAATATAGTATGTCGTGCTCTGATGAAAATATCGCAGAAATAATTTTGATTATTGAAAATTAATATTTATTCGTTTTATAAACTTATTGTGTGTGTGTGTGTGTGTGTGTGTGTAATGTTACATAACATTTGGTGATACAGCGTTTTTTTATGTTCTATGGGTTGGAGTCCTGTAGCCCACATTATGGGAATTTTAAACTAAACGAGTTCTTTCGCCTACGTAATATATGTAATGATGGATGAAAGAGACTGTGAAAGTCCTTTGGAAAAAGGGCTTGGTGATGGAAGCCGCAGTTATGATTAATGGCATCGCTATCAAATAGTTATATACTATACTATTATTATGCCATTTAGCAAATTCCGATATCACTAACCGAAAGTAAACACCTGTTGAAATATGGCTAAAACTAGGGCTTATAATCCTTGGATAATAATTTCCACCTACTTTCCTGTAACGCTTTCTTTTTTGCAAACCTGTTCTTACACTTATAACCTGTTTACTTATTGTTCTACAATTGAGGTTTATGTATATCTCCATATATGATGCGTGGTCGTCTGTGACCAAAATGTGCAATTATTTTACATTATTTACACAACAACTTTTCAAATACGTTACGCTTGAAGTATAACTTCGTCATGTCCGCGTGTACTTCTGCACACGGAGCAGCCGCATTTTGCGCCTAATGTCGTTATTTACTCTGCGGTTGTAGCCTGTACGCCGTAGTGAAAGGATTAGAAAGGGGACCAGCCCGAGCACGCGCTCAGTGGCAGCAGTAACTCTCCGAACTATGTGTTACCTGGCCTCTTCGAGACCATTTAATGATACATAATCAAACGTTTCTGGGGGAAGAGGTCGCTGTCGTGAATGTTTTGTAACTGTCTTGCTCAGTAAACTGTTCGATATCAAAATCATATATATATATATATATATATACACACACACACACACACGCGCACATAATATTATGTAATAGAAATTTAAATATACCCATTAACATTGTATTATCTAACTAATATGTATGTTTCATACGACAAATGTTTAATTTAGTGATGATAATGTCACTGAAATTTCTTTCATCCACTAATTACGTTGGATACTAAATATTAATTTATTGTCGATAGTTATATGTTTTATAAAAAATAAACCTGTAAAAAAATGTTATTTAGAAGCATTGAAGCTGGTAGGACCTTAAATGCACCTTGCATCGACCTGTTGGAAACTGAGAACTTATGCTTAAATATAAATGTATGTTAGTGCGTTTTTGGTGGTTCTGAAGGTTTTTCAGACGCATATGTTTAAACTTTAAATTACTCATTTTGATGTTTCTGATTGAATACGCATGCTTTGGTTGTGACAGGTTAACTAGCTGACTAACATGGAATCTAGTCGACACGGTTAGCAGATCTATCCGTCCACGTGTAAGGTCTGCGCATCCTGCTCGCGGCCAGGACCATGTGGACTTTAAACTCGATTAAATCACCTCCGCAATCCACGTCTAATCCGACGCTCATACGCAGTCGAAACCACTTAGACTTACGTGGAAAAACGAGACGCCCTGTCTCTCGAACACCGCGATGTTAATTTTTACATGTTTGCAAAACATTTTCAAATAAACATCCATGTTTATTTCTACTGCGCAATGTTCTGCTTTAGATAGATGAGAATCGGCATCAGGCACCGAGGTTAAGTACCCCAAGGGAAAAAAAAACAGATGGAGGCTATTGCTTTTGCATTGCAACACTGGGTGGGATGATTTGGGGCAGTCGGTAAACTTTCCCCCCCCCCGTTCTCTGCTTTCCTGCTCGATAGAGACCCCTCCTGTAGAGATGCTAGCAGGCTGCAGTCTAGCGGCAGCAGCTTCAGTAACACGTCCCCTTGGAGACTAGCAGCAACACGTGATGCGTCTCCTTATCTGCTTTAGAGACCCGGGGAGAGAGACAGCGTGAGACTTGGGGCCGAAATAAGTGAGACTTGCAAGCCCCCCTCCCTCCCCCATCTCTCGACTCTTTCCTCCCATCTTCCTCGTTGAGGAAGAGCACGGAAAAAAAGAGGAAAATTGAGAGTTGGCGAACTTTGCACATCCTCAGAAACGCCATTTTGATTCCTCTCCGGAACAAGTTTGCAGTTTTTTTCCCTCCTCCCCCCCCCTTCTCAGTCCATCACTGCTCACCATCATCACTATGTCTAGGCGCAAGCAGCCCAACCCCAACAAAGTCAGACGTAAGTACTCGCTATTTCTCTAAACGCTCCTTTTAAAGCTCTCATTTTCTCCACTTGACTTTTTTTCTGGTTTGATTTAAGCAGCACGCGATGTCGGATGCCTGTTTCGCAGCAGGAAAGTTGTGTAAAGTTTAGTTTTAAGACGTGCCGATGATGTTTAGCTTTTCGCTTCCTAGTTTCGCCCATGGACCTGATGCTCATCCATGATTAAAAACGTCCGAGCTGCGGAATTTGACTGGGTGTCTTCCCCATGCACATGTATTTTTAACTACCTGTGCATGGCAAATGGTGCTCACCGAAAAAAGGCAGAGATCGGGGAGCTTTAAACACTTTTCCCCGTTTTTAGATGAGAGATGCGAACTTGTGGCACAAGGTACAAAGTATATTAGTCCGGTTGCGCCGAGCATCCACATCTTTAATGCACTTTGGCCGCAGCGCACGATCGGGGGAGGCCATGCGCCTTTTAACGCTGTGACCTTGTGGAGACGTGCTTGTGTGTTTGTTTTTTTTGCTTTATTTAGTAAAACATCAGCACGATGTTTCTATCCTGATCAGGTTCTATTCCGTAAGTATGCGCCGTCATATGACTGCTCGTCGGATCGCATTTTGGAGGATAATCGGGAAACGAGCATCGTCCGAAAAGAGGAAGTTAGGGCTTTAAAGCCGACTTGTAGGAAAGTTTTGAGAAACGTCGTGTGCATCCGAGATATTCGTGCTGCGGTCATCTGCGAGGATGTACGTACATGTCCGTGCTTTATTTTTTATTTTTAACAACAGTTTGCGTCCTTTTTCCCCCGTATGGAGTTGCGGAGGGTAATGAGTTGTCTTGAGTCGCTGCGTTTATTTTCGGCGACAGTCCAGGGATGTTTGTAAACTCGTCCTGGATGTTTTCTCTGTGCTGGTATTGTTTGATCGCTCGGACTTTAACCTACCGAGTAGGTCTCGGTTCTGGGTCCAGGAAGTCCTGGCTGCTGCCGCCGGAGCGGCGCTCCTGGACGATTAGTCGTTAAAATGATCGCGGCAGCAAAAAGCTGCCGGCAGGCACGGCTGTTGGTAATTTCTGACGAAGCCCCGTGTCTCTTTATTTTTATTATTATTATTATTATTATTATTATTATTATTATTATTGTGTGTGTATGGGGTTTTCCCCTCCATCCCGGTGACGGCTTTAGTTTGGGGCGGATAGAAGATCCGGCAGAGCGGTTCGCATTCCATCACGAAACCCTACCCGGCCGAGCCGCATCTTAATGCCCCCGGGAGCCCACCCTGAGCCCCCCACCCTACACCTTAACTATTCATCCGGGCATCTCAACCCAGCAAAGGCTGTCAGAGTCCTTTTATGTGCATGTTGTTCATAATGCATGGAGGCATCGTTAGAGAAAAGGAATGGCCCCATTTTTTTCTGGTTCCTCCTTTGCACTTAAGGTGTGTGCGGCCAAACCAGTATGACTGACTCAGTTATAAATATGTGAATGTGAATGTGTTGATGTTAGCGGACTCCCATCCCGTGAACTGCGTCCTCTGTGTGAATTGGTGGTCTTCTCTTTTATAATCGCGTGCATGATGTTGCTGTTTTTATCAGACATTGTGGAGGAATAAGATAACTTTTATTTGGAGTTTGTGTCCTGTAAATTGGAATAAAATGCAACAATTTACCGGCATCTTACGTCCCGTAAAATAAGTTATATAAATAAAATTACGGACGTTTCTGCTATTGTTGTAGCAAAACCCAGATTCAGCATGGGTTTTATTGTAAAACTCATCCAAGCTCAGAACACTGTACGGCGAAGTGACTTGTAAGCTTGATGTCCTGTTAGATGCTGGTAGAAGTATCTGGAAGTGTGACTCATTTGACACAGGTGACGCAGCCAAGCTGTCCATCGCTGAATAAAGTTGTTAGAATATATAGAGTCCCATCCGGGTAGCCTTTCGGCGTTTGAGTGGGCTGTGATGGGAATAGCTGCCATCCTGAGAAGCTCCTATTTTAAACCCGGTTGGGTATTTAAAGGATCCTGGGGGGGGGTTGGTGGCTGTCCACAGGGGAGTAACATGGCCAGGGGCTCTGCTGAATTGCTGAAGGACGCTGGTTTAGCAAACTCATTTGCTGGATTACGTCATGCATGTATTTAATGGGCAGATCAGCTACTGTCTGTGAAGTTTTCTTACCACCAGTATTTTTTTAAAATAAGTAAAAGCATACATGGGGAGTTTGTAGAAACTCCTGTCCTTAGCTAATCTTAAATATTAAGCTAAGCTAACAGTTTGCCAGTATGTGACTGCGTACGTATGCTCGATGTTAGCGTCGGTAGTCATTGGAATGATGGAATTCCGCATGGTTGAGCAATGGTGAAGCATCTTGCCGCTGCCCCATGCTGGAGCTGCTAACGTTCCCCTGGC
Source organism: Mormyrops attenuatus (assembly GCA_026777985.1). Taxonomy (NCBI): domain Eukaryota; kingdom Metazoa; phylum Chordata; class Actinopteri; order Osteoglossiformes; family Mormyridae; genus Mormyrops; species Mormyrops attenuatus. The sequence goes on from JAODKC010000082.1 coordinate 13,952,722, forward strand.
TTTGCACACCGGTTCTCTAGTTCAAGATATCAAAGTTAAACGGAGCTATTTTCACAAACACGGAAGCCTCAGCTGGATGCTGGTTTTTGAAGCATTTGTTCTTAATCAAGCGAAGGCCGCTAACTAAACAACGGGAGAATGTGTCCTTCGCAGATGTCCTTGGCACTCCTGCCGGGCCCCAAAGCTCTGCCTCCTAGCATCCAGAGCCCCAGTGCCCCAATGCTGAGAGGCGGCCTGCCCCGTCACCCAGAGTGACGCGAAACGTGCGGTTCTGGAGGTTTTAACCGAGATTTTTTTATTTATTTTTTCCTGTCTCTTTGTGATTTGATCATTCGCGAGGACGCGGCGCCTCACAGTTCCTGTTTAGCGACGGGTTTAATTTGTGAGGAGGGTTGCGCGAAGCCCATGCAAGTTTTCAGAACCTCGCACGGTTTTTAGGGAAGTAACCGACCACTCGGCGGGGTGGGAAGGGTGACGGGGGGGTTAGGTTTTATCCGCTCTCTGCATAATTACCGCTTTTCATCTGAGCTGTAACTTGCCCTGCTCTCATCCCCAGGAAGAACAAAGTCAGATTCTCTCTGATGACAGCACAGAGGCTTCCAGAATAGTTTTCTATCTTTGGTCTCTGATGTGTTCATCTCAAAAGCACGGCCCCGCCGGCGGGGGGGGGGGGGCCGCCGGGGGGGGGCGGGGGGGCGAGCGGCCGGCGGGCGCGGGGCGGGGGGGGGGGGGGGGGGGG
>JAODKC010000082.1:13976120-13987522 GCA_026777985.1 Mormyrops attenuatus
CGCTCAGGTACGCCGGCTGACACCACCCACCCCCCGCCCCATGATGGCATACGGTGCGCCCCGCCCCCAGCCACAGAAGCCAATTTGCCGTCCAAGGCCTCCATGTCAGCTGACTCAGAATGCCTGCGGTGCCGGTCCATGTGTGTCTTATGGAGTCCCTGTCGGGTCGGGCCGGTCCCGCAGGATCTCAGAATGGAGGACGCTTTGCATCATGGGGTCTCAGTCAGGCTTCCTTGTGGGAAGAGCGTAAGCCTGGGTGGCGCCAGCCGACACAGATCCCGACCCGATGATCCTCGGGACCAGTGCGCGTCCTGCTGGCGGCGCTGGTCCGTCACGGGTGTAGCGTGAGACGAGCCATGAGGAATGCGCGCTCTGGACTCAGCCACGCAGCATGTGGGTGGGGTTGCTCCCCATCGTTGCCCGGAGACCCCGCAGGCATCCTATAGAGGTATGCTTCAGCCAGCGGGAGCTATAATTTAATATATCCCAGCATGGCTAAGTGCTGCCACATACCAGCCCCGGGGAGTTGGCGGGGGGGGGATTCGGCCCCCATGGCCGAATCCTTCAGCTTGAATGGGAATTCTGCACTGAAAAGCCCTGCAGGTTACCGGGAAAATACCAGGGAGCAAAGCTGCCTCCGCGCGTGACAATGTGGAGGGACTTTCCCCACTGGCCGTGTGAACCCCTGTATGGGGGGGAGGGGGGGTCAGGCAGGCTATGGCACTAGGGGGGCTGAAAGAGAAGTGGAGTTAATTGGAGAGAGCGAGAGATTGGGATTGAGGAAGCTGGTAAGATTAGAAAGTCATTCCAGCAGCAGGGGGCGCCACCTCGCTGTTGAATATTTGAACACTGGAGTAGGAGTGAAATCCCGGGGGGCAGAGAATGCCATCCAGTAAGCATTTCTCTGTGCCCCCATTTGATTGTCTTACACTTAAATGTGCATCTAACACTCAAAACTTGTTTACATTGAAAGTGCTATTTATCATTCACGTCGATGGCAGGTATGTTAGGAGCTTCCATCACCATATGCAGCATCAGGACCTGGGCTGTTAATGGATAACTAAGCGGGGTCGGGGAGGGGGCGGGGGATGAGCTGCCCTGGGTAATTAGATGTGACAGGAGCAGCTGAACACTAATCTCCGGATGATGCATTCTGGTAGGTCTACATGAACACATACATACACGTATGTAAACTCGCACATGCACATTTACATATGGTTCGGCTGTTTGTAACTGGGGGCCAAGTGATGTCTTTCCAGTGCTGGAAAGAGTTGGAATTCCGCATTCTTCCGGTTGGGAAGTAAACCCAGGGATGGAGAGGGATGAGGGACGGCGATTAGGCTTCCTCACACCACCGAGCTGCTGGTAGCCGGGTGTCAGGGGAGATAAAGGAGATTAGAGGCGCAGTCGCCTTCCAGAAGCCCTCCTAGGGAGTGCCAGGTGATAACGGCCCCACTGCAGGTCACAGACAGTGCCTGCCTGTCACTCCCATCACATCATAATCACATGGGGGCCACCCCCCCATGTCTCCATCTGTGCAGAAACTATGGGGGTGGTTTGGCAGGTTAGGACACTGTGCCTATGAGCAGAAGGTTTTTGGTTCAAATCCCATGACCGGCAGAGGAAGCTCACTGCTGGGCGCCTGAGCAAGACCCTTATTCCTCAGTTGCTCCAGGGACTGTCTGACCCTGCTTGAAAATGAACATCATTCTGGATAAAAGTGTCTGCTAAATAAATAAAATGTTAATTTACAGATGATTCTTTGCCATGATCCTTTGGCTCCAAAGGGAGAGATAAAGATTAAGATGCACTTTAATGACCCCGGGGGGAAATTCTGGTGCTTATAGCAGCAAGAATGCAGTGCACAGACAAACATACCTATAGTGCCAAAATGACAAGCTGCTAAGACGGTACACACAGTGCAAACAAGTAAACAGTGCAGACAGATTTAAAGAGTACACTGTACGCAAACAAAATGTCCTGGAAAAAACATATGATACTGCATCAATATGTTTAATTAATATTTAAAGATAAGAATGATAAATTTGTAACATTATGTGCAGTTAATGAAGAGATTGCATGGTACTTACTTATTTACTCAGTGGGGAAGATTGCTGTCATAACTACAGTGACCCTGCAACGAGAACCTGGAGTCAAGCGCTATAATCCCTCTGTTGTCCCCTCCTAGGTGTGAGGTGTGCTGCGTCACTTTCCGCACTCACCGGGGTCTGCTGCGTCATAACGCCGTCGTCCACAAGCAGCTTCCCACTGACCCTGCCGGACGCCCCTTCATCCAGAACAATCCCTCCATCCCACTGGGTTTCAGTGACCTGGCCTTCATTGACTTCTCCTGCAAGAAGTTCCCGCACATTGCCCAGGTGTGTGCCGGTTACAGTTGGATCAATTCTGGCATGGGGAGCTTGTCCACAGGAATATCGAGGTTTAGTGTTGAATAAAAGTTTCTTATTTGGCATGAAAATGGTTATTGTCAGGCGAGTTTAAGTGAAGGTTGTCCGCTCCCCAGGTTTGGTGTGAGACAAACCTCCGCCGGTCTACCAGCAAGTTTCATCGCTTTGTGTGTGAGACCTGCAACAGGGCCTTCCCCCTTCAGTCTGCCCTCGATCTGCACTTGGCCACTCACGATGCCGGACAGAGTGATTCGAAGGAAGCTCCGCCCAGTCCCCGCAGTGAAACGCCGCCCGCTGCCAAGAAGGCCGGCTTCATGGAGTCACTGGGTCTGCAGCACATTTCCCAGATGAAGCCAGATCAGACAGACGAGGAGGCCCAGCAAGCCGTGCTGGACAGCATCCGGGTCATTCGCGTGGATCCGACCATGCCCAGCCTACCTCAGGAGCCCAGTGGCATTGCCCTTCCCCTGCCGGACCCGTCGTCACTCCAGGGCCTCTCCCAGGTGAGTGCCCTGAGCTTCCTGTCACTGCAGCCCTTCCAGAAGGGCTTCATCGTGCAGCCTGACAGCGGCGTGGTGGTCAGGCCCATCAGCAACGAGAATGGCGTCGAACTGGCTGATATTCAGCAGATCCTGAAGATGGCCTCCTCAGCGCCCAGTCAGATCACCCTACCACCGCTCTCCAAAGCCCCGAGCAACTCCACGCAGACCAGCTGCAAGCAGATGCCCTCGCTCAAACCAAAGCCGCTGGTGGCCCCACGCACCAGCCTGGCCACTTCCACTCCACCCCCGCTCATGAACGCCCAGCAGGCCTCTCCTTGTTGCATCAGCCCTAGCTTGCCGCCCCCCACTAACCAGCTGCTCCAGACTCCAGGGGAGTCCTCTTCCTCCTCATCTTCTCCCACCAGCGGCTACGACTGCACCCAAGAGAGAAGTGGAGAGAAGACCCAACTCAATATGGACGCCTTGACACCCATGGAGGCAAGCAACCAGATGATGGTGTCTGACTTGAAGGCAATCAGTGGCAGGAAGCCAGGGCGCAAGGACGCTTTTCCCTGCCGTTTCTGCGAGCAGGTCTTTGGCTCCGCCAGCGTCCTGCAGGCCCACATGCGCTTCCACATGGGTGCATCGCCCTATCAGTGCCGGATCTGCGACTACGCCGCCCCCGACAAAGCCACTCTGATCCGGCACCTGCGCACGCACAGTGGCGAGCGACCCTATGCCTGCCGCATCTGCCGTTATGCCTTCACCGTTAAGGCTAACTGCGAGCGGCACCTGCGCAAGAAGCACATGAAGAACACGCGTAAGGAGATTGAGAAGAACATTGAGTATGTGTCCGGCGACTCCCCAGACTCTGTTGGTGGTGAGACGCTCTGCAGCTACTGCGGCGAGGACCTGAAGAACTACCGGGCGCTGCAGATCCACCTGCGCACGCACGGTGGCTGCCAGCGCAAGCCATTCGAGTGCCGGCGGTGTGGGGCAGCCTTTCTGGCCAAGAGGAACTGCATCCACCACCTGCTCAAACAGCATCCCGAGGTACAGGAGCGAGAGATCGAGGAGCACATCTCCACCCTACTCCTCGATCCTCCCTCCACCCCATCGCTGGCTGCCCTCCCTCAGAACAGGCAGTTCCCTCAGCCAATCAAGGTCGAAGAGATTGGTTTCTATGCTGGCGACCCAGATCAGCCACTGGACTTCTCCAGTAAGGGTCGAGGAGGTACCATGGTGGGTCCTTGTGGGACAAAGCAGGAGGGGCTCCACCCGCCTCTGCCTGCCTCTTATGACACTTCCTTGGAACCTATTGACCTCTCCATCCCCAAAAATCCCGAGAAGAAGTCGAAGAGAGACATTGCTGGTATGCTGCCTACCGGACCTCCATTAGAGATCAAGAGAGAGGAGCTGTCTCCTGGCACCAACCATGTCCGACCCCAGGATAAAGCCCTGGGTGAGAAACCACGTCAATTTGGGCCATACCAAGTATCCCTCCTGCCCCCCCATACCAACGGACCTCTCAATGCCAGTCGCCCACTGAGGCTCAAGCCCCTGCTTCCCAAGCCATTCTCAGCACCTACATCCTCTAAGGAGCTCCCTCCACTGGCTTCCATCGCACAGATCATCTCCTCTGTGTCCGTTGCTCCTTCTCTGCTCAAGAGGGAGAGTGCTCCCAGCAGCCCTGGAAGTGGGTCAGAACTGGTACCAGAGAAGGGCACTGGTGTCACTGGGCTCCAAAAAAATTCAGAGCCACCCAATAAGCAACAGCCCGAGGGAGAAGATGGTGCCAGTAATGGCTCCGTAGATGAATCCTCTCCAGAAATCTCCAAGAAGAGAGGCAAAGCAAGGCCCAGTGGCGGCGGTGGCGACCATCACACCACAGAGCCCAGCGACATCGACCTGGAGTCCAGCGGAGAGTTCGCCAGTGTTGAGAAGATCCTGGCCACTACCAACGCCAACAAGTTCAGCCCATATCTGCAGCCTGACGCAGCAATAGCAGAAGCCCCCTTGAAGGACGAGGCAAAGAGGCCTTCCACTAGCGAGGACGAGAAGGACAGCCAGGATGACAAGCAGCGGCCACGGCCTCAGACCAAGGGCAAGAAGAATGCCTACTCCAACTCCCTACAGAAGATGACCTGTTCCTACTGCCCACGTGTTTTCCCTTGGGCAAGTTCCCTCCAGAGACACATGCTCACACACACAGGTGAGTTATCCACTCCTACAAGGCACAGTGTCTGATACCCATCTTCGTTTCCTGTCCATCACATCTCCGTTGAAATTTGCTTTTAGGTTATACACCTAAATCAAAGTAGAAGCAACCTTTTTTTCCTAACTAAATTTGTAATCGTAAAAGGACCATGTTTCAGCTTTGATTCTTCAACTCGTTTACAAAAAAGGAGAAAAGATGACAACCTTGTCTTGTGATCACATGAAACAGGAAGTGTGAAAGGGCTTTGAGGCCGGGCAGAAGGGTTTCTCAGTCTCCCGAGAATGCAAGTTGTGTCTGCGGTGCCCTAACGGTCGACAAATAACCCTGGTTGCTGCAGTTGTTTTTGTCTTGTATTTAAATTTCTCTGCTTGAGTAGCGCAAGATGTTCAATTTGTTCTCTGGTGGTTTTGAAGATGGAATCCAAGGTCAAAAATCACCTTTCAACTCAACCTGTGACCATACACTGTCTGGATTATTAATATAGTACTCCTTATATTTACTCTGTTTTGAGAGTGATGGTGACTGTTTGGAATCTCAGAAATGTCCACAAATGGTTACATTGTTTAATTTTTTTTGGAGGAGGACATCTCCATGCCTTTTACCCAAGTTTTAGTGCAAGGCAGTAAAAACATGTACTGGCATTCTCAAGTATTGTGTCCACATTAAGAATGCTTGGATGGAAAGAAAACAGTAGGTTTATTTTTATACTCGCACCAGACCACAGTGCGTGTGTGTATGTTGTGTTTGTGTGCTACTGATCCAGTGGAGCTGGCAGCAATCACTGTGATTGTTTGGTAAAAGGCGTGCACAGGAAATCACATATGGGGGAATGGACTTTACCCTCTGACTCGCTCCGGGCCTCACTCAGGTGCTGAGAAATGGCAGTGGGCGGGGCATATAGCGCCAGTGGCGGAAGCGTGACAGGAAATATGAATGGCAGCAGCCACGGAAGGCATGTAGCTTGATGGATTAGGGCAGCACAACAGAGATGGGCCCTTGGTGGTTAGGACGGTTCCTCGTTTACAGAAGTGAAAGTGACATAGCATCTGGTTCACCAGTACTGTCCTTCAGGGCTGTCATTTCTCGCCCAGACCTGTTCTTGATACCTTTTCATGCGTTGTTCTGTCTCATGTGATTGGCTGGTCCTGCCACCTCTAGTTTTTTCAGCCCACCTCTTCTACAATCTGATTGGGTATCTCTCTGGACCAATCACTTTTTTCATTCTCCCCTGAGAACGATTTTTGTGTAAGTAAAACTCCCATGAGCCAAAGTACATTCTTGCTCCACTTTATTGCCATTTATATTTTAATACATAACCTTATCCAGAGACTCCATGCCTGATGTTTGGACCAGTCAACTTGTAGTGGGAGATGAATACAAGCATCTCATTGACTCACACTCGCAGGTCAGAAGCCGTTCCCCTGTCCTGAATGCGACGCCCTGTTCTCCACCAAGTCCAATTGTGAGAGGCACCTGCTCCGCAAGCACGGTGTGGCCAACCGGGCGCAGACGCAGCACAATGGCACCGCGTCCAAGCCCAAGGCATGCGAGGGCTCGCCAGAGAGTGCAGGTATGATGACCCGCTGAATGCACCCCCTCCCCACCCAGAAGGGCTCGTCTTTGTGCCTCTAGTCGTGAAAATGACCGTTGGCATGCTGATTCACACTCATTAGGTAACCTACTGTGCTATGGCTCATTCTCACTCTTCTCTGCTGCCCTCTAGAGGGCATTTAGCACCACTGAAACAATCACCATGCCTGTTTTGCAGTTTTAACAATAACTTATAAATAACAGGCATCCGACTCTGGTCATGTAGGCTGTGTAGGGTATGATTTAATTAGCGCCTGCCTGACACCTGGTGAAGCCACATAAACACCTCGTTTTTACTTAAGAATATTTATATCTGGGCCTGCAGTTATGAAAATAAACCTGTTCATTGACATTTTACATTGTATTTACAAGTGATGCAGATAATACATCACAATGCTTATAAATCATGACTCCTGCTTGCTTTTAAACACATCATCCACCCTGTTGCTAATTTACTTGGTTCCTATGTCATTTTTAACTTTTAACATGCTGCAAATAAATGAACATTTTCGATGTGCAATTCTGCAAGTGAAATTGTGACCCCCGTGAAGGTAAGCTGGGGGTGTCCACACTCACTGTGCGTCTGTGTTTCAGAGAGCATGTCGGACTCAGACCCTGCTGCGGGGGAAGCGCTTGACCTGAGTGGCACTGAGCCCAATAAGGGGATGACTGGGTCCAAAAGGCCTGTAGCTGAAGAACAAAAATCAGAACCCACTGCTGTAGACCGACCTGTCCACCAGGGGGCACTAGAGCAAAATGGAGGGTGTGCAGGGCCACAGTGCGGCGAGAGCCACCCTAATGAGAAGGATGACGACTCACAGAGTAACAAGAGCTTGGACTTGAACTTTGCCAGGAAGCTAATGGACTTCAAGTTTTCTGAAGAAGAGCAGCAACAACACCCACCATTGCCAGGAGGGGGCAGTGCAGGCCTGGAGAGCTGCAACCAGGAAGAATCAAAGCACACGTGCGGCAGCTGCGGAAAGAGTTTCCGACACGCGGCTACCCTGGTCCGCCACCAGAGGGTGCACGCCTCAGAGGGTCAGGAGGAGGACAGCAGGAAGGTGGTGCAGCGAGTGGCGGAAGGCAGTCAGGGCCCCGGCACTAGTGCGGAGGAGCAGCTCGACAAGGAGAGGAAGGATAGCGAGGGAATGGGGAGTGTCGGCGACAGCGGCTCCGAGGAAGAGGAGAAAGAGAAGGACGACAGGAGTGACGAGGAGGGCGGGGCCACAGAACCAAAGAGCAGCGAGGGGGAGCGCGGAAACAAAGCCGACAAGAGGAAGAAGGTGTGCATTGTGTGCAATAAGCGCTTCTGGTCACTGCAGGACCTGACCAGGCACATGCGCTCCCACACAGGTGAGGCTCTGCCCCGTCACATGATCAGCAGTCAGTGTTTTTAGGGGGGGTACATGTGGTCTTATCTGCTAATCTCGCACATACGAGCAGAGGTACACCGTACACGCCCCCTCTAGGGATTGAGAGGCTCTCTTCCATCTGCCACCCATCCTAACTCACTGTCACCCCTCTGTCGTTACAGGAGAGCGGCCTTACAAATGCCAGACGTGCGAGCGCACTTTCACGCTGAAGCACAGCTTGGTGAGGCACCAGCGGATACACCAGAAGCCCCGGGGTGAGGAGGCGCAGTGTGGGGGTGGTGAGATCGCCGGGGGTACGGCTGGCGAGGAGGAGGGTGCCAGTGGGCGTTCAGGCAGTGAGAGCGAGTCCACGCTGGGCAGCACCAACCCCTCGTCAGAGAACGAAAGCGAGGGGGCGGGGCCAGCACAGCCTGGGGGCCGGGTGCAGCGGGGGGGCTCCAGGGAGGAGCAGGCAAAGCTGGGGCCTCCCCAGGAACTGGTGGACCAGGCCGCCGAACCTTTAGAGGAACAGTCCGAAGATGCCCCAGGCAGCACAACAGCACCCTCAGGAGGCTACATCGAGGACCTGCTGGAGCGCCCCGACAAGCCACCGTCCCTGGAGCACATGTTGCCCCCCGGAGAACCCCCTATGGTGGGGGTGGAGTGACAGGAACCCATGTGAGAACCCATGCCATACAACAAATGCCTTTGAATGCAACGAACTGTACTAAACGGAAACAAAACAAAAACACTTCCTGATTCTTAGTGCCTTACTACTACTTTAAAAAAAAATATATATATATATTTCATGAGCGGCGTAATTTTACATAGCATTTTTATAATTTTTTTTGTCACAACTTTGATTACGAAATTTAAGCATTAAACAATCGAGTGCATCTTCTTTAGGTGACGAAATGTAAACGAGTACCATAGCGGTGCTTGTGCTAGCAGGAGCCTGAGAGTTCCTGCCACATGGGGACACTAAGGCTTGAACATGATCACTTAACTGGAAGAACGGAACAGTCACATGGTCTCAGTGGACTTCCGGTTCCCCTCCCCACTTAATCCTCAGCAAACGTTTTGGAGTCGGGACAAAGCAAAGGATGTTTTTAATTTCTTGTGAGACTGAATAACTGTGCTGGGTTATTAGACACTTAAAGACACCCAGGAGAGCTGATCGTTATTTTAAGGTGTAACTGAAAGCTTCATTCTTTTAAACTAGGTGCTCGTTCTAATGACTCTTCTTTTAGTAGAGACATGGGCAACGCTTGTCTTGAGTTATTTTATTTTATCTTTTCCAACTCACATCTGCACACTAGATCTTCCAGCTATACTGACATCTGGCGTGCATGAAAATGACATCGCTTATGAGCTGAGTGGGCGGGGCCTGACTGGCCTGTTTTCCTATGGGTGGCCCCAAATGTTCGGCAGAACATCCTGCTTGTCCTGAACCGCTGAGTAAATGATCTCCAAGATGTCTTCCCAACTCCCTTCCAATCAAAACGCCTTACACAGGAATTTTGGGATCACCAACACGGTGTCCCAGACCCTGTATCTGTGAGATGGCACCACCCAGAAAATTCCCTCTGTACTTGAACTTTGTTCCCTGCTGTCTTTGTTCTGGGGGTGGTGTTACACGCCCCTTGGCCTTTTTAGGCCTCCGCCAGGAGGATTCTGACCAGCATCATAATCAGCTCAGAGGCTAGATTTTGTTTATAATTATCTTTTTGACTTATGTATTTTTTTTTCCAAAGGAACCTCAGAAACGAAACGAACCTCAAGGTGCAAATCCGCTAGAGTAGAACAGGCGTTCCCGAGTCAGTAAACGGAGAACGTTTTTTCCGCGTCGGCCAGCACTGTGTACCCAGTTTTGAAGATCTCGAATCTGGCACTAACCAAAATAACCACGACTGCAAAGTGGAAAGCAGGCGGGAGAGAAGTAAATAGCTTACAAAATGAGATGTTTAGAATGAACGATGTGTGGTTCTAGATCAGGTGATGGGAAGGCTGTCTCCTGATTGGTCCGTCTCAATTAAAACCCAACTTCTTGTTGCCGCCTTTATTGGAAACAACCAATGAGCAGCTGAAACAACACAGGGTTGAAGTATGTATGTACTCGACCCTATTCCGCCCATGCAGGAAGTGTGAGTCTGCAGAGTCTTGTCCAATCACTGAGTGTGGAATATTAGCATAAAAAAATCTCCACCTATCCCATCACCTGCTCTGTGGAGTATGTTTCTATGCAGATATGGATTACAGTAAAGAAGCTGACGCTGATTTTAATATTTATTGAGGACCCAGAGTCTGGTAAGAGGTTATTTGAGAAGCCATTGATCACATTTATGCCACAAAGAAAAACCGGAGTGACAACCTGAGACTCGTCTTAGCAATAATCACTATTGATTCTAAAGCTTTATTTAGACCTTAATCTATGTTTGTAGGAAGTGTGGTCTATTTTGTTAATATTAGTTTGACAATTATATGAATATAAATATATATTAAAAACTGTGAAAAGTATGTGTTCAGTAATGGGTGACTCATAGGCTAGTTTTGCATGATAATCTAATTTCTTTTTCTTTTAATCATTTTTTCCTTTCTCAGGGCTTTTACAGATTATGCATATTCGATATTTTCTCTAGTAAAGATGTCTTCCAATTTGTGATTTTTATAAATAAAAACTTCAATCACTACATTCAGCACTTGACTGTGAATTCAGAGAGAGGAACAGAAGCTGGAGTACTCACTCAGCCAAGAGCGCCCCCTAGTGTCTCGCCTCTTGTGTCTAGCACAGTTTTCATGACTATGGCACAGTGACTTTTTCCCTGTTTTTTTCCCCTTGGCTTTTGAGAGAGTGAGGAGGGACGAATGAGCGCAGTGTCGACCAATGGGACGGCTCGTTGTATCACTGTTGAAGTACTGACTGTATGACCGCTAAAGGGATCTCCAGATTGCTGCTATTTCACACCGGACAGGTTCTGTGTCTGCCCGGTCAGCACCAGCTGACCGCTGGCACCCCAGTGCTCCTCCATATCACGTTGTACGGTGCTTCCGTTTCAGAGTAAGCTGTTCTGTATTGGAATCATTAAACCGAAAATAAAACATTAAAGAAGGGTGTTAAAACACAAGGCTCGTTCATTTCTGTGCGGCTAATGGATCTCTACACTAGTGTTTCTTACCCCAGTCATTGCACATTTTTGCTCCCTCCCAGCTCCTAGCCACCAAGAACACCGGATACCTGGTACAGGTGTGTGTGTGTGGGGGGGGGGGGGGGCAAAAATTAAAAAAAGGTAAAAGTGTTTTTTGTGGTAAAAAATTTAAATATAGGGGAAGACCACACCAGTGAAAAACAGAC
>JAODKC010000082.1:13989298-14009826 GCA_026777985.1 Mormyrops attenuatus
CCCCCCCCCCCCCCCCCCCCCCCCCCCCCCCCCCCCCCCCCCCCCCCCCCCCCCCCCCCAAAACAACCTCTCAGTGCATGCAGAGTATTCCATATCTCATTCATGAGATCTCCCGCGTTGTGGGCAGGACCTCAGAGACCTGGGTCCCATTCTGTCTGGCCCTAATTAATATCAACAGTAGTTTGCCTCAAGTATCTGACATGCCGTGCTCCCCCGAACTGACACTTCTTATAGAGACAAAATAAAAAGACCATCGCAGACAGAAGCAAGTGGGCACAGGAATTACATCCGTTTACCCCCCTTGCTCTGTTGGACAGCACATTAGACCAACTCCCAACCCCATCCTGGGACACATCAACATTTCTTGCATAAGGATCTATTAAAGTTTTCATTTCCAGGGCGTAAAACAAGCACGTTCTTCAGAGATCATACAGTCCATTAAAAACGGAAAAAAAACTAACAAAAAAAAAAAAAAGCCAGTGAGGGGCAAGGTTTCATTTGAAGGACATGGCTGGGTGGCCCCTCCCCCTCTGCACACTGCAGTGTGATTGGATGGGGAGATGGGTGCCTGTCAGAGGCGGCGCGCAGTGCGGTCACTCGTCGGAGCCTGCGGACCTCTTCTGGGTTCTCTTCCGTGGTGACCGCCTCGGAGAGGCTTTGTCTGTGGAGAATCCAAACCGAAGTGAGGTCCAAGGGAATCCCAAGGGCAAGAACATTACTACCCCTGTCCTGAGTAAGGAGCCTATGTAGAGCTCTCCAAAAACTGTCCAAATCAGGGATCAGGCAAAGCACACAAGTTCTCTTATACATGATCATTAATTTCCAATGACTAACTGCAACTCAAAGGGATGTATACTGCCATACAAAGGCAAAACACCGCAACTGCATGTTTTATCAAAATGAGTAATGACCAAAATCGGTTCTCTTAAGCAGTTTCAGCATGACAAAATCTTAGTTCAACTACACTTAGTTTTGAAGATCATTTATCGGTCTACTCCACACACGGGTCCGCTGTCCAACTTTGAAGCCCCTTTTCTCAGCTTCAGCCTCAGTGTAGTTAATTGGTTTTCCCTTAGTAGGGCAGCAGTAGGACTACTGTAGATCACAACACACAGTACTCTCACCCCTGATATTCAAGGCAAAGTCAGCACTACTCAAGGCTATTTGGTGTAGACAAATGAGGAAGACAAACTGGAGATTCACCATAGAGAAACCCGTCAATAACCTCCTGGTCCTACAGGGGAGGTTCCCTCTTTGCATTTATTCAAGTCTAGACAGCCCGCGTTGTAGGTGAGAGAAGGTGTGAGGGTTTTCTACAAAAAAATTTCATGCCAAGAAGGCCACACACACACCATCTCAGTACACTACCACCCTTCTCTAAAAACAGTGTGGAATCCTCACCTCTTCTGCTCTGCACTGAGGCCACAAGGAAGGACAGGGGAAGAGAAACAGTAGGGTGAGTTAGATAGGCACCACCAAGGAGAATAGAAACACAGCTTTAGGAAGCCACACAAACAGCAGTAGTTGCCCATCTTTAGCAAGTTGAACACCAGCTGGAGCATGGGGCGAGATGAAGAGGCATAAAGTAAAGCAGGATGGATAGAGGGACTGAGTTCATGCCGTGCTGACGAGGATTAGGAAAGAAACTGATATTGTTCAGGTCATCCTGTCCACCCCTCTTAGGCCAAAAACCCACCCAAAGGGATAAATTCGCCATAGCAAGAGCGATCTAAAAACGAGATCCATTTTTATCCTTTCACTTCCATCTCCTGAGGAACAGACAACTGGGAAGTAAACTGATTTTAGAACTCTAGTACATGCTTACTGAGGCTGCAAAATTCTGGGAATTTTCCTGTTAATTCCCATATTTTCCCATTAGTTCCCATGGAAAGTTTCAAACTTGGAATATTACCAAAATACCCCCCAGCTTAACTTCCCATGGAAAGTTTCTGAAAGGTTTCCTGATATTTTCCACTCCTTTGCAACCCCAATGCTTACTGATCTGGCTGAGGGTCTCTGGAGGAATCCAGCTCATGTCCACATTGTTGTGGCTTGACGTCCCCATTTCCACTTTGGGAGCAGGTCTCCGTCTCTGTAGGGTAAGTCAGAGTAAAGAAAAAGGTCAGGATGAGTCTTTTTTCCTGAAGATCTGCCATTAGAAGACACCTTTGAAGACAACAAACAACGGCAACTAGAAGCAGTCAAACACTGACCATGTGGTGGTCTGAAATATTGTTAAATGGTGACAAAGGTCAGATCTAGATGGCTGTAACAGGGAACATTTAAATGTCTGAGGTAATCAAACAAAGCGAATAAAGCAGTGGGAGGTATAGTCGTGTTCAAGCTTAATGTTCAGTCACCTAAAGTGAAGGTCTGCGGAGAATTACTCTCACATTACTGCTAATTCAGTCTCTGCATCCTTGAGATGAAACACAGCGCCTTCACATGCTTGAGTGTGAAGGTCCATCCCGTCTCTCTTACCTTCCTGGACTCCAGCAGCTGATGCAGCCCCACCACCACCAGCAGGCCCAGGCCAGACAGGAAAACATACATAAAGATCCTGTGGAGGAGACAGCAAGATATTTATCCACCACCCAGACAACTAGTCATTATGGAAACTGACAATCTTCTGTAGGCCTCAACCTATTGATCTACTAACAAACAGGCAGATTAGATGCTCAACTTATTCAGGCTGGCCTTGGAAGCTGGTCTTGTACTTCCCTAAGCCACTAAGGCAAACAAGCAAGCAGTCTCCACCAGGTCTGTGATATATCATACCGTCCGCAATAACAAGGGTATACATTTTTATATGATATAAAAAGTGTCATATCGTGATATCAATAATTTTCAATTCAATTTATTTTTATATAGCGCCTTTCACAACAAAGTTGTCCCAAAGCACTTCACGGGGTTGTGTTGTGATACATACAACATAAGTAGAGGGAGATACAGAACGGGTAAGAAGGAAAGAAACAGAATAAAGAAAGCCAGAAGACAGCGGAGGAGAGGAACCAAAATCTCCCAAGTAGGGAGAAAAAAAAACTCTGGGGGTCCAAGGTCAACTGGCCGCCCAACCCCCCTGGGCATACTAACATCACTGAAAACAGAAAAGAGTGGACATGCTTGCTAATATAGCAACCCGATGTATTTAGGGCTGCCACCAACAACTATTTTTCTATAGATTAAATTTATCAACTATTGTATTGATGGATACGCCGCAGCATCTTTTAAAAGAAAAAAATATCATGGATAAACAAGGCAAAGAAATGTAGGTGGTGTGGCACTACTTTTTGAAGTTTAAAGTCCAACATTTTTTTTTTTTAGCTGAACAGCTTTCTTTTTTATTTCAGTTAATTTTTTTAATTAGTCGTTTTCATTTCAGTTTCTTTATGATAACACTGGTCCCAACAAGCACAACGTCCACAAACACACATACTGACACCATCAGTCAACGTAGAATAAACTCAGATTCTAGGCTAAACATTTTGTCAAACACTCATTCAATGGAGATTCTAAAGTAACAGGCAGACAACTTTAATGAGTGTATCTAGCAGCTATAAGGACAAGGGATACTGAAAAGCACGCCACACCAATGGCAGTTTAATAAACATGAATAGAAAACATTTAAGGTGGTTTTGCCTTTTCTAGCAGGCCATCATCCAGAACAGCCCTTGTGCCTTTCCTCTTCAGGTGCTCGTTCATGTCACTAGTGCCACTGTGGCATGCCATCGAAACGTTACAGCAGGGGTGTCAAACTCCAGTCCTGGAGGGCCAGAGCTTGATACATTTTTGTGCTTCCCCTCGTTTAACACCTGATTCAACTCCTTGTGCTAATTACCACATGACTCTTGAGCGGAATCGTTTGTGGTGGAACCGGGAAAGAACTTCACATGATTCATTACATCCCGGTCACTGTTTCTTTCAACTTTTGCCATCAGGAAAGAGGTACGGAACAATGAAAATCAGGACAAACCGCCTAAAGAACAGTTTTTACCGGAAAGCAATCATGGCCTTAAACTCTAAACAGAACTGTTAATTTTTCATATTAAGTGCAATTTATATATCCAGTGCAATATGTATATAGTATGTGCAATTTGTAAAGTCAGGGCAATTTGTATAGTCAGTGCAATTTGTATATTTTGTAATATATTCTTTTATTACTCTTATGCCTTGAGTCGCCTGCACCTTCGTAATTTCGTCGTCAACTGACAATGACAATAAAGATTATCTCAATCTTAACTAAGCTATACAGGGCTCCGGCCCCACAGAACTGCAGTTTGACACCCCAGCTTCACAGTGTACAAACCACCTTTTTGTTTTGTGATCATTTGAATTACAGAATTACTAACTACATAGTAATACTGAAGGAAAAAAACTACAATAAATTAAAGCTGCTGATCGTGACGAGGGATCTAAAGCTCTGACTGATGTCTGCCAGCTGGATGGCTAGTTAACTCTTAAAGCGTTTACTTGCACAGTTCCAACACTGACATTCTAACGTACCTCATTTCACAGTATATCAGTTTTATGTTTACACAAGAGATTAGAGGCAATGCAACAGTTCCAGCACTGATATTCTACCTCATTCCAAAACAGATGTAAAGCACCTGTTAAGTTTTGACAGTATTTTTGTTTTATTTTTATAAGCAGTGAGTGTTAACATTTTGACTGAAATTTGGATTGCTGCCGTTTGTTTATATGTGGACTTAAAATTTGAGGCCAGTTGTATTGGTTGACAATATTGTGCAGGCTTCTGAAGAGTTACCAGGTTACGTTACTTTGTTAAACTAAAGCGTTAAGCAGTCACGTTACACTTTGACTTAATTTCCAGAGAAAACACTACCTAGGCTACTTTTGTGCTTACATGTGAATTATGGTGTGTCACTGTATATAATGCTGTGTCACTACTATTGCACTATAATGCTGCTGCTGGCACCTTGTGGGAATAGATTCACGCTTCAAATTAGGTCGTCTGTCATCAATGACAGGAGCTCATTGGAAAAGAAAGATGGAAAATGCCCTTCATTTTGTTTGCACTAATAAATGCTGCTGCCTGCCAGCTGCAATCACTGATAAAATGTTTAGTGTTTTTTTTTCTATTTCATTAAATATCACGAATTTCCTGGAAATATCGTGATAATTTTGAGGTTATATTGCCCATCCGTAGTCTTCATCGGTACATTGGTATAAATGCGACCCAAGTGAAGTCCCTCACTTACGTCTCTCCATCCAAGCCATCCTCTCTCTCGGTGATGGTCACAGTCTGGTTGAACACTGCATCTTGGAACACGTTACCCTGCCAGGAGAGGAGGAACAACTCATTAAAAAATATTAAACACATTCCATCATATTGCATTTACTGGACTAGTCAACTATTCCCTGCATCTGTGTGAACAAAGTCAAGAAACGTTAGGGGAGGCCTGGTTGTTTGAAGCAGTGTTTCCCCAACCCGGTCCACAGGGACCCCCCCAGACAGTCCAAGTTTTTGCTCCCTGCCATATAGTTCACATCTTTGCTCGGGAGCTGGGAGGGAGCAAAAACGTGTACCGTCTGGGGGTCCCCAAGGACTGTGTGGCGAAACACTGGTTTAAAGGACTGGACTTTCACACCAAAGGACTAGACTTTCACACCAAAGGACTAGACTTTCACACCAAAGGACTAGACTTTCACACCAAAGGACTGGACTTTCACACCAAAGGACTGGACTTTCACACCAAAGCCATCTTGACCCGGCCTACTAGTCCCTCTGCTTGCTGAAGGTCAAAGATAGTACTCAGACAGGTTACTCACACTGCTGTCCTTGTAGTTGAGATTGATGACCAGGCCAAAGGGCCGCCCCCCCATGGGCTCAGCGGGAATGAAGGAGTACTCAAAGGTGGCCTGTCGCAGGGAAGGCACCAGCGTGCCCAGCTGCAAGGCCGTGAAGTTCTGGATGTAGAACTGATAGTCTTGTGGGTAGCGGAAGGAGGCGTCCAGGGACTCGACCACAAACTCCTCGCTGCCCTTGTTGGTAAAGCCTACCAGGAACTTCACGATGTTGTTGGCAGGGAAGTCTATTCAAATGAGACAGAGGCATGGCTACAGGGGTGAGTTAAAGGTCAAGTGTCCGGTGGCTTTTACACGCGTGTGGACAAGTGTCCCAAACGACTAGAGCAAAGGGCACTTCTTGGAGAAATCTGGAGCAATGCTTTTCACGGGAAGCCTTACCTTCTCCTTTGACAAAGAGGATGGTGGTATCAGCATTTGGAGAAGCCTTCGCCTCCCCTGAAGGAAGATCCTCATCTTCCTCCTTCTCTTCAGTCTGAATTTTTAGATTAAGTCTCAGTTTTACTGTCAAGTACGACTACTCAAACAATGAAATTCAGTTTGGCATCTAATCAGAAAGTGCAAAATAGTGCAAACGTGCTATAAACAGCTGTACAATATACACATATGTGTTAAACAGAAAAATATGCATACATATATATCTGTACAGGGGTATACCCGATATCTATGGCATGGAATGAGGAAGTACGGACAGCAATAGAGGCCTGTATGGCATATCAATATTAATAAGCGTCTCAACTGAACAAGAACAAGAACGCAAGCAGTGCAACTATGACCACCTCTTAACACCAAGTTAACCTGCCATTACCAGCTCTGTGTTGTCATCATCCTCCACTTCTGCTTCATCGTCTTCGTCCTCCGAAATGACGTCCTCGCTGGTTTCCTCATCTTCTGTCGCATCCTGAGCTGCAACCAAAGGACCTGGATGCAGAGGGGGAATGGGACAGGAGTTTCATTGTTCCCAAGCCAGAAATGAATGTGTAAATCGAAGCAACAACGAGCTTCAACACTGGTCTCGCATAATAAATTACACTTGCACGTTTGCCTAATGTTTCTAAGCGACCACACTGAGAACATCCATTCCAATTTATTCATCTACCTAAATTAAAAGTGCGGAATGAGGGGTGGTTAACCTTACTCTCCCAATAAGACAAGCATAGCAGGCCTAATCTACGATTCTCTATTCCCTGCAATTCATGAACAGGCACATCCTAATCAACGCCGAAAACCGGCCGCGTCCGCGGGCCCGAGGAAAGATCACCAATCTATCCCAATGAACCAAAGCCGTTCATTCATTATATTTACATTTTTTTCAAATAGGAAATTTTTTAACTATGCCCAATATAACAAGTGGAAGACATGTTGATCCCATTTGGTCATATTGAAGGGGAGAAAATGCATGACTATCGTTAGGCTCGGCTGACTCACGGCAGCTTAGGGACACGTCAGCCCGACCACTGCGCCTGGGACAGCGGGGGCACATAGGTCTACAGACCACAACAGACGGTCGGCGACTAAGACCCGGCTGAAGAACATCTATCATCCATTCAGAACACACGGACACCAAATCTGACCCGCAGATTCAATATTTTGCTATAACGGCGGATTATCTTGCAAAGCCATGTTAGCAGCCATCTTATGCATAAAACGGAACCCGATCCACGTCGTAAGCATATATCACGATTAACAACCGCCGCACAGCCAAACCCACAGCAAAATCGTTAAAATGCAGGGCGACAGAGACTATTCACCACAATAAATACCGCTAAATAACCAGCGTTGCATTCAAAGAGGCTAGCCACAAGGCTAATGGTCCAGGGAGCAGCCGTGTTCGGATATAAAATAAAGTCCACGAAATAAGCCAGCGCTTTATACATAAAGACGTTAACCTCGGATGACGACTGCTGCCGGTAGCGCTAAGAGCGCCAGCAGTAATAATTTGGGCAGGAACTTGAGCATTGTTTCCCGCTTATCCTCACACCGCTTCGGATCACCCCCTTAGCCGGACAGCGTCCCGTGCGTTTAGCTATGGCGCACGGCGCACATCCGGGCATCGCGAGGCGCTGAGCGTACATCCGGGCAGCGCGTGGCGTCGTACTGAACAGCGCCCTCTCTGGTAGCATGCCGAAACGCCGCCTCCGGCCCCTTTGTCTCACTGCAAAATGACACCATCTTCGCCGTTGCTTTCCATGAAAAAATACTACATAGTAAATTATACCCGAATATATACCTAGTTTAGTAACAATTTAATCAAACAATCCAGCAAATCAGAGTTTTATTTTCCGCCGTTCTTTTGATAGAGAAAAACCGTAAAAAACTCCTATATGCAAAATTTAAAACACGCAATAATTTTGTATATGTATCTGAATAAAACGTGAGATAGTTATGTCTAACTGAATAATGCATGAACTTAAGAAACATTTTATAATGTCATATCCTGGAGAACATTTGCGAAACGCGTTCCCTCCACACTTTGTTTGACTAAGTTTGAGCCTTCGCGTTATCCGTAACCACGTTGCTGAGATCTATCAATCGAAGGAGTCCTGGTGGAGTGTGGCGGAGTGTCTGTACAGTTTACCAATTATAAATTCGAATACATTTTGTTTGCTGAGTTAATAGTTATGTCATATATCGTATGTGGCCAGTTTGACGACGCAGAGGAACTTGACAGGTTTGTAATATATTTTGTACTCTGCTCCTCCGGATCATGTTTGGGTAGGTCAAAGAACTAGTAGCATCTGAATTATATGTTTATTATCTGTGTTTATGACATAAATAGGCCCAAGTAGGACGTCGCACATAATCATGACAGTCGTTCCTAGAGATCGTAACTGGCAGTTAAGAGGTTAGATGTGGTATGTTGTCAGCTGCTGATCTTGTTAACAGTTGGCCGAATTTGTTGTTAATTAAAAATATAGTGGATGGTGCTAGATAACAGAGAGCAACGGCTGATGAGGGCAAAGAAAAATATCAAGAATACGTGATATAGACCTGAAAAAGAAGAAGCCTGAAACGGTGGACATAACTTTACATACGACATTCTTTTACACGCAGACTGCTAATAGATACATTTGTCTTTCTAAAAATAATGCACAGTGGGGAGTCGGGTTCTGGTGCGCCGGCCAGGGTCACATCAGCGTTGGAAGCAGAGATCTGTCAGGTAAATTTGAACGAACGGAGAGAGGACAGTGAGGATACGAATGAGGAGGATGAAGATGACGAGTGGGACTGGAATGAGACCACTGGAGATTTCACCAAGCGCTACACGGCTCTCAGAACAGGGAGCAATCAGCAGGTAGGCGGTAACGGCAAAATGCTTGCCCATACAAATTCAAGTTTCGTGCGGCTCTCATACAAAATTGGCTTTGTTCGGTGATTCCTTTCACTTTAGAGTGAAATTGCACCATTTCCCCATCATCATTAAATACTAATATGCTTATTTCAAAGTTTCATTGCCATTTCTACTGAGTGTAATGAAATTCTTGCTTGCTTTTTTCAGACTAATGTTAATAAATACAAGCCAGCAATTAAGTGGTTTAATTTGAATGCTATTAACAAAATGTTAATGTTTTCTTCAGGCAAACAGACAAAACCCAAGCAACAAAACTCAGAAGATGTCTACTCCCATGGATAAGGCACTAAGAAAATTTGAACACAAGATTAATCTGGGTGAGGACATGTTTGCAAGCATAGATTAGCATTGTAACGTAAGATAATTATGTAATACATATTCTGAAACCTTCCTCTGTATCTTTTTACCAGACAAACTGAACTATGTGGATTCAGTAATCAATAAAGTCACGGAGTTGCAGAGACAGAGAGATGCAAACGCGTATGTAGATCGCCGTCTCTGTTTTTTCACTCGCCTGGCCTTCAAAATTACAGCTGCAACATATATTTCTGATAAAGAGTTTTCATTCGGCTTGATGCTTGGTCATGAGTGACATGTATTTCTATGAATCCTGTATTATTTTTTTAAATAACAGACATCGAGTGAAGGACAAGTCGGACAGGGCCACGGTTGAGCAGGTTGGTTTTGGTTTCTGTTTGTGTTTGTGGATTTAAAAGGGGAGGGGGGGTTCAACCTGTGATTCACAACCTCCTGGGGGTTTATAGGGCAGTTCTAAGGGCTCTACAAAAATGTGTCATAAATTGACAAGATAATGTAATAATTCTTTAATTGTTTGATGAGACATTTTTAATATAGGTCTAATCTGTATTCATTTGGGGGGCAGGTCCATGGTTTAGGAGAATTGCAAAGCAAAGACATGACCAGTAGCCTTAAATCTTCTTCCTGCAGGTGTTGGACCCACGAACTCGAATGATTCTCTTCAAGATGCTGAGTCGTGGGGTCATTTCGGAGATCAACGGCTGCATCAGCACTGGCAAAGAGGTGAGAGTCTCCCCACTCCTTTTACGCATATTTCAGTGCCGGATCTCATGCACTGTTTTGTAGACACCCATCAGCTCACATCTCTCTCCCGGTGCTTTGTGTCTCCCGTACGGATAGGCAAATGTCTACCATGCCACCACTGCCCAGGGAGAAAGCCGCGCCATCAAAATTTACAAGACCTCCATCCTTCTTTTCAAAGACCGGGACAAATATGTCAGCGGGGAGTTCAGGTGAGATGCCGATGTGCAGCGGGGTACTCCAAAGACAGCGTATGGACTGCTATTCATTATGAAATGTCTCCCCTAGATTCCGTCATGGCTACTGCAAGGGGAACCCCAGGAAGATGGTGCGGACGTGGGCGGAGAAGGAGATGAGGAACCTTATAAGGTGAAATTCCCAAGATAGCGGACCTTACTCAATGGGGGTGTCCTGTTTTTGAGAAGCTGATCACAGGCAGCTAGTTAGAAGATGGATGGATGAGTGGATGATCCAGGAGGGGGTGTAACTGCTCTAAGATGCTTGGGGACGCTGAACTTTGCCGTGATGGTGCTGTCGACGAGGCCCAGCTTCTGAAATCCTGAAATCCACCCACAGCGGCCTTTGGTCATGTGACCATAATGGTCATGTGATCACTGTTATCTCACTAACAGTACTGTCCATTCATTTTTGTATCACTTATTTTTTGTTGAACCCTGATGTCACTGATCAGGTGATCATGGTGATTCTCACAGTGTGTGTGTGCGTGCGTATGTGTGCTTATGTGTGGGTGTTGGCAGGCTGCAGACTGCGCAGATCCCCAGTCCCGAGCCCATCATGCTGCGCAGCCACGTCCTTCTCATGGGTTTCATCGGCCGGAATGACACGTGAGTTCACTCCCGCCACCTCCTGGTGCATTGTGGGTAAT
The DNA here is from genome assembly GCA_026777985.1 of Mormyrops attenuatus. NCBI lineage: Eukaryota > Metazoa > Chordata > Actinopteri > Osteoglossiformes > Mormyridae > Mormyrops > Mormyrops attenuatus. Next base: position 14,000,422 of record JAODKC010000082.1, read on the forward strand.
ATTATGTGCACCCTGTTTGGGGAACTGGTGGGTATATTTCAATACTAATTTTCTGCGGCAAAAATAAAAATTTTATTTCTTATAATTAAAAAGAAAATAAAAATCGCACATAACGCATGCTGCTCAAAAATGTCATGAGATAGTTATCAGATAATTTTGCTTTGTGAAATATCTGACTGTGTATGTTTGACTTGTACCTTAAATGATTTTACAATTTCAGCAAAGAAGTATTTTTTGTTTTTTGCTTAAATGTGCGTATATTTTTCATGAAATGTTAATTCTAATAATACATTTGCGTTTACTTTCTTTATTTGGCAAAAATTTCTGATAACATTTTTTGCCTGGAGCCAAAGTCATCATTTTTATTTTAACATTTCTTTGGGAAAATACCTCCCGTTTTACGAGTTCTCGATTTAACAAGCGATAATTTGGAACGAATTAGCTCGTAAAGTCGAGAACTACCTGTATTCACAGAGAAAAAAAGTCTCTCCCCCACAGGCCCAGATTTCATTGTTGACATTTGGATGAGTCTTGATAAACATGGCTGCTGTTGTATGATGTCTAACGTCAGTGCCTGTGTTTAGGCCTGCCCCCCTGCTGAAGAACGCCGCGTTATCAGAGTCCAAGGCCCGGGAACTGTACCTACAGGTCATTCAGAACATGAGGAAGATGTACCAGGAGGCTCGCCTGGTCCACGCCGACCTCAGCGAGTTCAACATGCTGTGAGTCATCCTCCACCTTCCAGGAAGGAGATTAACCGAGGATGACTGACCTGGTTTTCTTAGAAACCGGTTTATTTGTGTGTGTGAGGGCAGGTATCACAACGGAGACGCCTACATCATCGACGTGTCGCAGTCCGTGGAACACGACCACCCACATGCCCTGGAGTTTTTGCGCAAGGATTGCAGCAACATCAACGGTGAGGATTCCACCGCCGTCAAACCGAATCGCTTTATTTGTCACATCACCTTATTTGTCACATCGCTTTGTCACATCACTCGACATTTGTCAGTGTGCGGGTGAGAAAAACACTTGTGTGCAGGCCTCGCGACAAACGGTACAATGGGAAGTACAAACACTAATCACAACACACTAACAACAGTATGTAACTTTTTAGTTACAATGAAATATAATAAATACACAGATCTGCTGAGCAGTAATACAGTAAATGGGTCCATCTGTCCCGGAGCTTGCTGAATCGGGCGCTCATATTGCAGGGCTGCCTGCCTGACGGTAGCACTGTGAAAAATATCTAGCTTAGGTGACTGGGATCTTTCGATGATTATCGCTAGTGATGGAGGGGTCCTTGTTGTCTGTCCCTGTAGATTTCTTCCTGAAGCACAAGGTGGCGGTGATGACGGTGCGGGAGCTGTTCGACTTCATCACAGACCCCTCCATCACAGGGGACAACATCGACGACTACTTGGAGAAGGTCAGGGGTAACCGGGTGTCTAGCTGGCTGACCCGACCCAGGGCTTCTGTGTATGTGTGTTTGTGTGTGACTCTCTGTCTCTCTGCAGGCAATGGAGATCGCTTCGGGAAGGACGGCAGAGGAAAGGTCCAACCAGGACAAGGTGGATGAAGAGGTAAGTTCTGGAAGGATGGTGCCCATCTTACATCCAACCCGGTCAGGCCCAGCCTGTCACGTTCCGAGTGCCTGGTATCACATGGTGCTTGCAGACTCTTTAATGGCGCATCATAACTTCTCTACCAAATAACAAATTCAGTTAGATTGTTTGGTGAGAATTACACTTGTACATTTTTTAAAATGTGAATCGGCAGGTGTTCAAAAACGCCTACATTCCTCGCACGCTGACGGAGGTGGTTCACTATGAGCGGGACGTGGACGCCATGGCGAGGATGAAAGGGGAGGACTTGTCGCTCAACGTGCAGAATGACAATGTGAGTAACCCCCCACCAGACTAGGTGAGGGTCCGATTCTCAGTGGGTTCATGATGACCTCATGCTCTGTGTCTTGTGTTTTCTGCAGGTCCTGTACCAGACAGTGACTGGTCTGAAGAAGGATCTCTCAGGAGTGCAGACGGTAAAGACACCCCCATCTCACCGTAAACCTATCTCTGTATGCTTTGAGAAAAAATAGTAAAAAAAAAAAACTAGGTTAAGGAGGAGGAGGACTCTCTGCCCATGATCAGAAGGTCGCTGGTTCGAATCCCATGCTTAGCAGAATGATGTCATCGTTGGGCCCGAGAGCGTGCCCCTTAACCCCAGTTGCTCTACTGCTGCTCTATGATCCTCTCTTCTACGTTACCTTGGACAAATACAATGCAAATTCCTGTACCATGTGGCATTCCTAATGTAAATGTAAGGTGTAAATACATATTTGTATAAGAATATAAATCCTGCCTTTCACTAATGGCATCAGTGGGCATTTTGGCAGAGTGTGGGGCCACACAGAGTGACAGTGTCCCACCCCCCTCCTCCCCCCCCTTGGCAGGTCCCCGCTCTCCTGGGGGATCTCAGTGACGAGGGCAGCACCAGTTCGGAGGAGGGTGACGGGAGTGATGGCTCGGACCCTGAGGGAGCGTCCCGGGTCACAGGGCAGGAGGAGGAGTCACAGGTGGACAAGAAGGTGAGGAGCAGGCTTTAGGACCCAGACACAGGCTGGGATGCCATAGCGGCTGTGGGTTATAGGGGAGTGGACACTATGATAAAAGCCAGCCGTCTTCTGTGGGCCTTCACCCTGCATGGGTCTGGAGCTGTGTGGAGGGACCTCCCCAGGAGGCATGCCAGTCAGTATGTGCTTCAGTGTACTCACTTAATTTACATCGCAGGCATTAGTGAGGTTGGTTTAAATAGTCATTAATAGTGCAGAGGTCACTGAGGAAGGCCCGTGACCTAACCCATCCTTAGTACTTAAATGCTCTGACTGCCTGCTGTTTAATTACTGTCTTCAGGAGAGAAAGAGGCTGGTGAAGGAGGCGCAGAGAGAGAAAAGGAAGAACAAAACACCGAAACATGTGAAAAAACGCAAGGAGAAGGTGGCTAAGATGAAGAAGGGCCGATAGGAATTGGGCATGGACCCACAGGGGAAATGCTGGCCAATAGGGTCCGGATCTGGCCTTTAGGGGTGGGGTCTGGCCTATAGGGGCGGGGCGTGTTCTGATGGGCGTGGTTTCAGACAGCACTGTGCGTGGCATCACAGTGTGATGATGGCATGCAATTAAACTTTTATGAGTATGAGAGACTGTAATATGACAGATATTAAAATGATATTCTTTGTAAGGGGCGATTTATCGGGTTCCCACCAAATTACCTAACAGAATTATTTATAGTATAATTCAGCTGTGAATGCTGGAAGTGAAATGTGATGTGATCTTCTCTGCTGGAAATGGCACACGGTTCCCGGCGTCCCGCTCTGAGGGACCCCGCACATTTGCTACGGAACGCAGAGACTGTTTCCAAGCAACGGCAAGAGGTGATGACATTTACGGGGGGCGGGGTCACAGGACCCCAGGGAAGCGGAGAGTCTGTACAGCGTTGAGTGCAGGACTCTGCTGCGTCGTACTGTGATGTGCTACTGGATCCTTTCCTTCTGCCATTTTAATTTAAACCGCTGCATACTTATCAGATCACCTTGAACATCTGCAGCGTCATCAAATATATACATGAAGCCAGAGTCGAGCCACTCAATTTTTTTTCTTATTAAATCCAGTGTGGAGTGCAGATGGATGTTTTTGTATCAGTCAAACACTTGCTTTCGTCTATGGTGTAGAGATTATCCACAGGTGAGAGCAACAATGGGCACTGAGGCACAACATCAGCGCAGGAGGGCAAAGGTCACATAGATGATGAGGTCATTAGTGGGAGTTTCAGCCTTGCTTCTCCTCCCTAATGGGGCCCTCACCCTCTGCTTCACTTCCATCATCTGAGGAGCAGGGTTCAGACTCTTAGAGACCAAACAAGTGTGTGCGGGGTCCTCACGCTGTAACTGTGCATGCCCTGGGTGAACCCAGCTCTCTCACCAGCAAGGGTATCACTTTAGCAATTCCATTCTTTTTTCCCTTTCATTCCATCCATCCATCTTCTAACCAGTTATCCTACACAGGCCCAGGAGTCTATAACACTGTCAACATTTTTGGGCACTATAGAGACACCAATTTGACTGGTTGTATGTCTGGAGTCTCTGGACAGAAAGTCACATACACAGTAGGCAGAGCACAGATGGGATTGGAACCCCAACCCTGGAGGTGTGACGTGCTACAAACGGCGTGATGTGATGCTGATGTGAAACACAGACTCGGCGATGAGATACAAGGCCAGACAGACAAAGCCGTTTATTCTTGCGTGATGTTTTTGTTAAAAAAAAAAACATATCTGACATTGATTTTCATCTATTCACTTCCGAAGAGTCACCAGTGATATCAAGAGCTAAAAAATGTCTCGTCCTTCCCATTGAAGGCGCGTGAATCATGGGGACGACGTCCTAACATCTCCGACAGGATTTTTATAATGAGCATTTATAATGCACAGATTATACACTTTATGCATTAATTATTGGTCCTCTTGAGTACCAGCTTAAACTAATCAAAGGTAACTGATCTACCAAGGAATGGCTGAGGTCACTATGAATAAACAGTCGTCCCGCGGTAAACGCGTTACATTTTTACACAAGCAGGTACATTTTTTTTTCAATACTTCGTTAACACGACATGCATATGTACATATATGTGCGCAAGTTATGCGACGTTAACCTTTTGGTGTCTCAAACCGCTTGTCAAACAAAATGACGCCACCGCAATAGGCGTGACGAGCATAGCGATCAAGGGATATTTTCTGAGACACCCATCGTGTGACAGGATGCAACTTGATTTGCCATTAGTCAGGAAAATGTTTATGGTCAGTGCAGGAACCCAAGCAAAGGTCCTGAACTTCATTACTAAAAATTCCCTAAAAACGCATCTAGAACAGGATCGCAATATACATAGTATCTATTCTTGCATAAGTTATTAATCCACACCTAGAACCTGGCATAACGCTCTAGCTTAAGTTCAAGGCATGTCAAACAGGATTAAACATTTTGTCTTGGAAATAACATAAAAAGTGTTCAAGGAAAATATCACAGCTATTACACAAGCTTACTTGCACAGAATAGTAATGAAAAATAATTATTCCCCTAATTTCTGTAAAAAAGAGACAGGTATAGGAAAAAAAGATAAAAATAAAACGCATTAATAGATTTCAGTTGGCCTTACTTGTGGACACGGATGATGTGGTCAGTTATACAGTAAAGAGTAGTGGGGGTGCTTGTGTGTCCTGTAGGAGGCGCTATTTTACAGTTTCTTAATTGAATTATTTCTGAAGTTGCTATAACCACATGTTTCTTTACATTTAGTGTGTAAGACATTGTTTTAAGGATGTTACTGCAGAAGATGAAAGCTGACCATGTCATGATTTGACCGATTTAAGGTGTCAAAACCTCGCTGGGGAGTGGTGAGTTTCAGCGCAGGCCCTCGATGTAGTTGGCGGGGAGCATGCCAGAGCGTCCCGTCCTCTGCACCGTGCCGAACACCCAGCCCTCATCGATGGGCTGCACGCCCACAATGACGTCCCCGTCCCGGAAGGACACCTCGTCATGGTCCTGCGCCGTGTAGTCGTAGATGGCCCGGTAGGTTCTCTGCATGGTTAGGATTGGGGTTAGTGCTTCAGAGCATTGTGGGAAAGGCCAGGAGTGTGCCGGTACTCACCGTGACGGAGGCGTGCGGCGGAGACTGCAGGGATCGCATGGAGGACATGCTTGTCTGGTGCATATATCCGTAGCCCTGTGAGTGTCCGGTTGGGTGGTACGCGCCGGGCAGTACCGGGGCTGTGCGGACCATAGACAAACGACATAGCATCACCAGCCCTTTGTACACCGTAACTTCTTGCTACACTTACCCTGAGCCCGGTCTTGATGTAGTGGGCTGGAGTTTCCCAGAGGCTTACAAATACAGGACCCCCCCACAACATTCATCTCATCTGCAATTCAGCCCCGGCTGCCTCCTGATTTCACTCAGAAGGCTACTTCTTACTGACTCATTTCTCTAAATTGTCCATAATGTGTGGCCGGTGTGATTAAGTTGTCTGCTGCCTGGGACAGGCTCCAAGCCCCCACCCCCCCCCCCCAGCTGGGATGGCTGTTTTTCCAAAACCTGACATGGACTCTAACCTGCTTGCATTTCCACACATTCATTTTTAATGTACAAATATCCATTATGCCTGTTTTTGCTTGTATGTGCATCTTAGACTATATAATGATCTTGCCATTTGTAGAGCTTGCATTAAATCACACAAAGTCTTTACTGGTGAATAATGTACTGCTGCATTACAGAGGAACAGTTCAGCATTGCGATGCACTCGCTGCATTTATTGCGTACGCGTCTGTGTTGAATTAATGCAGAAATTCTTCCGTTAGTAAATGTATAATGTAAAAATGTGCATGTCTGTTACAACTGTTTTTGGGGTTAGGGGTCTTAGCATTGCTAACTTCAACGTAAAAGACGCAACTTGGGGAAGCAGACCTTTTCTTTATTTTCCCGTGTGACATCATCGCTTCGGTATTAACGTTTCCGTGGTGATGAGGAGACTCACCAACTATGATGCCCGGTCTGCGTGGATCCATGTCCCCCGTGTGTGGGTACCCTCCCCTCGCCTCGGCCATCATCTGCTTGCTCCGCCTCATCCGCTCCATGTTGGCCTCTTCCATCCCCGGGGTGAACCCTCGCCCTCTCGTCTTCTCAAAATCTTCATGGTATTTTGCCTGCAGAGACAAAAAGCAAACTGAAACAATGTTTCCCTGCCTTGTGCATCTTGGGACAAACTCCAGATTCACTGTGCTCCTTAACTCCATAAATAGTTATAAAAGTATTGAAAGAAATTCTGTCCAACTTTATAATATAAAATCTACAAGAAAACATTAAGAATGATGATACAGTACCTGAAAATCCAAGGTACAGAATTCAGACATGCCAGTATCCGAACAGACAGCTGCACACCCTTTTAAGGGTACATTTTGTTAACAAACAGCACACTTGTTATTCTGTTTCCAGGTGATTAAACATTCATAAATGACGCATGACATCTCCTCCTTCAAAGTAAACAGAAAAACATCAGACTACAAGTGACCTCAGTCCACCCTGGTGGTTGTCATGGCCACCCTCAGCCAATCACAGGAGATGGATACTGCCTCTCTGTGACATGCCTCTTCCAGCCCAGTGGGGATCACCCCGCAGCCCAAGGCTGTCTCAGTCCTTGAATTAGGGTTGAACAGGGTCACCTGTAAAAGTCTGCTTTCTCCAAGAGGGTCATCATTAGATCTCTCATTAGCCAGTTTGAGTCGAACGATATTCCTGTGCAGAACCCTGCGGCTCTTCCTGTCCAATGAAATCACTCAGATTTCCCTTCGTCAACACCCCTCGATGTCGACCACCTTCCCTCCAATCATAGATGAAATATCACGTCGAGCGTCTGACAAAATGAGGTCGAGCCCTCCAGCAAGCCCAGATGCACCCTGATTTGTGGATTACGGATAATCTCGTCTTCTCCAAACTCGGTCGTCGCATTGGCAAGTCAGATGGGTGATAAATACTACATATCAACACAAAAGTTATTTGCATAATGAAGACAAGAAATTATAGTATCACCCAAAGATTCTGTATATCACAGGCGAAACAAACTTAATTAGGTTAATCTTCTGTCTGTGGACAATCAAAAATTCTAAAGAATTCCAGTTCTGCTCCGTTTGGCAATATGGATTAGGCAGTGCACAAATGCTAAATGTTCGTAACATTTATAGATAAAATACCTCAAAAAGCCGCAAAAACAAAGGAAAGTTTTGCGTGTAAATAAGAGGTTAATGCAACTATGTCAAGAGCTCAAAATGTTGACTTAGTGTCAAAAGTGAGTTGCATATGTAGATGGTGACAGTCCAGTGCATTAGCTCACATTGGCACTGACTTGTTGAAATGGCTGTTTTAATACAACTTCACACCACAAGGTGGGGCTGTGCGACTGAAACCAGTTACACACAGTACATTAGGGGTCAGTGGTGAAAAGGTGAGAAACGCTCGTTCAATAATAATGTAACTGAAACTCGATTGAAATCTGACCCATTGCATTAAAATGTTTCCCTTAATTGGATACAGTGCTTATACTAAAACTTGATACATTATTCTGTAAGGTCACAGGTGAGAGGTGAAATATATAGTTAACAATGAGAAAGATATTCAGATCAGTTTCACTGTTCTTCTTCAATTTCCTTCATCGTGATTAGTCCACAATCATCAGGAGAGAATATACATGTCATCATAATGGACTGAGAATGGAAAGAGAATCTGAACGAAAAGTATCATTAAACACATGCCTTGTGTTTATTAAACATATAGATCAAAAAGAAATTCAATTCAATTGATTTGTTGAAATAAGTAAGAACCTGTTACCAGCAGATCTTAAAATCAATGACCTTTGAGTTTTTGGAGATTTCTCTATTAGAAATAACTGAAAGGACACAAACTTCGGCTTTTACCATGACTTGTTTTGCTCATAGAGGATTCCAAAGGAACCGAGACTAGGAGTGGTTCACATTCAAACCAGAACACACACAGCGCAGATAATTAAAACCCAAAACAAAGTGGCCTGGCGAACTGAAAGCCTCGTCTACCCGGTCTAATTTTCGGAATTAAATGTTAAATTTCGGTTAAATGTTTCCTTTTTAAACTCTTCAACAAAACATAGAATAGAAGACACCGGTTTAAGTAATCAGCAGTCCTGCATAAATATGGGTCAAAAAATGGGCCATTAAGAGGTAAGAAAGTACGTTTTCCACACAGTTATTAACGATGAAAGAAAATACATGCTCATCTAAAACCAGTGTTTGTAATCAGCACAAAAGATTTTCCACTGTTGTAAGTGGAAAAACGATTCTTCCCGTAATTTAGCTATAAGCTCGTATATCACCAGCCTACTCTCGAACTCATAAGAAGCTTCATCTGGACCAAAAGGTACGCACTATCGCTAAAAAATTCCTGTTCTCCCGAAGGACAAAATATTCTCTAAAATTCACCCTCAGGCAGTTTGTCGAATGACCAGGAGGTGGAGACATATAGCCAGTGCAGCCAAAAATGACTGAAAGGAAGGCACTTCAAACGTGAACACTATCAAGATCAAGAAGGTCCTAAGAGTTTTCCTGCTGGTCTGTGGTTCACCACGGACCAAGCAGTTTGATCTGACTGTTACAGGTTTCCATGGAAAGCGCCGGTGGGACATGAACAGTAGATGCAATGAAATGTTTATGAAGGTTAGCATGTGGATAGAAATAATTTTTACGGTTTATTCCCGAAAAGGGGTCACACTGATTACACCAACACACACAGACAATCTCAATGCTGCTGCTAACAGGCTGGAGGGGGT
>JAODKC010000082.1:14009926-14049444 GCA_026777985.1 Mormyrops attenuatus
CCCCCCCCCCCCCCCCCCCCCCCCCCCCCCCCCCCCCCCCCCCCCCCCCCCCCCCCCCCCCCCCCCGCCCGCGGGGCGGGCGGCCCGCCCGCCCCCCAAACCAGGACATGATAATTATCCCCGGGACATGGGAGACGTTCTTCTCACGCGGAGGTCTGTCTCACAAAGAGATACGATAGAGATGCTGTCCCCCGACCAGATGTCACTCTGCATTCAGAAAGTTGAGCCACGCACTCCCTATTATCACTCCATGAATGTTCTTTTTTAATTAGCACCCCCACCTCCCCCAGGCATGACGAAGCAGTCTTGCAGCTGCCACCCCTCCCCCCATCCCTGGTGACCTTGTTTGAGATGCAGGGGATGAGTTTCAGGAACCAGAATGTGCTTTTTAAAGTTTTGGCCTTATATCCTTGTATCACTGACGGGGGGTGGAATATACTGACCGAACAGCCGAACACTGTCTCCTCAGTGACACTGTAAGAACAGCCAAACACTGTCTCCTCAGTGACACTGTAAGAACAGCCAAACACTGTCTCCTCAGTGACACTGACAGGACAACCCAAGCACTGTACGCTCAGTGACACTGACAAGACAAAATGACAGTGTCAGTGACAGTGACAGGACAACCCAAACACTGTCTCCTCAGTGACAATAACAGGCCAACCAGATGATGACCCAGCTGTGTGCCTGACAGTGACACAGAAGGACAGCAGAATACAAAATTTTGGCTCCTGTCTCATGTTATCATTTCCTTTGTTTAGCACATTAGCTACCTTACAGTTTGTGCGATCATTTTAATAAAAATGCTTTGATGCAACCATTCACACTTCTGTATTTTACATGTGGTGAGATAAGACTGCGTCACCTCAGACTCATGATTATTGTAGATTTAACCTCAAGCACGTGACGTCTGATCATTATTGATCTGTGTCTTGCTACCGTGAAGCAGGAGAGAGGTCTCAATAGCAACCTCGGGGTTCCAGCTGAGTCACCGTGACCCCGGATACCACTTTGATCTCTCCCTCAGTGCAGTTTCCAACAGCCAATCTGCCAACTTCAGCACCTAACAAGTGTTAAGCCTGTGAAATGCATCGCAGCCGCTGTTTCACTCAGCTGTGCCGTTACAGCAGCTTTACTGCTAAAATACCCTGAATGTGGAACCCTGATTACTTTTTTTTTCCTCACCCATAAAACTGTTTTTTTTTTTTTGGTCATCAAGTCACACCTACAAATAGATTGTTTTATGAATGTCATCCACAAAGTCCTTAACCACGCATGATGTAACTAGAAAACATCACAAAATAATAAACAGCAAGACTGATGAAAGCGAAAGTTAGCATATCTGATGAGTGTAGCTGCTCAATGATGTGCTATGTGTTGTTAGCCAGGAAGGCCACATTTTATATGGTGATGTGTACTGACAGTGACACATCAAAATCAGACTGTATGCTTTCAGGGTGTGGGGCTTCCAACGCAATGCAATGTAATTCAATTCACTTCAGTTTGATTTCACCTTAGCTATGCGTGCAGTGAACCAAAAGGCTTTTATGTGAGGTCATGTGATACACTTAAGTGCAACAGTTAGACAATTACAGAAATTCATAGCTATCATCCAGAATGTAATTCATGTTTCACAGCTAGTTACATTCTTAATGTGGACATTTTCCTTATAGGCACATGTTCTGCTCTGAACCTATTTACTCCTGACTGCTAACCAATAGTGCCTCCCAAATATAACCTTAACATCGATGTTTCTTTCAATAGATACATACATACATACATACATACATGCATACATACATATATGCATACATGCGTACATACATACATAAATACATACATACTTATCAGGGTTGTGGGTTTGAGCCCCATGTTGTATGAAGTTGTTTTAAGAACTTCCCATTAGGATCAATAATGTTGCAATACAGCCACTTAGGGTGAGTTCAGGTTCACACTGAGCCTTTAGCCTCACTCAGGAAGCACAACCCCCGGTACAGAATCCCAGTTAAAAAAAAAAGAAACAAATTCACAGAGTTACTTTTAAATATGAAAATTTCTCCAAAATGTCAAGGTTATTAGTGTGGATTTTTCCGCAAACACTCCAAACTCCAGGTTCACTGGCGGTAATATGTGTTCACAGGAATGTAGCAGTAATCTTTTCATGAATAATAGAGACACATATTGACCACACGGCTCAGAAAAGCTATGGGCGCTATAAAGTAACACTGCAAGCTTGTCTTAGGGATAACATATAATAAATAAATAAGTTTATATATATATCTCTTGCTCTCCATGAGACATACAAACACATATGCAAGTGAGGACAAGCTTGTGGGGTCACAGCACTGGGTCAGCCAGCATGCAGCCCCCCTGGAGCTGGGGGTTAAGGGCCTTGCTCAAGGGCCCAATGGTAGCATCAGCCTACTGGCCCCAGAATTTGAACTAGCGACCTTCCGATCACAGGGACAGGGTCCTAACCCACGGCGCCACCCACCCCAGCAGAGATCACCCAACACGCACCAAACACTGAAATATGTCTCTTACCATAAGGTGAGCGGAATGTGTCCAAAAGATCTGGTAAGAAAGTGTAAATAGGCAAAAAGACCAAGCCTTACGGGACCAGCGATGCTACCCCAGCCCAGAGTCAGTGCCCAGCCTTACGGGACCAGCGATGCTACCCCAGCCCAGAGTCAGTGCCCAGGCTTTGGCATGTCGGCTTGGACTCGTCTGCAATGGCTGGCATGTGGACAGCTGGCCATCTCTGCTTCCCATCTCATCTGCTCGTGCGCTTAGAAAACAAAACCCCAGTCCTTGTTTCCTCCTTGAAAAGCAAACCCGCTCCCGCTCCAATCAGACGCGGCCAAAAGGAGACGCAGAAATGCTCTGCTGTGTGACCAATGCCAAGGAGTAATTCATTCTATCATTTACATAAAATGTCATATGGGCAGCCCACAGCTGCTCCATCTTCTATAAAAAGCCGCTTTTGAAGTGCGACAGAAATTCCTCCAATAGCTACGGAGGCAGGATGACACACCAAATCCTTTCAGCTGAGCCTTCAGGTCATCCTGAGAACTACAGGACTCGGGACTTGGTTATGACCTCATCTATTTTTTCCACGTCAGTAAGCTTCCCCGTAAGGTTAAAATTTGCAGGTGTTGCAGGGTGCCAAAGCACCTAACTCAGAAAACAAATTGCTGATCATCATCTATCAAGGAATGGCCGGCAGAGAAGGATTGTGGCAAAAATTCAGTCCTCAAACTGCTAGACAAGATAAATCAGAAACCCTAAACGATCCTCCACCTTGCTGGAACAGGTATGTCAGGGAAAACTATGCATAATGTCCCAATTTCGTCTGGCGTTGAATACTTGGCCATCTACTTCCTGTTTCCTAAAAAGACCCATTCCCTTCAACTTGAGTGATAAACCAGGGATTGAGTCTGACAGACATTATTACCAGTGAGCATGATGCATCTCTCAGGCAGGTCAAATCCCTGGTGGCCTCCATGTCGATTTCCTGAATCCTTCATGGTTCTATTTTAAGATACGAGGTGTACGTAATCACATACAGGGAGCTCTCTGAGTCACAGAGAGAAGTACAGTGAGGGGAACGCCTTTCTCTTCTTCGTCAGAAGCCAAACCAAGCTCAGCTTCATGATGGGCCCCTCCCCAACTCACTGAGAGACCCATCGACGCTTGTCTTCCTGCCTCACACGGCAGCAGCCAATGCCTGCAATGCATTCTGGTCTAATGAGAGACGTGAGCTCCTCGCTTCCCGTCCTCAAATGACGCATGCAGTCATTCCACCTACTTGGGTCTTTTCTGTGTTCGTACGACGCGTTCCTACTCTTGACACATTGCAAGCTCACCGGAAGACGATGACTAAGAACTTCAGAGCACCTAGTCAGCTATCTGCATCGTTCCCGAGCTCAGACCGCGGACTTACGTCCCGCTGAATGGTAAGCACAAACAACACGGCTCTGGCTACAGAATCATTGCACACCAAAACATAAATTGAGACCATTCACCTCAGCTTATACTTTTACGAAATGGCAGGCACTCTTCACCAACTTTTCCCTCCAAAATATTTGCCACGGCTTCTACCTCTGGCCCCAACTGGCTGGTAACTCCTAGCGCCCGGCCATTTAGGCGCTGGAAGGCAGTAAATGCAGTGTGCTGGCGTGGGAAAGTCCATCTGTAGTACAGCAGGATCCCCTGCCAGTCAAGCTGACTGATTTTGGCAAAATGGCTGCTTCCCTTCTCACGGCGGGTGAATCCACAACAGCAGACAGGACACTCTGCTCACAGCAGAATCCTCACATACTCAGACTCGCATCGAGCATAAAGCCCATTCTTAACATGACAGGAAAGCTGACACTGGCATTAAAAAAAAATAATAAGTACATTAAACATTGCATTCTAGGATGTGACAAATTTATAATAGTTATGTCAACATGTTTAGGGTTAAATGCTAAAGCTAAAGGTTAGAGCTAAATGCTTCCTTGATTTATAGTACCAGTTTTACAGCAAAAGGTCAGAGTGACCATCTACAGCATCTGGTCATAAAATGTCTTTAGTGAGTCGTCAATCATCTCGATGACTCTTCACTAGTTATGATGCACCAAGCTAATGCCCCAGGGGTATAAAGCAAGCAGCTACACATCCAAAGACCACTTTTGGAAATGTATTTTGGTTGGAGATCATCATTGCTAACTAGTCCTCTCTTTTTCTGAAGACGAGAGGGATGTTTTGAAACACAGATGGCAATGTGTGACATTTGAGAATTTATCCAGCCACTAATGGATTATTTTAACTTTATAATCCATTAGAAAAGGGAACCATTAAAATGTGAAGTGTTTTTACCGGTAAGGCCAGTTTGTGTTTCATCTATCCATAGTTAAAACAAACTCCTTTCCTAATAAGTGATTGAAATACTATTGAATGCTTATGCTACTTTGACATGTAAGTAAACGGGCCCCAGTTTAGATTTTTAAAATGATTACGCAAATTTCAGCATATGCTGAACTACCGTGCAGGCAAAATTTTTTTAAAGCCCATTATCTGTTTCAGCATTTTCAAAAGATCGCTCCATTAATTTTTGATTTATTCGTATCCTGTTTATCCTGGAATGAAAGGCAGAAGCAGCTATTGTTCGCTTCTATTTATTGGGTCGCAAGCAAAAAAAACAGCATTCGTTTCGAAACACCTCGTTTCTGCCAAAACACCCAGCCCACAAAACGCTCTCCTCAGAAATAACAGGGTCAGTGAGCATTAAAAGGGTCATTTAACCATAACATTAGGCCAGCAAAGAGCTGGAGTACGCAGTGTCGCCGCTACGGCAAACGCAGCAGAGGTGCACACCTGCACGCAACGCTACACTTCTGGTTAAAAGGATATGTACACAATGAACTGTTTACTTATTCAGAAGTTAAAAAAAGCCATAGCCAGATGGATGGATGATTCCTTTCTCAGAAACGGTACCAGGGACACAGCAAATGAAGCAAAATACTGTAATTACAAAGACCAAAACTAAAAAAAAAAACTTTAAAAAAAGCAAAAGCGAGAAAAGTATAGAGACATGACAATACCATCTGTACTATTCAAGATGTTTACAGTCATTGCTGCACTAGATATCTGCCTCTGGACAGAAGGACTTTTGCTGTCTTCCTCCATACAAATTCACATTCTTGGGTTATAATTACAAGAAATGCATGAGAAATTTAGCTGCATGTGTTCATTTGGAAGCTCCGTTAGACTGAGAAAATTCGGTAACACTTTACTTAAGGCCATGTCTTTAGTCATTTATAAACACATTCATAACACATTATGATGCATTCATAAAGCATTATAAAACGGCTAAAAATATTTATAAAAAGGCATATGTTATAGCCCCAGTTATTATGCATTATGAATGCTCCATGAAGCTCTTGATAAAGCAGTACAAAACATCCTTAATGCTTATACCAATCATTATAATGCATTATAAAGGTATCTGTAGTGCATAGATGAGAGCTTCATAAAGCATGCATAATGCATAATACACATGGCTGTAATGTGTTATGCTTTTTAATAAATATTTATAGCCATGTTTATAATCCTTTATGAATACATTATAATGTGTTATGAATGTGTTCATGAATTACTAAAAACGTGGTCACTGGAAATTCTTTGTTGTTATTCAGAATTTTGAATGTTCCATATGAAGAATGTGAATCAATCCTCAAAGCAGCTGAACTATTATCTAGTCATGTTCCCCCAGTTGGGCCCCCAGGTCAGTGAGGAATTGTGTATAATATTATTCATTCAGGCTAATATCATAGAAGTAAACTGATGTTGTATGAGAAATGAAGTGAATAACTTACTGCTCTGGTTTCCAGGCTGACAGGTTCATTAAGTTTTGAGGATACAGGAGACAATTGCTCTCCAAGAAAAACCTTTGGAAAGGTTTCGTCAGCAGAAACCTTGGCAGACTTTCAAGTATAACTTTAAGGGTCAGCTGGTAAGGTCAAACTCAACCTGTACCTAAACTGGTGTCTGGCTCAATACAATGGCTTAGACTTTACCAGTGGCAGAGATCTACACTTCCAGAGATACGGTCAACGGCAGGACACTCTGCCATTTGTGACACACGTCTGTTTACGGCTATTGGCAGGACTAAAACAGAGGGTCGCAGGCTGAGTTTGCACTGCCAAAATCTCTCAGATTAAACAGGCATAGGGTCATGGTTAAGGTTAGTTTGTTGTTTGGAATGAGTCATTTCTCTGTGGGTCACTCCGTCTAGAGGAGGAAAAGCTGGCCCCTCCCCTGAAGGGACATTTCCTTCAGGTCTTCCTGCGTCTTTGTCCTGAATCATTGTCACTAGTGTTGCCGCCCACTCAATAACTAAAAGGTATTCTGCATCCATACTTCAGCCACTTGGCCTGCTCCGGGTCGCAGGCTGCCTGTAAACTCTAAACCAAGCAGGACAGGGTGCAGGCCTACAGCATACACCCCATCCCACCTGGCAGAGTGGAACAAAAGGCTTTTTTTCTCAGCTGCTGTGATCCTTTACCCTCAGTACCTCCAAGTCTCTGGATCAGCTGTCTAAGGCATCCAACAATGAGGATGCAGACACAGAAAAGGCCACCTATCAGAGTCACACAGCAAGGAGGAGGGGCGGAGCCACCACCACGATCACCTGTGTTGGTTCAAATCACCTGCCCTTGTTCCCAATTTGGACTTGGTGTGTTCTGCTCCTTTGTCCCACCAGTAATCCAGTCAGGAATCCTGACATCAGCTGGTTTTACCCTATCATGTGGCATCAGTCCCCCCCCATGCTTAATCCCTGTTCACCTTGAAACAAAAAGTCTTCCCATAACACACCAGCTCCCATCCTATCCCATAATGCACTCTCACACACAGACACAGGACGTCTTGACAAATGACCTCCATGTTCCTTTTTGTTGTACAAACCCCTTCTTTTATCTTATTACTGGCACATTAACACAGAGAGATATTTAGCCACACTTGACGACCAACTGGCTGATAGAGCTGCGGTTGTATTCATTTTATTCCATTCTACATTATATCACCTAGGAAACAATCACCTAGACAAGCATATCAGCAGTGGTCAAACACGCATGGAGATTCTGGTAAGAGCAAATGGTAAAAAAGTATTCCAGAATAAGGAAACAATGTATGACCTTCCCAATAAATTCATGGGAGGCAAAACCCTCTCAGTACAGAATGAATGTCAGTTTTCATCCTGCCCTCAGAACATTTTTCTGTAAGTAAAACTCCCATGAGCAACTGGGACACTTCAAACCACCTCACACAACATCTAATGACAGACGTTGAAGACCAGAGAATGTGAGCAGGCAGAGGGGGGAAAGGTTAGGTCCAGAGAGTACAGATCGAGAAGGTTTTGTTCCAATCAACCAGTTGAGTGCTCTGCAACTGTGACTCTTTATACTCAACTGGTTGTTTGAAGAAAAACCTTGGTCTGGATCTGTACTTTTTGGACCTGAACTTTTCACCTCCATGAACAGGCACAGAAGGAATAAAAAAACAGGAAAAACTGTGTAGTGTAACTGTGTTCTGATCTTTCTCAAAAAGACAAGTGCAACACTCCCTCTCGCAATGCCTCACGTGTACAAAAGCGATTCATGTTATTCCTTCACCACTCTAGCAGATTAAAGAGGCGACAGCTGGCAAGGTGGACCTCCTGGAGCAGATGCAACATCCACACAGCTGCTAACTCTCCACCCCTCCACCCCCCTGGCCTTGAGTCCATCTGCACCTGGACCTCTGCAGGAAGCGCCAGTGAAGCTCGGGACGCCAACAGGAAGATTGCCGTTCTTCTGCCCTTACAGACAACATTGACGTCGTCAATAATGACGACCGGTCCAACGATGCGTGACGACCACCTGTTTAACAACACGCAGCATCCCGCGGAAAAGGTCAGCGTGATATTCCCCCGCAGTCCCATAAAGCCTGAGCTACCGCGGCATTTTGCAGATGCATATGGGTGATATCTGGGCCGCCGGGAAGCAGACAGGATGCTTGTCAGACGGCATATTAATACAGCCCCTTGTTTGGGTCACCGCCATAAAACCTGCAGCCGGTAACTGCTTCACTCTCTTGCCTAGTGGACATTTTTATTCCACGTGACTTTGCACAGATGGATGTTTTAATGGTCCAGCTCTGGTTAAGTTCCCTGCTCTCTCCAGGAACTTCAGATTAGAAGACCTTGCCCTTAACAGTTTGGCATACTCTCTGGGTATTAATGAATTTGTTCATTTTTACCATACAAACTGACAGGATATACCAGAATATAATATAATACATTTACAATCTTCTTAAAGCTGGGGATAATTTACCTACAAATGTTTAAATGACACCCAATTTAACTTCTGGACTATATGCGTATTCAAACCTTTCCGACCATGTGTTACTTGTCCTTCATCCTGTCATCTATCTATCAGTTTATGAATTTAGTGTTTCCCAGAAACACATTTGACTGCCTTTATCCAAAGTCTCCAGTGCCTTAGCATGTGTCAGTTTTGCTCTACTACTGCTACTAGATATCTGCTGTGTACCTCTGCAGTTTATAGATTCAACCCGGCAGGTTGGGGGTTCAAATCCCAAGACTGCTCACTGGCACCAAGCTTTGTTCATTTGCATGTTGTTTTGGATAAAAGCATCTCCTAAATAAATGCTATAAAAACAAACATGCTTTCCCTCTTGCTGCTCGAGTACAGCTCACGAGTTTCAGTTTCTTATGTACAAACCCTGTAGGGCTGACTTCGCCTTTCCTGTAGAACAATGCTGTCTCCTCACAGGGATTTGGCAGGAAGGTGCAGTCTGGGTGACATGTTACATTGGGCCTGTACTAAAAGTGACAGCTGGATTTAGATCTGTATGAATAATGGAGATCTGTATGAATGATGGAGGAATATATCACAACAAACACACCCATGTGAAGCACTTTGGGACAACTGTTGTTAAAGGCGCTATATAAAAATAAATTGCATTGAATTGAACTGAACTTCAAACTCATATGAATAAAATACCACCTTAGACATATTTGTATACTCAGACGACTTGTTGCAAATCTTCACAATGGGCTTTAAGGTACCTTGTGTTTAGGAATTGCTTCTCTCTTCTCCCCATGCCAGTAGAGGCTATTGTTGTAAAGTCTTCTGTTTACTGTTGTCTGATGACAAATTTCCCATTCTCAGCCATTTAGATGTGTAGCTCTTTCACAGGTTTACTCGACACCAGACCTGTATCCCTCGTCAGTCTCCTCACTCGGAACAGATCTGGATACTCCTTCTATTTTGTCAAGATCTGAAGTAAATGATTATTTAGAGACTTTGATCGTTTAAGAAATATCTCACAATCTGTGTTGTTCAATTACTCAGTCTGTGAAAAGTTTTCTAGGTTTAAAAAGTCATTATTAATGACCCTCACAGAAATAAGGACCTTATTCCTAAACTCAAAAGAAACACAATTTCTACACACGGGTAGCAACAACTCTAGAGTTTCACTTGGAATAAATTTCACAAGAGCAAAAGATCAGACTCCTGTTGTTTTTTTTTTTTATATTCTAGCCTTTCATTTTGGTTTTTGAAAATGCAGCATAGGTCTGGTGTATAACAGATGTCTAACTGCTATTTCAGCATCGTATTTCAAAATCCACTGTCAGGATCTTACAAAAATCATCATCGATTCATGGGGACATTTAGTCATGTGATCACAAGTGTGATCGCACCTTGCTAACAGGCAGGGATTAGTGCAACTCGACATGACTCATCTCCCATGAAGGGGCGAGACAGATTAGTAAACAGAGCTGCCAAATAAGAAGCTGCTGGCGTCACACCCGGTTGAGGAAAACATGAATGATCATTGGCTTTTCCTTAAAGTATTATAAGGATATTTAAGGCTTTTTATTATTGCTAAGATGCTAGCTAAACAGGGTTGCTATATTACATCAGCAGGAACCTTTAAAATGCAACTATAACCAGCCCAAACGTTTGTTTAGCTTGAACCAAAATATAATAAAAACATTCTATTTACTGATTTGTGTCATATTTTACCTGATAAAAAATATTTCCAGGCAATTAACTGGCTGACATTGCCTTTAATAAGAGAAACAAAGCACAGACTATGTTTCTAGCTCTGTTCTTTTCATGGTTTCCTAGAAGCAGAGATGTGTATGAACTGGCACTGGCAGCCGGCATGTTGGATCCAGGATGTTAATAGATGCAAAACATCCATTATCTTTTTGCTGCGTTTTTGCTTCTGGGGGTGGGAGGGGGAGAGTGGATTGTGCCACGGCCCAAATACCACAGGCCACGGTTCATGAATGGAGTGGTTGTTGAGGGTGACAGCGAACGGGGGCGGGGCAAGAGGGGCAAGGAATGCTTCGGAGCAGACAGAGAGCTCTCCAGGAACGGCTGAGGCGAGCACGACACAGGAACCAGTGACGTTCGACAGTCACCTCCCACAAACGGTCAAGCAAACACCTTGCCAGGTCACCTGCACGATAATGCTGCTGCAGGATGACACTTTTCTTATAAGCCTTACAATATAAGCATTAGAATAATAACCAAATCCAGCTGCAAACATCAGTGCTGATAGGTAAAGCAGTATAAAATTGTCATACGAGTAAAAATGCACATTTATAACGGACAGAACACTACAGAGGATTATAAGGACGGACCTGCTTTCTAATGCTTAGTAAACCAGCTGCACCGATACACTCACAAGAATCTGCAACCCTGGCTCTCCGTTCACCTGAGTCGGCGCTTCTGCTGAGTAGGAGAGAAGTCACCCACTTCCCGTCGTTTTCTTCCTACAGTTAATTACATCCCAGACTGCTTTGTCAAGTGGAGGTCTGGCTAATCAAATAATGGACGGCTGATTACAAGACTCCCCTACATCTAGACAGATAGACTCACAGACACACACACACACACACACAAACACACACACACAGGTTTGTAATTATATCTTTGTAGGGACTCTCCATTCATATCTATGGTGAAAACTCTAATCCAAACATGACGACCTTAACCCCCACCCAGCCCTAACCTTACCCATAAGTAACCAAACAAAATACGAGACTTTTGCCATTTTTTTGTTTTTTGCTTGCTTTCACGGATCTTTCTGGGGACTTGAAAATTGGTCCCCACAACATCAAAATAACGGGTTTTTATTACATTGTGGGGGACATTTGGTCCCCACAATGTAATACAAACCTAATCCACACACACACACACACACACACACACACACACACAGATAGCACTCCCCCCATCAGAAACGTTAATTAAGATTGGAGGCCTTCATTCTGTCTGTCATTGCATACATATGGCGGAATAATGTGATTTCACGGCCTAGAGGTGCGTATGGTGTCCACCAGAGCTGGAGAACGTCATGGAACTTCTAACAGGTGTCTCAGTCTGGCCTGTTTTAGTCGATGACGAAGTACTGCCACACACTGTGAGACGAGGGTCAGCGGAACGGTGCAGACCATGCGTGAAATGGGACAATGGGAAAGGTGTCATTAACTTCAGATGCTTTGCTTTGCAAGGATACAGAGTCTGTCCTCCCTCAATCACTGCATGCTCCTTTCACAGGAAGCACGGCTGATATTTGTTTATGTGCTTATACATCTTTCTATATTTTATAGTTTTCAGCCAGCCGATCTAGTAAAAGAAAATATCTTCCTTTGTGTAATGAGAAGATGCCCAAACGGGAGATGTATCTTGACACAAATAGACACTATAGGGGTGGATTTGGCTTTTCTGCTTCAGTTGAATAAGCTACATTATGAAGTTTATATAGTAACATCAATACAGGGTACTCAATACTGAAAATGAATGCAAATCTGTGACTTTCCATTGTATGTGAAAGACACCGATGTCTATACAGATAGGTGATGGACCTAGATTATCAAATACTGCAACTAACCATTAAATTGCGATTCATTGCGTTACAAACTTTCGATCAATATTTTGAACCTTTGTATCGACTTATTACTTTATCGCAGTACCGTTTAACATTGACCCAGCTGAATGTTTTATTTAGCATTTTTTAGTATCTGCCGATTACAAAATATGCTGTTTATGTAGCCTGGGCTAAGTGCACTGCAATGCAAAATGCAGTGGAGTCTGACCCTGAAATGTTAAAGTACAAGTCAAATGTTTCATTCTATATGTTTTTGTTTTTCACATTTGCTGTTTCAAAAGCAGAAATATACACATTATGTTTGCACAAAGAAATGCACCAGACCTACATCCCTCGTTGCAGATGATGAAGCGTCCAAATATAGTTTACTGAAGTAATTGAAGTGTGGAACAAATTTATTCAAGACTGATACTTGGGTGTTAAAGGCTGTTAATGCCTATTAACTAAATTTGGCCTGTTTAATATTTTAGTAGTTATATTATTTCAATACTGAGTGTCAGCGTACATTACTGATCTGTTCCTGGGTCTTCCTGAGTCTCTGGAGCTCGGGGGTGTCCGAGACGATGCTGAATCCCCTTCCTTTGCTCTCCTCAAAGTCCTTCTTGTACTTCACCTGCAAAAAAAGTCAGGGATCAGACTTCAGACTCACACACTTTCATCACACCGCTCATGTTAAATGGAACAGCTGGTCCTGCGGTCAGACGCTGGGCAGACAGTGACACGAGGGACCCTCAGAATCACACTTATGCATCATCTTTCTGTACTCATCCAAAAGGAAATCAAACTGGTTACCATACATGACTCACTGCGGCAATGTAAACTGCTACCTCATCTGTGAGGGAAGGGCTCAATGCAAATGGTATGAAATGTACGGTCCGGGTTCGAGGTGAGCCTGAAGACTGTCACAGGAAGCATGGGGCAAAACAGGGGCATCGCAAGGCAATCAGCCACGCACTATGGGAAATTCCAGCATACTTTCCATATTTACTCAGCTTAAAATCCCTGACGACTAATAAAGAACAAAACAGCAGTAGTTCAAAGGGGAGTGAGAACATCTGTGTGGGGAGTAGCACACATGACAAGCGGCTAGGAAAGAAAATGAGAATTATATGCAAATGTTGACATTCTTTCATATTACGAAAGACCCCATAATTCTGGATCACTTTGATGGGCTTATAACTCAGAAACTCCTTTGAAGTACTGCTTGCATAAACCGTTACATAAACTACTGTGGGACATCTGATGACTACCCAGCTGAAAGAGGGGAAATACACATTCTTATTCTGCGTTGTGCTGAAGGCAGACAGTTAAAGTCCTGTAGCTGACTGATTCTGTCTAAAGCTGGCTTCAGCTATACGCTAGGCTAACAACTGTACACTGGGCCCTGGGGCAAAAATGGACCACGCCCCCCCACCTTTCCAAATTCACACCGAGGGCCTGCCTATGCCAGTTGCAGATGTTGAAATTTAAGTAGCCTCCAAACATCATACCCATCATGCACTGCAGTAGTTTGAAAATTCCACAAACATGTTTTTTCCATTATATAATTTAACTAAATAAAGCATTTTTATCCAATCATGTTTAATATTTTAGTAGTTAAATTATTTCAATAGTTTTACACTTAAAACTTTTTTTAAGTATTGTACCAAATATTTTTTGTGCTATGACTCCCACCCTAATGAGACTGTATACGTAAAAATGACACATACAAAACTAGCATGATACAGGTTCATATAATATGCATGAGATTTGTAGTTGGAGGTGGGCTGCCCTGCTTACCAGTCCAGTAGGTAATTTGTCTGCATGACTCTGAGAAAATCCAGATCAGCAAATAAATAAAATTTGCATGTTGCATATGGGAAAAGTTTTACTTAAAAAACTTTTAAGTCAGTTCAGCTAATTTTCTAAATAACTCGGGAACGAAAAATAAGAGGTTAATTCAACCAATTACCGATAACACAATCCAACAAAAAAATGTTAGCCAAACCATTTCCCTAAAAAGAAAATGATGAAACATCCATCTTTGGTAAGCACTTATCCAGTGTGGGGGTACAGGAGAGCCCGGCCCAGCTAACACAAAATGCCAGCCGCTCACAAACACTCGCTCTGGGGCATTTAGAGATGCCGTGTTTTTGGACCGTGTGAGGAATCCTGAGCACCGGGAGGCAACCCAACATGGAAGCAGAGCAAATGTGTGAACTCCACACACACCGAACTACGGGGAGGCGCCCAACCCACCACCCTGGAGGTGTGAAACCACAAGGCTGCCCACGGAGCTATCATAAATTACAAACACACCCACATCGTTCATTCACTAAGACACGGTGGGGCAGCCGATCCAGTATCTAACCATCTTACAAACTTCCCATGCTCAGCAAACACCTAGACAAGCTTTCTGAACCTAGACTGTCAAAAAGAAGTTGGTAGGGAACACCTATATCGCATAAGTTTAACATATATTTTGCTGATGCAATTTAAAACCCAGACTGATTCAACAGGTATTGTTTGAGGGTAATTTCCCTCCATTTTCTCCGGTTCAGAGTTAAGGCCCATGTTACAGCTTGAGGTGCTTTAAAGTATTTCTGTCCTCCAGTCAAGCCCCCGGTTCTGGGAGCCGGGGGCATGCAAGGTCTCCACTCTCATTGGCGGTGACTCATTCCGCCGCCGTGGTAACCGACGAGGCTTGATGAAGCCCCTCGTCACTGCACTTCACTGACATGCACTCATGAGTATTTTCATCCAGTCATGCTGGGGGAAGAAAAATCAATCACTGTGGTCAAGACCAAGGACAACAATGTGCACTAACTAAGCGTTGATGAAGCCAAATCCTTTTTTTCATCAGATTTACATACACAGCTAAATGAATTCATGTAAGTTATTTAAAAGCTTTGAATGGAATCAAAATTCAGTTCAAACGTTTCTGTGCTCTGAATCCATAAAGGGAGCCAAAATGCTTCATTATTGATGCTTTTGTGTATACAAACTGAGTACTTCTGTTAACAATTCTGGACATATATCAAAGGCAGGGGCATGGATACCCTGGCAGATTCAGGGGGCCCAGCACTTTTCAAGGACCCTTGAATCTCTCAAATGTAACTGTGGGCAAGGGGTAGGGGGGTGGGGGGTAAGGTAACATTTTGTCAGGGGGTGCAAAACTGCTAGCTACATCCCTAATCGAAGGTCAGCTACACAGGTAAGATACACCAAAAAAGTTTTTTAATGGCATTGGTCTATATATCTGCTGAAGGGAGAGCTCTGTTTGCCTCAAAATGACTGTAAGCCCAGAGTTTTGTGTCCAGCTTACTTCACGGAACACACTACATGTACCATATGTATAATCATAAAAGGCTCTTGAAAACGTCTGGGCTTTAATGGAGAGAAGTGTCCATCCCTTAAATTTACCCTCAAGTTCTCTTCTCCATCCACAGAGCATAACTTTAGCATTCAAATACGTCCCAAAGGCCTGGAGCCACATCCGCCGCCTGCCATTAGTACGAAGCTCAGACTCGTGAACTCCCCGATGAGTCGCATGGGTATCATTTCAAGCCCCGTTAAGGCACTTTACTTCATCCTCACGCTTTTCCGATTACACACTGGGCGATAATCACATCCCTTCCCTGACCCATTTTCGAAAATTCAACTGGCAATAATTCCTCTCACATCTTCCCCCCATAAATCTCCGGACTACTGAAGGATTAATAGAGATGTAACTACCTCCAGCACTCGTGAGGGTCTTCTCGAGTCCGTGATGCCTCATTACAGAGGCAGAGAAAGCAGTAAACAACAAGAGCTGGAAAAAAAATCAAAGCAAGACTGCTGTATCACAGGTGGCTGAGCCAAGGTTAAATAAATGTTGTGCTTTTCCTGATTACCTGGGCTATGCAAACTGTCAATCTGTGAAAGGCAAGTCTGAAAGACCCCATTCTCCAGTGTCCACCCCAGGATCATGCAGTTAAGCTCAACAAAGGTCCAGTAGAACCTTTTTCTTCCACTTCCAATTTCCACTGAGAGTCTGCGTTTACAGACCTGCAAATAAGTGTTAACATTTACGTGTTAACATTTAATCACAGCTCTCCAAGGTAAATCGAGCTTTAAGACTTCACCAAGGATTTGTGAATAATGCCAATCACTATTTTCTATTTAATGACAGTTTTTAAATAGTAAACGACCAGTCAAATATCTCATATTTTTTACAAATACATTCTTTTTTGGATGATGAAATGAATGGAAATAACATCTGATTTTTTAAACCTTTACAATTGGTCAGGACATGTAAGTGAACTCAGCTAACCTCTTTTTAACTCGGCTAACCTCTTTTTGACACGGCTAACCTCTTTTTAAGACGGCTAACCTGTTTTTAACATGACTAACATGTTTCTGACATGGCTAACATCTTTCTGACAGAGCTAGCCTCTTTTTAACACGGCTAACCTCTTTCTGACACGGCTAACCTCTTTTTAACTCAGCTAACCTCTTTTTAACAAGGCTAACCTCTTTCTGACACGGCTAACCTCTTTCTGACACGGCTAACCTCTTTTTAACACGGCTAACCTCTTTTTAACACGGCTAACATCTTTCTGACGCGGCAAACCTTTTTTTAACGTGGCTAACCTCTTATCGAATGACAGGACAGGGGTGTCACGTACGACCCTGCTCTAATTACTGAATGCTCTGCTGTGTTTATCCTGCTCTCAGTAAGAATTGACCTCTTGGTCAATAACTGGAACCTACCATGACAACCACAAGAAAAGACCAACCAGAGGAGCCTTTGCTGAAGGGAGAGCTGGACTTGGAGGGCAGAGCAGATCTACCGTCATCCATAAACAAACACATCTTTCTACAAAAGCCCATCGGTGCCTTATTGGAGCAAACACACAATCGACTCCTTTAACTTACACTGAAACGGAAGTATTCAAGGGGGCAATGATCTGAGAAATGTGGAGAGTTTTAAGGAACACTACAGCTTACGGAATTGAAAAAACTAACAAAAATATAGCTATATTAATTCCAGAGCTGCTAATTCTTTTCAAAAAGCCAGAGCACGACACCCGGTCTCCAGGAAGCCACTTCTTACTGAAGAGCAAAATCAAGTGTGTAGCATCATTCATCTCTCTCTACTGAATCCTTCATTATTACCATTGAAATTCATTTTCTGGACGGACTCCTGAGTAATTATAAAAACGAGGTAAACAAACAGGGGAGCAAATGTATGAGACCTACAGGCCAAATACACACAGGTATTTAATGCTCAGCTCCTGTGGGTTGTAACAGGCAGATCGTTTGATTAAAAAGAAGGAACAACAGCCACCAGATTCTGACTGGTGACAGGAGGATTCCTCAAAAGGGGGAACAAGACATTCGAAAACAAAAACAGAGACAAAGAGAGACCGCGAGAGGGGGACTGAGAGACAAGCAAGGGTCTCCAGTCACTGATCTGTTGTCTTCTATCAGAGTACAAGCATCACGCAATCTGCCCAAAGTGTCCCCAGGGTACATAGAGCTAGGATGTAAATATTTATTAGGAAGTCCCAGCATGACAAACTGCTGGGCTAGAGGCACCTTCATGTAACTTTAAAAATGCTACAAAAATCAAATGTATAACCTAGGTTTTGATATAGCTTCTAGCAGGGATGTTGATAGGGCTGTTTTAGCGGGGCCTTAGTTTAAATAATGTGTTATTCATTTTTATTAAAATCAGACCCTGCTTACCCAGGGTAATGTTTACCCACCCTTTTTCATAAATCTCCATTGACACTAGGGTTTTATGTCTTACACATCCTAACATGAACATGGAAATCAAAGGAGGAGTGACAAAGGGACCTGGGGGCACGCTTTGGGACCTGGGGGCGTGGCCGGGATGATGCCCAGCATGGCCAGAGAGGGACAGACGGACAGAGGGTTCTAACTTGGCCCCAGCCCCGGGGCCGCCGCTCCTGATCCGTCCTGGCCAAAGCAAGAGGAAAGGCCCCCCCACCGGGGGCACGTCAGCGCGATGCCGCTCACGGGCGGGTGGAGTCAGCGGGGTCCTGCGGGAGACCGCGGCGCCAGCAGCTGCCTCGCTCTCCGTCTGCCGGAGCGGCAGCCTGCCGCCCCTGTAGCGCTGGCACGCCGCGCCGCCGTCAGCCGGTCTCTTTTCTATCGAGCCCAAACAGATCAGCGCCCGCTCTGCTCTCAGATCGACGTGCGTGGACAAAACAAACAGCACAGCTGATATTTCACGCATGTCAATGTGCCTGTCGTCTATCTCAAGGAAAAGGAGGGAATTCAAAAAATAATTTAAAATAATGTTTCCTCTTCTTGTGTTTCTGCTTTGCTATGAAAATGCATGCAAACAAAAATGCCAGTTTAGTCTACTTTACTCTACTAGTGAAGGACCAGCATACAGGGCAGCACTAATCAGTTGTGTAAAAGAAGATATTGTTAGAATGAACGATAGCAGAGGAATGGCAGTAGGCCAAAAATCTCAGAAAAACCCCAAAGGAGCAGGAAAAGTGGCCACAAGGATTATGGGTTATGTAAACTGGATCTGTTTTGATGTGGGGGCGCTGTTACCTGACTCTGCAGCTCGCTCTGTTGTTTCAGCCGCAGGTTCTCCGGGGTGTCGGCCACGATGGTGAAGGACTGCTTCGGGTAGTGCCTGGGCGCAGGGAACACGGAAAACAGCGTGAAGGGCTGGCCGACACGTCACACGGCAAAGCACACATGTTCTGCAGAGTCACTGGTAGTGGTGCCAACAAGCATTTAGTGCAACACAATAGCTTAAAAATAATCCTGATTAAACATGGTGAAACACAACCATCAGAAAGTTCAGGCGTGATCTCACAGCTCTATCTGATAAAGGTTCGCTTAAACAAAGGAGGCATTGAAAGGCTGGAGCAAGACCGCGATGTGGGACTCCACCAGCTATGCTCTTAAGGCGCCGCACGCGTCTGCCGGCGCCCTCGTTACGTAACGTGGATGAAGGGGGAAAACAGGATGGCACGAGCATACAATGGTGGAGCAGCAAAGTTCTCCCTGTGAGCACAGAGCAGGGGAGGCATTTGGCTCAGGGTCTGTGCCCTGATCTCCATCATCCCTCATCTTTCTATGCTTCCCCATATCTGTTACCGTCTTCAGCTCCCTCAGATTCCTTAGGTCTCACCTATCTGATAGTTCCTTAAGTTCTCTTCAGCTCCCTTTTTTACAGCACACTTCTTCCTAATACCTCCTTCATCCTCATTGGCTACTTTGTCTTAATTCACTCCCTCATTCCTGTTACCTTCCTCATCCTCATTGTCACCTTTGTCTTAATTTCTCCCTCATTCCTGTTACCTTCCTCATCCTCACTGTCTCCTTTGTCTTCATTGGCTCCCTCATTCCTGTTACCTTCCACATCCTCATTGGCTCTTTTGTCTCCATTTGCTTCCCCCTTCCTGTTACCTTTCTCATCCTCATTGGCTACTCTGTCTTAATTCACTCCCTCATTCCTGTTACCTTCCTCATCCTCATTGACACCTTTGCCTTCATTTCTCCCTCATTCCTGTTACCTTCCTCATCCTCACTGTCTCCTTTGTCTTCATTGGCTCCCTCATTCCTGTCACCTTCCGCATCCTCATTGGCACTTTTGTCTCTATTTGCTTCCCCCTTCCTGTTACCATCCGCATCCTTATTGGTTCCTTTGTCCTCCATGGCTCCCTCACTCCTATTACCTCCATCACCCTCATTGGCTCCCGCATCTTCATTTGCTCCCTCATTCCGGTTACTTCCTTTGTCTTTGCCATTTCCATTCTTGCCAGGAATGCTTCTTTAGCTGCTAAGTAGAGCCCCACATTCCTGGCTGCTCAATGGACCCTTGACAGGGGGGCGGCACCCCTTTTCCTGTTGGGCATATTGCTTCGAAATGAACGAGCTGGACGTACAGCATGGAACTGGAATTCGGTCACAATGACATGCTAATTTTACCTTGCATCTTTGACAGAGATTTGAACTTGTCAAGAAGTCAAGTTAGACTATCACTATTTATACCATTCTTATCCTGAAGAATCTTTGTCATGTAATATGACTTGTAAAATATGAATTCATTCCATTTATATGCAATTAGTTTCATAGTCATTTTGGTAGTTTTACCATTAGCTGCGTTAGCATTAAGAAAGGAGGTTAGGATGCACACAGGTAGCCGTTGCCAGGCCAGTGGTTATGGGTGTGCACGTTAAAGCCAGCCTGCTGGTAGGAGGGAACATTTGAACCACCGAAGAGGCCATCCAGACTGTGCCGGGATTCATGGGTGCTGAAAAGCGCCGAGATTCTGGCTGGTACAGAATGACCCAGGCCCTGGGCAGATTTGATGTGCCTTTTTTCCATCACAGTATTTCCCTGGCTGCTTTGCCAGCATGCAGGAACGTGTGCCCGGCTTCTAGAAAACACCGTCTGTTTTCTTTTCCCCTCTGACCTGAACGCAGGCGAACAAAACGACCGTCATTGGCTGGTGAAAGTCGACACAATTCAAGTAAAAAATATGGCTGCTAGTGAGCTAGTGAAGCACCGACATAAACACGGTAACAACACAGAACTAAACATGCCCAGTTACACAGATGGGTCAAACTCTCTTCCTGCAGTATGCAAAGAAAAATAACAGTACAATACAAATCTGTTCCTTTTTAAAATTATTATTTAATTTTGAACCAAGCAGGCATCTCCATTAACTTTAATAATCATTAGTGCAGGTTTCCACAGTTCCGGTCCCGGGGGGTCAGTCTGCAGCACAGTTTGCAGATTTCCCTGCTCAAACACACCTACTAAACCTGATAATTAGCTGATGAGTTGAATTTGCTGAGTTTGAGCAGGGAAATCTGCAAACCGTGTTGCAGACTTGCCCTCCAGGACTGGAACTGGGGAACCCTGCATTAGCAGATGAATTCTCTTCGTCACCAGTAATAGGATGGTTATTGTTAGCTCACATGGTAAAGGAAGGACCAGAAGCTGACCGCTGGCCAGCCAGTGAATGACCTGCTGTGCCCCTTCCCCATCCATCCACTGTCCCGGTAAACATGCTCTCTGTGGGCTATCAAAGACAAGTCATCCCCTATAAACCCGAGGCCCAACACGGGCTTCCACAAACCCAGCCTGAGATCCTGGAGCCGGCTGGACCGTCTCAGACACGGGGAACCATCGAGGAACCACCTCCATCACTCAGTGCCTCCCCTGGATGTTATCTCCCACAACCTCCTACATGGAGAACACGCTGATATTCGAAGGGGGAGACAAGGCCGGATACTCACAATTTCAAAGGTGCTGGGGGTGCCTTGTGAAACACAGCTGGCCTTTTTCTTAACATAGAATCCATGCTCTTCCCAGCTCTGTGGGAATCATGACACCCAGCAGGACGATTTGCAGACAGAGCTGATTTGGTGACGCCCCAAAGTGTCCCTTGTTTAAGACTCAAGACCTTTCTGTGTTTGTTGCCATGATACAATATCTTAGCTCCTGCCGATGTCTCACAATGTTATCCATAAACATTTTATTTTACTGTAAATATTAAACTGAAGATTACACATTCTTCTACATTTTGTTAAACGTCCATCACTATAAATGTCTTATGAGTAAAAGTGATATTATTCATAGCCATTAAAAG
Organism: Mormyrops attenuatus; assembly: GCA_026777985.1. Taxonomy (NCBI): domain Eukaryota; kingdom Metazoa; phylum Chordata; class Actinopteri; order Osteoglossiformes; family Mormyridae; genus Mormyrops; species Mormyrops attenuatus. Next base: position 14,031,987 of record JAODKC010000082.1, read on the forward strand.
GCCTTAATTGTATAATTGTGGTAATTACAAATCTGCTATATATATAACGAAATTGTTACAAATATTGCAAAGGCGCACTATGTTTTAACTCGGTCAGGAAAGGTTCAGCCTTGCTGAAGGAATCAGAGGCTTCAGCCTGCTGTGCTGACAAATCGAATAACGAGCGATTCATCGAGTCCTCTTATGGGTTATCCTGCAGGCCAAGCTGATGTTGCCAGTGTGTTTTCACAGGAAGGGGGAGACCTTGTTGCTAGGACCAATGGCGAACCACTAGGACTGGTCAATGACACAAGAGAAATGTCTAGATTAAAGCTTGGCCATGTCGCTGAGGTCCATACTCCGGTCACAGCCACCAAAGTCAGACCTCTACCCAGCTAGTTTTCATCCTCTGGCTTATAGTTACACACCAGCACCATGAGCAAGCAGTTTCCAGTAGCAACCTTGGACACTCCAGTCACCCCCAGTAACCTAATCCCTGCCAACAATGGCCCTACTCTGTGGGACAGCATCCACTTGCCTAGAAGCCAAGGTGTCTCTTCCCTGCCCAAAACGAGCCACACAAACAGGCATTTATTCCTGGACGAACACAGTGAGCTCATTTTTTTAACGGCCTAACTTCCTCTCCACACACAGTCATGTTTATTTTGTTTCACTCTCATTTCAGACCCCTGAACCTTGTCCCCCCCCCCCCTTCGAGGCCATTAGCATTGTTGCATGGTCTTCCAGTTGAGCCAAGGAAATATCAAAAGGCAAGAGAGAAGCCTTTTGAAGTCGTCTGAAAAAGAAACTCCCTCTGAAAAGGACAGGCATAACCAGGGGAGGCTGATGGAGGGATGGAGGGCAGCGGGTTCCTCCTTTCATCTGAAAGAGAGGAAACCGAAGCAAATGGTTGGCCACAGAGCCCCCTTCCTGGCAAGGACTTTCTCTAGGAAGGTTCTTCTTTTTTTCCTTTCTTATTCTTTTTTTAATCGAGTGAGCTGGAGGTGTGAGGTAATAGCTGAGCAAGAGGAGCTGGTGTTTATTAAGTAGGACTTGACTTTATTTTGGGTGACAGTCATCCACATGGTTCATGTTCAAGGACACGGGCCAGAGTCAGGTAGGTCTGTCACACTGGCTTTCCTCCTCTGTCGGGTATACAGTCAAGTGCCGCATAACGACATTTCAATGACGGACCGCATATACAACAATGCTCCCATAAGATTATATTGGAGCTGAAAAATTCCAATCACCAAGCAACATTGTAGCCTTTATAATGCTGTAGTGCAACGCATTACTGATGTGTTTGTGGTGAAGCTGGTGTAAACAAACCTACTGCGCTGCCAGTCGTAAAAAAAGTATTTATAATTATATACAGTACATAATACTTGATCATGATAATAGACAACTATGTTACTGGTTTATGTATTCACTCTGCTGTACTTTTTATCGTTATTTAGGCTATACCGTATAGCCTAGGTGAGTAGTAGGCTATAGCATCTAGGTTTGTATAAGTACACTCTGATGTTTGCACAATGGCAATTTCAGCCAGAGACGCGTTTCTCCGAACGTATCCCCGTCGTTAAGAAATGCATGACTGTACAGCTTGTCTGGGAACATTTCCTCAGCCTGCAGAGAATCTTGGTCGGCTGGAATCCCAGCTCGCTGCTAGCCGACGTTTAGCGACATATAATTACGTCTCGTATTTTCTCTGGATAGAAATAGGACACCCCATGAGGACCATCCCCATGGCCCATGACAGGGCGTGACGGTAGTTTGCATGGGGCACAGCAAGCAGCTCCCCACGCAATGGTCACTTTGTCACCAGCTCTTGGGTGCAAGTTGGGTGGATGGCACGGAAGACCCAGCCATGGCATCACCCATACAGGGGCAAGGGAACTCAGAGATCATAACCGGCTCCAAATCAGAAAAAGGCCATGTTAAATGCAAGTGGTCATTGTCACGGCAACACGAATAAAGTAGCAGACCTCAACTGCTTCCTGTCTTGACCACCTCCACGGTCTACATCCCCCCTATTCAAATCTGGCCCTCGATTCCAAATCCAGGCCGTGTTTTCAGTTCTCCCAGTAGTTAGTTTAATAATTACAGATTCTGATTGGCCAGAGGGGCTGCACACCTGGCTCACAGGTAAAGGAAGGCTGGAAAATCAGCAGTGCTTGGCCCTTGAGGACCGTGAGTTGAATAGCCCTGGTCTACATGCTTCAGACACCCTGCTGTAACTCAGCTTCCTTTCTTTTTCACTCTTTGGATAGACATTTGGCTCAGAGGGAAGATTAGACTTTCACGCAAACGGTAAATAAGGGCACTGATAACATTCACTGGCATAGCTACCCATAAATGAACTGGTACTTACTGCAACAGAACTGTGCACCGGTTCTGTTTGGTACATGCGCTTCCCATGCAGGCCTGGTCTTGCTTCTTTTTTCCCCCCATCAGATCTAATTGCCCCCCAGTGCTTCCCACAGATACTGGAGAAGAAACTACACACAAGGGGGACCAATAATAAAATGGCAACTGCTTTGCAAGCGTGTATCAGCAGGAGGTGCCGTTCCTGCATCAGTTTGAGACTAGCTTAATGATCACAAGCGGATTGTGAAGGTTTGACGATTGGCTGGCAAACCTGTAGGAGTTACAGCTCAGTGATCAATTAATTTCCCTGCAGGAAATGTAGCCTGGCAACGTGTCGGACATTCTTTTGGTAGATTCACCGTAGTTAAGGAATTCGTGTTTTTTTTTTCCCCAGTAAGGCCTAGACTGCAGACGGGCTTTCATTTCTTTAATGTATGATCAGTCAACAGCTCAGCTTTAAATGCATTTGTCAGTTGCTTCAAAACTGCATAGACTGTCAGCATTGTAAGTGTGTCCAGTGAGGCATCTCAAGTGCCAGTACCATGGCTTTAGTGACACATTCATTCAGCCACTGTTACCCCCCCCGCAGACTGTGACACTATCAGGCTCGCCGATCGTGCCTCTTTATGAGGAGTCCTGCCTAGCAGGCGTGGGGACACAGCAAGGGATGATGGGAGTTATGGCCTTATCGAGCCAGGTGTTTTAATTAATGCACAGACAGGGCACCAAAGCCCGAATGCTGGGGAGGTTCCAAGGACAAAATCGGATAGCCTGGGGCGGAGGGGCAGAGAGATACAGCTGCTGTACTGTAGCGAATTCAACAGGGATACCAGGGGCTGCACCCGACCATTACATGACCAGGGATTCGCTAACTGGATCACACTACTCCCCCAGCCGGTCAGGCCTGCAAGCTACACAGGACGTTCGCCAAAGGGGCAGAGAGCGTACATATGAGTGTGCTAGCGGGACGGACATGCTCCTCATAGATGGGCGAGCGGAGTCCCGCACGGCCATTGTTTAACGGGAGGGCCAGTGTTATTCTGTGTTTACGGCGCTTTCTGATGGGGAAGCGGTGAGAGATCAAGCCCAGTGACATCCAGTGACAGGGTGTCCGGCAAACACCCAGAGCCAGGCATACGCGACACTGAGGCATCATTTGAATGAAAAAAAAAACAGTTACATCTATATGGCACTTTACAGAACCAATGGGGAGTCACTTCAACCACCACTGTATAGCCCCCACCTGGCAGCCATTCTGCACCAGTACGCTCACCAGGCAGTAGCTAAGGTGGTGAAGGGGCAGGAGAGAATTCACCAGTTAGATACAGGGGGTGATTAGGAGGCCAGATTTGAATGGGCCACAGGGGATAATTTTAGTCAGGACATCAGGGTACCACCCCCTCTCTTTCAGAGGACACACAGAGATCTCCCATGATCTCAGAGAGTCAGGACCTTAGTTTTACATCTTATCTGAAAGACAGTGCCATCTTTTCCCAACAAACTGCCCCCATCGTGGCACTGAGCAATTCAGGCCCACAAAGATCCCCCCTAACATCTCTCCCAGCTGGTCTCCCATCCAAGTACTGGCCAAGCCCAAACTTGCTTAGCTACAGGTGCATTACCTAGTCTGAGCTGCAGGTGGCATATCTGCCAACTGTGCTTACACCCCCAACCCACCGCTGAAATGATGCAACCTCTGTAATGTTTACAAAGTACAACACATGGGATTATTAAGAAGAAAACACTGACACAACAACATATTAATAGCCTAAATATTTTACAAATCTATGCTCCATAGGTAAATGATCCCTTGAAACATAGGTGCATTTCAGGGAAGGTGATTTACAGCCACTCTCTGAATCAGCCAGACATACGTGTGTTGCTTTTTTCTAGAGGGTACCAACGCCCAAACCACGCCCCCATCTGGCAACACATTCTGCCCACTTACCCCCTTGACGCGTCGCATGTATCGGCTCTCTGCCCGACGCCGGGTTTCCACAATTCATGCGCGGCATCCTATGAGGATTCCTGAAATGCACTGCAGCGCCTCATAAGCGTCAACACCGAGAGGCTCAGGCTGACGAGCCGAGCGCCCACTTCCCACTCCTTGTGTAATGTCTGACAGCATACCTGCAGACGTATGTGGGCGTACTGCTTTACCTGCTACAGGGGTGTGTGTCTGTGTGTGGGGGGGGACCCCACTTACATCATTGTTATATATTTTAAGCCGTATTTATATAAACACATACACCAAATGCATCTTTCTTGAAGACTGGGCACCAGTAGGTTGCTAAGCACCCATGTTAAACCCTATTCTGGTCTGCCCTGCTTTAGTTTTAGAGTATTTATGAAATTACAGACATTCTAAAATGTGCTTATGTGAGAAACAAAAATACAGTCGCAGAAAAAAAATTAAGAGACCACTCTATATTTTTAAACAAATTTGCATTTTTAAATCCTGGTTTAATCATGGTTCTGCTGGCAGAAGGTTATGCTGAGCAGCAAGTTGCTTCCAGGTTCAAAATTTCTAAGACAGCAGTACAGAAGAATAAGGTGAAGCAGGAGACAGTGGGAACAACCGGAAACCAGCCAGGAAGTGACACTGTAATGCCAAAGATGACCGTTGACTGTTCCAGCAGTGCCTCATGAATCTGAGGAAGACATCAGGTGACCTTCGAAAAGAATGGGAAACATTAGGTGCAGATGTGAAGTGCACTGCTAGGACAGTTGGTATCAGGCTCCTAGAAGCAGGACTGAAGTCCCATAAAGCAACGAAGGAGCCCTTCATTAATGAGAAACAGAGAAGAACCAGGCTGGAGTTTGCAAAAAAAAAAATGTATGTCTTACACAGACACACACCCATAAATTGAGTGAAACTGAAAAAATTATGCTGTGGTCTATTAATTTTTTTTCTGCAGCTGTATATTTACTTTAAGGTATATATATATAGAACGACAAATAAAAATTGTATATTTTATCCATTAAATACCTATCAGGGGGGAATTTTAGGATCCTTTTGCGAACCACAGCTACTCTTGTCATAAATATGCAAACGCTGCTATCCATGACAGTGGACCAACCAGCAAAAGCCTGGCTTCGACTCTTAAGAGACTCACAGGGCTGATCCCTCCAAACGTGCCACAGATTGCCTGGACCCTCCCCGGCCCCCACCCGCTCATATTCAGAGCGAGGCTTCCAATGGACCGCGGCCAGGGCTTCTGGGGACCTGGCAGGAGGGGAACACACCCCCGCAGCCAGGCGAAGCGTCACGTGACCCAGTGGGAGGGGTTGCCACTGGGAGGTTGACACCAGTGCTGCACCGTAGCACGCAGAATACCAGCGTGCTGATGCTGGGTTAACCCTCACGCACACGCATCCGTGACCGCAGTTATCGTCCCCACGCAGCTGCCGAGAGGAAAGCAGGAGGCCGTTTCTCACACCACGAGCCATTTCACTTTGTCTTTCCTGCTTTTTTTGGCATGTTCTTTGCAAACACAGAAGGCCAGTTTGGCTCAGCCTCAGCGGAACACGCCGGACCTGACCACCACTCTCTTGGCACTGGGAACGACATTTTCGGGCAGTAAGGGTCCCCGCCTGTCCCAGACGCGGTGATGTCTGCCCCCCCTCCACACTCCTGTGAACGATCGCTGCCAAGGGCACCACTAGCACCCCTCCCCAGCCTGTCCGTCTACAAGAAGGCAAGAGGAGCTCTCCACCTTCGACAGCGAAAAAGGAGACACGTCGTCCTACGAAGAAGCTGCCGGAACGAGTGGGACCTGACACTGACTGACAGGGGTATTAATAAGCCACTCGCACCTTCTTAAAAATCGGCATGAGACCGCAGTCACTCATACACGAGGCCTAAATAATCAGCTGCACACTCACAGCTACAGTATGATGAAAAATTAAAGAAACTCTAAACGATTAAAGGAAGGAAAATTCAAATGGTGTTAATGTTTTAGTGTAGCATGAACTACTGCACAGGCGTTTACAGCAGTGACGGTTACCATTTCTGCTGGGTCCGCTCTAATACGGACCGTGCACATCGATTCCTGTTCATTTAGTCCGGAAGGGAATCGATCGGTCTGCTCTTCCTGGAATCTGATTGGCTGCACTGTATATCGGAACATTCCGGCAAACAGACCCTGGGAAATGACCAAACTCCCGATGAGTCAAAGAATGCAGGAAATTTAGGAAACGCTTCATTTACCTCTATCTGCATCAGGGGCTTCTTAACACAGTTACAGTGAATAACTGTCACCTTGCAGTCCGGTGCAGTCGTTATGTACAAAACAAAACCCTTTCGGGGGCAAAACAAATACATTACCATTTAAAATTAATTAGTGGCGAAATATGGGCGACGGATGTTGCTGTTAATCTCCTGTCAGTTCCCTTACGCATCTATTTTTACATAACAGAACCTTGCCCATGACTGCAGCCTTCCGATGAGTCATCGAGCCTCCAGCACAAAGTCGCTATCATGTTCAGGTGTAATAACAGCGGCTGCTTGTCAGCATATATTTGTCTCACTGGGCCAAATTTGTGAATGAATCCCCATGAGAAGAAATGGATCTGGATGAATGTCTTAGCAACACAAACCAGCACTATTGAGTGGTTCCTAACATTTTACCTTCACTATATTTCTGAATTAGACTCTTGCCCCCGCCCCGCCCCAATCTTGTACTGGATAAGCGCCTGAAATTTGGTTGGCATAGCTGAATAACAATTAGACGTCTGTGACGAGTGTTCTTCAGCGATATATTTAAGTGCTTCAGAGGGCAGTAACTTTAAAAAGGTAAAACTCCCTGGTAGAGTTATAAGTTATAAGATTTTCCAAAGTTTAAAAATATAGACAAAAAATATGGTCAAAATATTGACTTATCACAGCAAAGAAAAAAGCATTTTGAAAGAGCAGTTCAATCGCTGACCTTAATTTATCCCAGTTAACCAATAAGGAGACGTCTGTTTATTAAGGTATATACATGGTCACAACCACTGGAAATGAAAACAATGTAACAATGGCCTTTACAGTGACAGGAGCGTCGGTACTGTCTCTGTGACCTTCGCACCTTCAGCAATGCAGCAGGAGATGTTGGACGGCAGCCTAAAGCTCACTGCAAAGTCCCAAGATGTGGGTTGACCTTTCGCAGTGAAGACTGCAGATGATGTTAAGCTTAGTAAAAGTATATTACAGTACTTTTAAAACATTCCCCGAAGCAGCAGGAAACGTAATATCCATTACTTTAGACTTTTTCTCCGATTGCAGACATGGCTACCGCTGGCCAAACTTCCCTCCCTTAGCCACATGCCCTGCGGTCCCGACAGTGCATCGCCGTAAATCCGGCGATACAGGAGGACACAGAAGCGGCGCCGAGGCTTCGCAAGTCGCGTGATGTCACGGGGCGCCACAGCCAGGTCACAGTTGAGGAGGCTACAAGTATGTACACGACGGTGCTTTTAAAACAAGCATCACAGACATGTACAGACGGTCTATTAGAGCCGCATTTAGTCCTTTTCAATTGAGCCCACCTTTTTCAAACACGTGCATACAGTAAATGCAGTAAACATGGCAGATAGGTGGCACCGAATAGGGCCATGCGTTTCTGTAACAAGTAACACACGGGAACTGATCACTGTCTGGGGGGCGCTCCTGCACATTTTGCTTGCTGTCTGTAAACATGTAAGTAGCCTTATATTGTACAAGTTCACTCCTGCGATACAAAGGATTCTGGGTAGGTAAGACATACACCTGATTGATGACACAAAGTAACATAAAATGCACTTCATTATTTTCAAAACGCATATACTGTATTAAAATACTGAGACTGATAATGATACATTTTTCCGAGAGTGCAAAACACGCCAACCCACGGCATCACCTGATCTGGGCAGAAGTAGCCACACACTGATAATGGACTTAGGCTCTGCCCACATGACTTTATTGGGTAGGAATTTCCTTTGTCATCCATTGCCTCATTTGGCAGTTTCATCATCATATTCCAAACAGATCATAATGCTGTAGTTTATTCATTCGCTGATTCAGCTCGCTGCTTACTAAGAAGCAGGTATCATATATCCAAGATTCCTCTACACACCCTTCTGACAAGGGTGTGTAGAGGAACAGCGTTCAAATGCATAATGTTTATATCCAAAATTTACTAAACGCCACATTTCACACTTATTCATACATTCCAGCTGCAAATTGATACACTCCATCAACTGACCATGGAAAGCTTTAGTTTCAATTCTTGCGGGAGTTGAACATCTTCAGCTCCCGGGAACATCTTTGTCTGAGATCCCACCCACTGCAACACGAACCTCAGCATGTGGGAGTGATGGTACACTACCAGATTGTTCTTCCTGAACCACTCATGCATCCCTCCAAGAATAAAGACTGCGAGGCTAAATATAACAGACCGTCCAGATCGTTTCATTGATTATTCTATGCATTAGTGAGTAATCGTCTACATTAACCTCTTCAACTAACGACTGCAAGCCAGGTCCGAGTAATGAGAGGGAAACACACTAATCCGTAATGCTCAATGAGATAATTAACAGTCGCAATTATGTGATAATTGTTACATGATATATTTTTATCACAACTGAATTGGGGACACAAGAAGATTTGTAGGCCCTCGTGATAAAACGTACAAAAATACTTTGTTTAAGAAGTAACTCAAGCAGTAGTGAAATAATACTCATCAGAAGGTACCATGAAAAAAAACACGTAACACTTCTGCACTTATGTGGGTGTTCAAATGCGTGCATCTTTGACAAAAGGACGTAAGAGCATCTTTCCCTTCCATGAGCACAAAGGCAGCATGTCCTCTTCTCCCAGGACCCTCAGGCACACGGCAGTGTGACCCTGATGTCCTGCGGGCATCCATTTCTGAACCTCCATTTAGCGGGGTTCTCGCCGTGAGACATAGAGTATTTCCCTCTGGTGATCACAGATAATTCTCTGGGCAGGGCCGTTCGAACCCACCTGCCCTTACTAACAGTCTGGCCAAAGGCATCTTCCTTAAGCTACGGTCTTCTCCTCTCAAAGTTTTCCCACATAAAATATCAGCCTACAACTATGCTGTTGTCTGGTCTATGAATCAGCCTTTTTCTTGGCCTAAAAACCAGCCAGATCTTACAAAAAGGCAAGATCAACTGCAGACTGTACATAAACACAGATTGAGGGAATGGTAATCTCTTGCTCAGTCCTCCTCAGAATCACCACACTCGGATTAGTCTGGCTAACCCTATAGTCATGTGTCAATGGCTGGACATAAGCAACGACAGAAACTAATTACGCATAGTATCCTTATCCCGTTTGAAATGGTAAGGTTCTGCTATAGTCATGACCAAACCATAGGACTCCTCTGATCATTGTGAGGACACAGTGAGGAATGGGATTAGCCAAAAATCAAAGAAAGTCTGCTCTAGCTGCTCACAGAATAACTCGAGAATTAGCCGAGGTTTCCGAGCCGCTAAGCCGGCGGACAGGCCCCACCCCCTTCTCATGCGCTTGACTCACTTTCATCTAGAATCGCTTAATTCCACACTGAGTCACGTCGAGTGGGGCTACAAGTCAAGAACATGCCCCTCCCTCCCCTTCACAAACCCAGAGCTGCTGAGGAGGCCCTATACCTTCCATAACCAGTATCATCACCATTCTACCAACAGGTGGAAGATTCGGCTGCCGACAGGCACCATGGGTCAGGACAGAGGAAGAGCGGACAGGCCTTGTGCGATTAACGGGTCTGTCACTTACGCGTTGCAGTAGGGCTTCTTCTCGTAGCCTTTGTAGTTCTTCATGTTCAGCGTCATCTTGCACACCTCACAGTGGAAGCATCCCTTGTGCCAGTACTGTGAGGATCACACACAGACAGACAGACACACACACACACACACACACACACACACACACACAAAGAGCCCCGTTAATGATTCTCTCACCAGACATTCCTCGCATCCCTGCACATCCAAATGGAGTTAATTAGTTTGGAAGACGGGGAATTCAGGAATCTCACATGAAGGGCCGATTTAAGTGGGCAGTGTCTGGGTGATCGCTCAACACCCTGCAACGAAAACACCGACCCAGCCAAGTGGACAGCTGACCACGTTTGCAAGCCGTTTTTTAAATCTGCTGTGGATCTGCTCATAAATTCGTTAAAAATTACACTCAGCCAGAACTGTTGCTTGAATCTCGAGACATCTGGGGCTTAGCCTACACTGTCAGAAAAAAGGGAACAGCCCTAGTAAAGTTTTATTCATCAAGGTAAAAACAAAATTAATGTACCCCCAATGGTACAAAAATGTTCCTCAGAGTCCATTTCTGTACCAAACATTAGACTAAGAGGTACATTTATCTACAGCTAGGATACAATTGGCAGACCTGTGAAGTTACAGCCCCAGTGATGAGTAACTGTACCCTCAAAGGTACGTTTTTCCTGAATGTGTAGGTTCTCAAACTGAGAGCACAGTTGTCTAAACATCTAAGCCCCAGAACTTGTGACGCCACTACGCTCAACAGAAAGGGGAACTTGGCTAGAGTCGTTAACTGCCCTATTACTCTCTTGTCTGGGATTTGGGATAAGAATGGTGCCCGTTTTTGGGTTCTTTCAGAAGTCCCCACGGCTTCAGCATTGAGTTGGTCTCCTCCAGTAAGGAAGACCCGACTCAAGCAGAACACAGAGGGTTGGGTCATAGGTATGGCGCACTGCTGACTCACTCAATGGCTGTCCCCAGTAACAAGTTCCGCTCCTTCCAGGGAGACTCCTGTATAAAGTTACTTCCAGTTTCCTGTTCAGGGGTGTTCCAACCATTCTCTCTGCTTTCCTGCATGTGACCCCTGGTCTGAGCTAATGGCTTCCACCATTATTGTGCCAGCATTTCTCTCGGGATTTTCAGAATGCGTTTTATTCAGCCCGCTAAGGAGCACAGTGGCTTGGCAGGGCCAAAAAAAACGCGGTGGGAGGGTTTTGGCCCGAGTTAGGAAGTTCTTCATTTACTGGGTGGTTGCAATTTTCTCCTGTGGCAGGGGGTGGGAGTGGAAGGGGGAGGTTTCGGAAAGGGGGGGACATTCACTGGCGTGTAATCATAGATCTCTCGGGACAAGAGGACCCAGGATACGTCCAAAAGAATACCTCTGGATATAATTTTTCAAACTACTTTAAATAGGACATTTGCACTGACACAAGGAAACTTGCTATGCGTGATAATATTGTATATATCAAATAGTCCGAACTGTCATTTTTCTCGAAAGATAACTGTCGGATACATTATCGGTCAAATTCTTTAATATCGCTGTTTACATCCCATCTTTCAATAAACATCGCATCGTTTCTTCAAGTAAAACTCTCTAGTGAAACTTTCTTCTCTTCAAAGCGTAAATAAAGCACACGTCGTCTTACATAACGTTTTATTACGGGATTTTGGACTGCGTGACATGCCCAAGCCACCAGCCAAATACCGGTTTCCTGAAACTGTATCTGGAACTGCTCTAAGATATTCGAATACAAATGCTAATCATTTTTCTTGTTTAATAACAATGCGAGGTAAGACTGAGTAATGCTAGCTATCATACCAGTCCGATCGCTCGGTTAAAGGCAAGTGTGTTGCGTCACAGCCATCCCGAATTAATGCGCATTTAATTTAAACTAGTACGTAGAACGCAAGTAGAAGGTAAACAAACGGTTACCGAGATAAGCAATGCTTTCGTGTTTATCGGCATGCTTAGTCAAAACGCATCTCAAGTTTTTCAGCCCTGCCTAGATGGTTTTAGCGTAGTTTAACACTTCCTCCGACTAATAGCATGTAGCGGGATACATTTACTTGCTCCAGAAATGAAACTTGTCATTGCAATGATAAGGAAAACAAAAAAGCATAAAGAAAACAAAAAGCGGACATATTAGCTTACCTTATCCAGGCAATTCACTTTCTCAGTAGGATATACGATTTTCCCACAGCGTGCACACTGAGGGTTCATTTTGATCCTGGGAGGCTGAAGGTTTTAGTCTGAAGGAGGCAATTACAGTGTAAACTGCTCACTCGTACCCGTGGCTCGCCTCACATTTCCAGGTTAAAAGGCTGAAAAAGACGCACCAGCGGAGCATCGGCGCCGTCCCAGAAGCGGTGTTGCCTCTACGGCGACTCCGACAGACTCGATCTCTCGCTCGGATGCGGTGAGGGCGCGCAAACAGGCGCAGGTTGCTTCGGGGGTGTGAGAAGACAGCTCCGGTGCTGCCGGACTATGAGACGCCACAGTGCCAAGCCAAACCCATCCGTTTCTGTTTTGCACTGTGCAAGGTGATAGAGAGAGAGGGGGAGGGAGGGTTGTCATGTATTGGATGAGGGAACGTAAGTACCTTACCCAATGCCCTGCGCTGTTTTGCACGAATCGCTCGAATATTAATTACTTATTATAATAAATTATGAACGATACAAACAATGATTTATGCGCGTCATTTTGACGCTACTGGTTGAATCTTGCATTCACTCCTTGAATCGCGCTGTAATACGTTTAATTATCCGTGTGCAGGTTTAGGTTACATTATTACTATCCGTTTAACGTCACCTGCGGATCTGCTCCGGTCTGTCGGGGACGCGCCGAAAAGCCTGCGCGTTTTTAGATCGGGGTCGCTTGGTGGAAACCAGAGGCATAAAATCCCAGAGTGTCATCTGTGTTTGCACATGGCCCTCCAGATGGCAGTGTGACTTTGATCTATTCACGTGTCTGATTACTGAAGTGCAGTAATTTAATTGTTACTATTACCTATAAGTTCAAGATCCTGAACTATTTTCTTTCCTAGACCTGCAGGCATGATGCCAGTTATTTGATTTGTTGATGTGCGTTATTAGGATCAGAATGTATGATGAATCGAAGTACATTAAAATAAGAGTATTATTCTGGTCTTAAAAGCATTTCTCATCGAATGTCCCAGACAGTAAGGTGTGAAGGAGTGTGGAGATTAGTGACCGGCACTGCCGATGTTGTGTTCTGAATGCATTACCAAGGAAGCATCTTCAAACATCCCTATTTCCCTTTGTTGTGTGATATGTAGCTTGTTTGCTGAACCATTGGAAAGGAGACAGAGAACGATCCGGTCCCCCATTTGCCTTAATAAATCCTCCGCTGTGCCAAGTCAAGGCCCTCTTCCTCATCTAAGTGATGTGTGACCCGTCCACCTGGCTCTCTGGTCTCAAGTGAATGCTGGCCGTAAGCCCAGTAACCAGCGCACACACGTGTGCGCACTCAGCGTCACATCGTATTATGCAAGTCAAGGAAACAGATCCGATATCGAAGCGGGGGTCCAGTGTGTACTGCTGTGGATTAATCCATGAGCCCCGAGAAGGCCCCAGACAAATCTTCAGTGAGCTAATAAGTTTAAAAGAAAAAAAGTTTCTATTTTATGTCTCTGAGCAGCGTATGCGATACCTTATGAATCAAAATTCATATCCAGACGTACAAATGGCTCCATCTGCTGGACAATCTGGAATCTTCACCTCGTTTTTTTTTTCCAAGCGCACCCATGACATATCAAACAGTACTTGCATGGATGTTCCTAAAAAGTGAAATGGTTTTTATTAAATGAAACTTTAAGAATAGCAATAACTTAGCTACAGCAGCAAACTCGCCATTACTAGAATATTTGGGGATAAGAATGGATTCATGTTACTATCATATCAAGTTTATTAATGAAAATATGCTATACTGTACCTTAGTGGCCAATATTGTGGAAACACCTAGCATTTTTGGCATTACGCTTTAAATATTTACAAATATAATACATTGGGCGATTAAGTAAGTAACTGAAGTAACTGGAATAAAGTTCTGAAATGTCTAAGAAGTCGGAAGTGTTTCCAGAATTTTTTGCCAGTATACTTACAATTTGTAATTTGTATAATTCATAACTTGTTTTCTGTGCTGACTGCGATTGGCTAGAAGCAGATAGAACATAATTTTATGGATGGATGTATACTTACTATGTGCACATGCTCAATGTTCCTGATGAAAATCACATAGATAAACTGACTATAAAATAAGTTAAAAATGAAGTTGAAAGAATCTGTCAGTGATATCCTTTATTTTAAAGTGATGTAATGTTTTTTCATTTCACATTGGTATTTTTCTTTTGAAAGTGTTGCTGTAATTGGCAGAATAACGACGTGGCCCCCGGTCACTGATGGAGGGCTGTGGACTTTTTCTGTGTTTCCCGAAGTGCTGTTCTGAGATTGTTTTCCTGGGAGTGTGAGTCTGCCAGGGATAAACCGGGCCCAGGGCCAGTGAAGGGACACATCTGTGCCCCTCTCTGTTTGGCCTGGTTTGTGGAGGCTGGCCAGAGGCTTGCCAGGGTCGGTGTTTACAAAGGCGGCTTCCTGCCACCCTCCTACTGGGCCTGCGAGTAGGAGCTGGTCTCTAATGGGGGGGAGCAGAGCCTCCGTGACCTGGTCACGTGCGGTAACCATGGTAAATACTTACCCGGTGGTTAGTTCCCTGACGCCAGTCCAGAAATGCACATGGCCATTTGTCACTCGTAAAGTGCTGCTGGCCGTGAGCGACAGAGTGATTGATGCGGCGGGACAAAGTCCTCTGTCGACGGGAGCGGACTTGGGCGCAGGGCGGGCAGCGGCTGGTGGTGGCAGCCATGTGCAATGACCTCGGCGTTTCCCACCGCTCAGTGCTGCCCCCTGTCCCTGAACGTGAGGAGCATGAGTGTAGAGGGTATGGAGGGGTGTAGGGATGGTGTGCTGGATGTATTTTCATGGCCTACACTCTCAGAAAAAAGGGCAAAAATTTGTACCTTTGCATGTCACTGGGGCTGTACCCTTAAAGGTCTGCCAATCGTACCCTTAGCTGTAGGTAATTGTACCTTATAGGTATAGAAATGGACTCTGAGTAACATTTTTGTACCGTTGATGGGACATTAACGCTGTTTGTACCTTTGGGATGTTCCCCAGAGTCCATTTCTGTACCTTTAAAGGTACAATTACAAGGGTATAGCCACAGTGAAAAGCAAAGGTACAAATTTTTACCCTTTTTTCTGAGAGTGTAGGAACTGTTGAATCCCAACAAAGCCAGTAGGTTTCCTGTTAGGAAGATGACAATAACAGCGGAGTTTCAGTTCGGAGCGAGGGAGGCAAGTCCAGCCACCCGCTCCTTTGAAAGGCTGCGTGAGTTGAATTGTTTCCAGCTTTACTCGTATGTGGAGCACTACCTTAGGTTATGGGGACGGGGCATGCCCTCGTTAACGCCAGCAGAATAAGCAAGGCTCCAGAACGGAAGGTGAGCGGCTCTGGCGGAAGCCATTGATCGTGGCCTGGTTTAATCCCGCTCACATCCCCTCAGAAGCTGAAATAGTGGCGGGGTTTAACCCCCCAGACTGAGGAAGATTCTGCCATAACCGCCGTCGCCCGTGGCGATTTACAGACCAGGACCCATGTGTAGAAATCCACTCCCCGCGGCTGGCGTTGGCGATGCTTCGGATCCCACTGATCCGCTGATTCTTCTCTTTCACTTTCCCAGCATCCCTCACATGATTCCCCACAAGGCTGCAGCTAAGATCTTTATTATCTCACAGCCACCGCGAGTGAGCTCAGCATACAGCATCACAGACTTAGCGGGGCTTCTCTCCTCCAAGTCCACGTTCAGGCTCTCTACAGCCTTGGGCCCACCTACTGCGAATGCCATGTATCCCCCACTAAGGCAGTATTCCCCATAGTTCATTGAATCCATGTGGATGACAAAGAGGAATTCAGTCACCTTGCAACACATCCTTTATTTTTGCTTGAGTAATAATGCCTGTTCGCTGCTGTGATGGCTTTTCAAGTTTCACTAAAACCTCACATGTACAACACGAATTATGAGCAATGCAGTCAATGTGATATTTTACAGAGAGATTCAGGTGTATTTTGCGATATTTAACCCTTCTGTGCATGATACCCACAGTTTTAGACAATTGATTTTAGGTTCTTATAGGTAAATATAACATAGAATAGAATAGAATTTCTTTATTGTCATTGCATTGCAGTACGAAATTGAGTAGCAGTCCTTACTGCGCCTTCACACATAATAAATATCAATGAGAAATGGAAAAATAGTAAATCTACAAATTGAAATAATTTAAAGTACTGAAAAGAATATATTATACAAATATAAAATGTGCAAGTATATTTGTGTGGTTATGTATGTGTTAGTGTTGAATGGGTTCATAGAAAAATGGCGGCACAAAGGCCAGCTTAGTCCGGGATAAGATACCTGGTGTGGTGTTAGTTAAGGAATTACTGGCCAGCTGTTGTCACCATGAACAATATGAAATGTTGCTACATGTAGTGCTGCAGGAAAATGCTTAGAATCACTTTAATTCTGTTTCATGAATTTGGGTTTTTTCCATCGTTTTTACTCTGATACATGGTGTCCCAATATGCGGACAATTCTGTGGGGTTTCGGTAAAATCGATATTTCTAAAAATGTTTCTAATAATTCATGCATCAAAGGATTAAAATTATATGATGCACTTCCGTTCAGAAATAACCTGATATTAAATATGACTTTTTTTTTCTCAGATTGATTTCAAATAGAGTAAAAAATGTTTGCTTGCCCCTGTGCGTATATCCAAATGTTTTTAACAGTGAAACAGCAAGTAACAATGCTGGAGTCCAAACAGAATATATCTATTCACTGTAAAATCCTGGTTCAGTCATTCCGGAAAAGATGATTACCAGTACCTAAATAATGTGCTTGAACCAAATGTGCTGGTTTCCTGGAACTATGCTGTTGAACCCTTAAACAAGGTGTCTACCTTGAATTGCCGCATTAATACATCCAGTTATATGGTTGCTTTGGATAAAGACATCAATTAAGCAACTTAAACATGATTTAATTCTATCCGTCTATCCAATTTCCCAACAGTTATCCTGATCAGGGAAACGAGGAAATGGATTAATTGTTAGTGGGTATTTGCATTAGAAGTTTGTTAATATATTTCAATATATTTTCTAACATATGGGAGGAACGTTATGTGTTATGTTTATATGGGTCTGTATGCACTGTGTGTCACTGATTTAATGGACTACCTGGCTGTTTGTTTAGTTGTTGCCCAGGGATGTGCAGTGTGTGTGTGTG
>JAODKC010000082.1:14049597-14075841 GCA_026777985.1 Mormyrops attenuatus
CTTGAAAATTTACAAAGGGGCACCGACACCACCCCCCCGTTCGAGCGCCCACCCCTCGAAAAACACATCACTGTTCTTGCTACTTGCATTTTTCACTACAGTAAAGTTACAGTCGTCCAGCCAATACGCAATTTTGAATGTGACTGTAGGTTTTTAACATATATTTAGCCTACAGGTTTTCTTTTATCGATCCCCATATGGAAACTGGGGAGCTTTTCACGAGAGACACACAGCTGCATTCCCACACACTTCTGAGAGCAGGTTCTGTGGTCAGAGCACACAGCACCGCCAGCACCCTTGCAGCAGTAGAGGTTAAATGCCTTGCCCAAGTCCCCAACTGTGATATGAATATTCGTCTGCCAGTGGAATTCCAACCCATGACCTTCTGGACACAGGCGCAGATCCCAAACCCACTGAGCCGCACACCACCCTGTTTGTTCTGAATCCCGGATTGGTGTGGTGGATCTGTGGGTAGCACCATGGCCTCACACTTCCGGCGCTGTGGGATTCATTTCTACACTTGTGGCCATGTTGGAATTTGCAGGTCCTCCCCATGTTTGTCTGGGTTTTATCCCGCGGTTCAAAAACATGCTATTTAGGTGAATTTGTAGCTCTAAAACATCCATAGACTCATGTAACCCTGCACTGGAGAAGCTAAATGAAAGCCAGAAGGGGGGCTCGTCCTGAATATTTATCTGGGACATCCTCCTCTGCTTCTTCTGCCATAGCACTCACACCCTAGCTCTTCCCAAACTCACCCCCAATACCGGCTCCACATGTGGTTTTCTCCTGTGCTCTGCAGGATAACATCTGGATACAAGTGCACAAGTCAGATTAATAAAACTGCACAAAGACAATTTTTTCCCCCACCTGTGAAGCCTCTAGAGAAGTCATGAATCTTTAAGGTAATTGTAGAAAGGTCACATTTTTACCGGGAAAACGTTGTTTAATGAGTCCTTTCTGTCACAAAAGAATGTGGTCCAGTCCATGAAAACCTAGTTACTGCCCCTATAGAAAATGTGTAATGCTATAATAAATTTGTAATAAATACTGGTAAATTTAGTCCGTCGCAGTGGTGAACTAATATTGCAGAGCACAAAGCGGGCTGTTCTAAAACACATAAGCCTCGAGAAGCTGAAACAGTTGGTGTACAGAAGAACAGGCATAAATTCTTCACAGACGTGAGACTGATTTCGTAACTTTACGAAATGTCTGCATACCGTCATGGACCTTAAGGACCGGAACAACACTTACTGTACTTAGAGTTTCGCTCACTTTTGCACGCAGTCATATCAGCCTGTTACAGAAGCACGTCTCGGTTAATAAATAACGGGGAAACCGCGTGAAAAGACTTTATTAGACTTGTCAAAGACGTGAATCTTCAGTATGTCTGAATACATACCTTCATGCAAAGAATTATATGGATCAATTTGGACTGGGTGCATATTTCTAAAATCAAAATCTAATCTTCATGCCACAACTATAACTAAATAATGAAATACATGAAAATCTGAATAAATCTGGTTTTCATGGTTTGTTCCTACAGTTTTAGGTATACCCAGACAACCGACAGGTAACCTGACCAGTGAAGCATGAACATTTGTATCTTGTGTTGTGTAAATCAGACCGTACCGTAGCATATAGTAAAACGAGTAAATGAACTGTGTTATTGATCCTTGCTTCATGCAAACCATTTAAGAAAAACAATCGACTTCTCGGTTTTAAAAGGAGAAAATCAGTCTAATACAACCCACCCAACTCATTCTCCTTTATTCATAATGTTTGACGTTTGGCCAAAACAGGGTCTAATGTTTAGTCAACGTAAGGAAGGTGAATACGCGTAATTGACGTTGTATGGCACGTTCTCATACTGACAACACATTAATATCGAATGGGCAGTTGTTTTTTGTTTTAGTCGTGCATCTGTTTCCCGCACATTTTGTTTTCGTTCGGGTTACATATCAGTTAGTCGCTCCTAGATCAGCCCCGACATGCACCGTCTCCGTGGAGCAAAGGGAGCGCGCCGCTTTCGGCGGAGAAGCAACAGTCGGGGCCCAAAGCGCTGTGTTTCTTGTACAGCGTAGAAGTCAAGAATTTCGAGACCTCTCACCACAAGCAATAACGAATAACAGAACATCGTAGCCTTGTTACTATATATCATCGTTCATTGGAATATATATATTTTTTTCTCTCATACGTTAATTTCGGCCGTTTTTATTATACGTGCATAGATTATACGTTTATATATTTTTAATCAAATCTAATTATTTTTTCCACTCCTTTCATTTTATTTATATTTCTAGGTGTGCTTATTTTTACTGGTACTGTACTAGGGGGGTCCATTCACAATTTCACCGTTTACTGTGAAACGAAAACGTAGCCCTGTGAGACATCACGAGAAGCACAAACAAACGTGATACTTTGCATGGGCCGTAAACAGACGTTTTATGACATGACCGAGACGTCGTTTTGCCATCGCACACGTACGTTTGGTCGTTTTCCGGACTCATAACCCCAATGTGCGTTGCTGATATTCTTTTCGTGTTTATTTTCAACCGTTGTTTCTATCGTAATTCAACTTGATTGTGGATAAAGGTCAATAAATGTATCTGATTTTAACTAACCGACCTATATTTCATGTCTAGTACGTCATTTTAAACTGGAGATGGGATATGAAGCTTCAAGTTTCTGTTTTTCTCCGTAGCGATGTGCTTTATCGATGTTTTTGAGCGTGTTCTATGACAACATTTCGGGAAAAAAAAATATCTCCCACTATCTCCATCTCTCTTTTCTGACCCTCTTAAATCCCATCGCTACAGAGTAAAACAAAAATACATCAATAAAGGATACCAAGAAATTACGCACTTCATCTGTTGCAAATTGGCATCGCCACTGAAACAGACAGGCTAAATGTTTAAAGTGAAGCAACAAAATAGAGAATTACTATTAAATTATAGCTAAAACGTCGGGTAAAGCTTAAAATCTAAGCCGAAGTACGCGGCAAAGTGTCTTGTAAAGCTTTGTGAACTTACATATTCAATTGATTTCATGTTTTTTTATTACTGCGTCAAGGGTAAGACCACCACGAAAAAAAACGACATTACTTCTTATCATCTTAAGGATAGTCTGATTATAAATTAGTGCGTTTTAGATGTGTTTATTTTTTGTCAATATATGCCTTCATTTGTTCATAATATTTAAACTTAATGTGTATCCTAGTCACGTTTTGCTTTTCTCTTATAACTTCTATGGCAAGTCTGCCATTTAAAATGCGCATTCCTTAAAAGCCTTTGAACCACAACGTTAAACAATCTTTTCGATACTGGGAATATTTAAAAGACTGACATGAGGGTCTATAGAGGTATAAATCGGATATTAAAGTCTAAACTTTGAAATGAACCTAAATATCGCTGAGCTATATGATGTAATGTTGAACGTGTACCTCTGCTGGGGATATGTCCTAGGCAGTTCTTACTGTTTCTTAGTTGGTGAGGATCTAGTTTCGAACTCTTAATGATATGCATCTACGATACTGCTACGTGTCTTAATACGATGTATTAGGTCGCGTTAATGATCATATATTTTCATATGGGGACTTTGAGCATCAGGTGTCTGTTGCGACGCTTGAGCAGTGGTTCACTAGTTGTACATCTTTTTGGTATTTTGCGAACCAGGCAAATCTGCATTAAACGAGATATTGAATTAATTCCGCTCCACCTTAAATATTTTACCGCAACTGCGAACTTCCCCTTTAAGACATTTATTGGTGAAAAAATAATAATACCAAAAGGGGGCGCCAAAAGATTACTTCATCAGCTCCTATCTTGTTTATCGCCTGCGTATTTTCTGTGTTTTTTAACGTGATTCTGTTTGTCGTGAAAATGTTTGTCGTTTTTCTGCATCATATTGTTTTCCTGTAATTCACGAATTAAGAAAAAATGTGAAACTCTGTTATGAGCCCTTGTTTAAATATGAACGGTAAACCCAGCGTTTATGACCATATCATTGCACTCTGCTCAATTTAATCATTCATTTTATTTTAAAAGCGTCGTCTCTTAACATATTTCCACTTTCAATTGTATTTGCTAGCATTATCTGAAATATAACAATAGAAATATACGGTTACCTTACTAAGCGATGTGACTTATCGCGACATCAATTTAAGTTGTGAATGCGGCATAATCTGGCACACCTTTGGCACACCGGGATTATGTGAAGCAATAAAGTTCACTGTTTTAGTCTGAGAGCAGTTCATATGTCGAGTTTCCTGAAACGTTCCCTTAACGCAGAACATTTCTCTAGTAACCCGCTGCGGTTTGTCGTGGCGGTATCGCACTTGCATTCATTTTAAATAACCGCTGACTGAAGTCTGTTTATGGAAAAGTTGACAGATGTTGCTGCTGTTTGGTAATTTGAGGCGTTTATCCTAAAATTAAAATTTAAAAAGGTAAAATCCAATTGCACAAAGTTGAAACATTTTGTATGATTCTGTTTAAATCGTTAGAGTCACTGGCTTTTTTATTCCTATGGAGGTACATGTGTGTCCTTTGAATTATTTAATTATATTTTTTATTTTTAAAGGCTGGCAAGTATTTCTTAAATTTACACATGTATGCTTGCAACACGAGTTTCTAACAAAAGAAAATCTTGTTAGCCTATTTTCACAAAACACATGGGGTCTTTTGCTGGACTTTCAAAAGAACAAGACCGTAGCCTAAATTGTTCCTTGATTTGATTTCCTTGTATTTCTTCATATCTGTGTGTGAGCTCACGCTCTCTGCGACATAAACATCAACAACTCTACTCAAGCACAAGGTTACCAGTGTTTGAAACTGGCACCTTTTCTCTTAAACTGAAGAAGTGAACGCAACATTTTCAAGTACTCAAGAAAATATTATGCTAACTGTAATCACTAATGTCTGGTCGTCTTGGCGTGTAATGTGTTAAAATTTGGATATTCGATGGCTTTCTGTAGTTTACGGGTGGACAACATCGAGCCAGTTTATTGAGACAATTCGCAATTTTAAAGAGAATCGGTTGAGCACTACAAAATCGCTTCTGATGAGCAAAATTGCAAATAGAATAGACCTGCCTTTGTCTTGATTATCAATCGATTTCAAAATCTATTGGTCATGGCATCAAGCAACCTGGCTATCTCCTTTACGAAACTGCCAGCCTTTTATTACTCCTGTTTTCAGATTGAATTCATAGA
This sequence comes from Mormyrops attenuatus, assembly GCA_026777985.1. NCBI lineage: Eukaryota > Metazoa > Chordata > Actinopteri > Osteoglossiformes > Mormyridae > Mormyrops > Mormyrops attenuatus. Next base: position 14,054,810 of record JAODKC010000082.1, read on the forward strand.
AAACATCTTGAATGCCAAAATAACCAAATGCGCGCATATACACGCACCAGCATTTAAATAGAAAAACTCAAACACAGCAGACCTGAGAAGAGTTTAACAATAAAAACACTGTCGGCCTAAGGGGCTAATAAGTTAAATTAGTTTGATTTTTCAAAGCAGCGAAAAAATAAATGTAAGTTAAAATTATATTTTGGTTTAACAATCTGTCAGTTATGCAATACTAGAGAGGTATGTTATTTAAGACGGCCTAAATTGGGAAAAACTGGAAGTTGGAAAATGTCAGGATGAGCCTATTGTTTTATTTCTATATCTTGGTTTTGATTTCATTAGTGACTTTTAAACATAACCTTGCACTTTGTGTTATTTCAGTGTTCAGGCCGCGGTTTTCGGTTTCGCTTCTCTATTAAGCGTTATTGAGCGCAAATGCCGAACAATCACGGATGATGAAAACCGGAAAGAAAGAATGATGGATGTTTATACAACTAGAAACATAATTCGGTGCAAATTTTTCAAAAGAATCCACGCGCATACGTAATTTTGACCTAACTCTCCTGAAAAAAAACAGTAAATGAACCATTCAGATAACAGTTTAATCACATTTAAATGCCTCATTTTGTGACTGGATTTTGAGGCTATTCTTCAATGTAATGTTTTACTTTTCAAACCTTATTTGACATTTTGAATTAATTTCAGCAAAAGATGTGAAAAACACCTCAGTATCATTTATATATACATATTGTAGAGGAACTTCTCTAAAACAACAAATTTTACTTTTATGTAAAATAATCACAACTTATTCACATCTATAATACATCTATATATAGTATTTATGAGTCATGGGGTGCTTTTAAAAATTAGGTCCATATTGCCATGAAACTGCGGTATTTCCAGGAAATAGCAGCAATAGTTATATATGTTGAGTTATATTCAATTAGTTATACATACGCGTGTGGTGGAATTCCAAGAAAAGTGTTTGTGTGTGTGGAGGGGGTGGAGGATTAAGCATGTGTTTGTTAGGCCGCTAATTGTTAGTTCACAATGGATTTCAAACTATGCATTTGATTCGAACTGATCTATGTTTATTTGAAATGGCAGGTCACTAGAGGTCAAATATGTATTGCATTGCTAAATATACCAGGCCAAAACACGAAACTGAAAACGCTGCACTTCTGTAAGAAAAAAAATCCTATATGACATTGCCATTGGTTTTCTATTATTATTATTTGAAACAAACAATCAAACTGTTGACATGATAAAGTAAACTACGGTAAAATAAAATATGAACTGAAATAACATGAGTTACTCAGACATATAAACCGTGGTGTAGATTCGAATCAGCCGAATAATCGTAAGCATTACTCTTTTGGGGAATGATAATAGCTTCCGTCTCGATAAACGCAGAAAAGTTCGGGAAGCTAAAAGGTAAACCATTTTCAGCTGAATGAATTTTAATTGGATCAAAACGTACGCGATTTGCTTGAATATGAATTATCATTTGTGCTTTTATTAATCTTGAGTCAGAAATTGCTAAATTAACGTTGTTTTTAGAAAATAGACTGCCGTGCATTCTTTCAGTGTATTGTGGCGGACTATCATTACATTCGGTCCCGAAAGGGGTGATAAATGGTGACGTTCGCAGGTCGGATAATCCTTTTTGCCTTGGGAATTTGCGATAAAGAATCCAGAAGATACTAAAGATCTGAAGTCTTTATTTAGTTGATGGACACAAGGAATTCTTCGCGTTACGATTTTGTGATAAATGTACATATATTTCGCAGATATGGCACCAAGTGAATTAAGGACGAATAGCAAGATTCAGTGTACATGAGCAACCTGGATTACACTTTCTAATTTCAGTGAAATTGTAATATCTGTTGGGTAAGGGGTGAACAGATAAACTCACTTTTTTAAAGGTTTACTGCATTTAAGTATATATTTTGTATTAAGAATAAACTCATCGCGTTTCGTAGGATGATCGCCTTTTTTGCTTTTCCCAGGTTGCCGGTGTTATAAAATGTGTTCGTGTCTCTATTTCGAACAGTAAAATCCAGCGAGAAAGCTGGGCGTCGAATCATCTCTCTTTAAATGACACTGTAATGTGTAAAGTGAGTTTTAAGGTCTTGCAGAAAACAGTTTACGTAGAAAAGAACTTTAGATCCCTATTGCAATTGTCATACGTAGAGCCTTGTGGGAGATAAAATATTCAGTTCGTCCTCAACGTAAAATACTCATGTAATGTTATTATTAATTAAATTGCGAATTAATTAAATTCATCATTATAATTAATTGAGATTAATATATAAATCCAATTAATCTAGATTTGTTAATGCCGTTTATTTGGATGCGCCTTAATCTGTCATTGGGAAAAACTAGATAGATAAGGAAAAAACATTTTTTAAAATGTTTCTAAAGGCCTGTCCACCATATTCTTTGTTTTAAGGTTAAAGTATTTTAATGTCAGTCTATATATATGAAAAGTGAATCACAGAGTAATATTACATAAATACGAGTGTTGAACAAGTAGGCCTAGTCTCGCACAAGGTAATGTTAAAGTGGGTAAGTCTTGTACGCTTTAAAACATGCGTGGTGTATGACACTGAATTATATTCTAAGGTAGATGCAATTGAACGAGAACATCACCATCAGCATTTTCCTATGACATGTAATACTGTTTCTTTTATTTTTGGAATTTATTGCGTATATATGGGTATCTGTATATATTCGTATACTCAACATACGAGACATATCATCTTACCCATTATTACATTTTAAATGATTTATCTTTTAACGTTTTATTTTAATCACTGACTGCAATAAATCTCTCCCCCTGAGGTCAGATAGATCTGCGCTGTCAGTCAAACGAAGCAGATTCAGAAATGCGATTGTCTGAATCCACCTCCGTGGCTTTTCTCTTATTTTAACAAACAATACTAAGTCCTTTGATCGCTCATTCGGAATATGGGGTATTGTGCACCGGGAAGCACCCATCAAATGCTGGGTGTCATATATTCACACTGAAACGTGCACGATTTCCAACATGCAACGATGAGGCGTACTCCACTTGGAATATTTTGCAAATGTAGGCCTTTTAAAAAGGGGTAATTGATTTCATGGACTGTTCTCTAAATAGGAATTCATTCATTCACTGTAGTGTAAATAGACGCATATATACCAAGTAGGAAATTCCACAGATTAAGTATTATAAGAATATGTAAGTAAAATCGTCGCTGAAATCGTTGTTATACCGATTGTTTTTATTTAACTGTGAAGTTTTTTGAGAGATTTGTTATAAACTGCTCATATTTATACGATTATAAATCAAAGTGTTTGCCGTATTTTTTTTACATTTTGCGTCCTAAATCGCGAGGCTGTCCTAAATTTTTGCTTCCTTCTGTTTCTGCCGCTACGGCCGAAGTCTGAATAACAGTGGCGAGTTTTGCCCCCTTTGGCCCCTGCGGCGCCTCTAATAAGAAGCGAATCCCCACAACCTGCAAGAGCTCTTCACAAATGCTGCACGTTTAAGAACCGCTTCTTACAACATGGAAATTGCACCCACCCACCGTTTAACCCTCCAGTAAAGTCCAGCTAATTGTGCCAGAACCCGTTTACTACATTTCAGCGAAACAATGGAACGGTCATTGATTCGAATAAAATATGGCATTGCCACTATCTGTAATGCGTCTTTAAAACTAGTCTTGCACAATACGTGTATAATTCTGTCAGTAGCTCTTTAATATTTCTATCATTGTACACGTGAACTATTACCATAAACGTGATTCTGTAAGCAGCATCCTGGCAGGAAAACCAGCACAAAAAAAATCACCATGGATATGTTGAGGTTTAGGATTTTATGTCTGGCACTTTAACAGCTAAAAACAGTAGCACCAACAACAAAGTAATTTGAAGAAATTGGATCTTGGTAAACTAATGGCAAAACGTTACGCCTGCGACGGCCTCATTGTCCTTTCACGCGAGAGTGCTTTGTCTCGTGTTTGGGCGATAATAGCCTATAGGCGGGCCAGTTTATCTGGAAGGCTAGTAGACAAGCAGAGCTTCTCTGCTGTCAAGAGAAAGATACAAACGGGATTGTTTTCTTCAATATTATGCAAATGCACATCTAGTAACCCACTTTAAAATAAATTGTAAAATGTATTGAAAATATGTTTGCTTGCTTATTTTTCTACCTTCCCCTTTCTACGAGAAACTGGACTGGCTAGTAAGATGAATCCTGTAATCGCATAGCGAAGACTTAGTTTTGGCTTGTATATCCTATAGGCTTATTAAAACGGCATGCTCGCGTAAATGCAGGAAATTGTTAATTAAGTGCATATTAAACGTATTAAGTGTATTTTTGTTTACTGTCGCGTAAATGAAATGAAATTCTGCAGTGTTGCGGAATGGTGACACATTATCCGTCAAGCTCAAAATGTTTTTTTAAGTTACCTTCGTGCGTTGCCATCCGCAGCGTGGCGGGGCTGGGGGGGCATGTTTAGCTCTCTTCCCTTTCCTGTTTCCATTTATGTGAAATGGTGTTATTCCGTTGGCAAAATGTAGGGCCTACCTTAAACGTATGTTGAAGATAAATCTCTCGTTACCCCAGGCGTCTTTCTTGGCCTGTGTATTTCTTTCTACTTTTACAGAAAATCTGAAATGCATTACTTGCCAGTGATATTAATTCGTGTATTTTATAGGTCAGTGATTACTTTAAATAGGAACGACATAATGTGAACGGGAATGTGCTTTGCAATGAGCTGAATGAGGGAACTGCTGAATAATGATTACATTGTTTTCTCTTTTTTTGCTTTTCCGGTAAATCATTACTCCTGAGCGTTTACTTCATTGATCTTCAATTTCAGATTTTTTTCGTTTGAGCCTCGTGCGTGTGTGAGAGAGAAAATGTGTGTGTGTTCATGCCTCTGTGTGTGTGTGTGTGTGTGTGTTTACGTAGCCAGGGTGGGGGTGGGGACGGAGGCTGCAGAAAAATAACTCTATAGACATGTGTTTTTCAAGGCAGTTGTAACAACGTGACATTTAAACAAAATAAGTGCATTCTGTCATGGAAGCAGCGTCTGTAAATTTTAGACTATATTGTTTAGAACTGTGGTTTTACACGACTATCTTTAATTCTGTAAAACAAGACATATCTTTAATCTTTTGACTCTGTTATAGGCCTAGTATAATACGCCACCCCCTAACAAAGATTGGCTACCACTTAGGATTTCTAAACAACTTATTTTTGAAATATTTATTCAACTATCGTGTGCGTATGACTTGCCTGGTCACCGGAACGCATTTTGCTAGTGGTTACGCAAAAAAGCCCATTTCGCGGTTTATCCTTAGTGTTCTCTGTTATGCTACGGACATTTTTTGTGTATCATGCAGCGAAGCTGTCTGTCCAGCACCTTTCATTCATCAGAAGTTTGAAATAGCCTGTTTCTTTTCTATCCAGTCGTCTAAAGAACGAGAAGAAACAGCGTTTGGCATAAGTGTGTAGACAACTGTTTATTAATTGTGTGTGCGGGTGGGCCAACATTTAAAACTTTAACATGTGCATAAGTAAGCAGAAGGAGTTGGGCGTCAAGTAAAATAATTATTAGATTATTCAAATTAAGAGTCGGCTACCGGTTTAGAGATATAGGCCACCATCTTTTCTTTCGGCAAAGCGCAGCTCGTACGTGAAAAGTGTGTTTTACTTAGGCAAAATAAGAAAAAAAAACTGAAATACTTCTACACCCATGAACAAGTATTAACAACGGCAAAAGTTTTACTTTTTTGCCATACATCTTTGGTTTTAGTAGTTTGGTATGCTTAATTTTGGACTTATGTAGCTAACAATATGATGACGTGTATTGCTTATATGATTCATAAACGATTTGTAGAAAAAAAAAATTCTGTGACTCAATTTTCTCCAATCTGCAGCTGAATATTCTGTTGCCAGGCTTGCTTTTCACTTTTAGGTGCTTCGCTGTAATTTCACTATTAATCCGAATTGTAGAGAAATGTGTTTCCCATTAGTTCAAGTACACTCCGAATGCTGACAGCCTCAGGTTTTGTTTATCTAAAGTGCCTATACGGCGTATATTTCAGTTTAATTTACGTCGCGACGAGTATTGTTTTATTTCGCCATTTTAACATGCATTTTAACACGCGTCATGGTTTATTTCCTTCACAGATTCCGTGGGAACTTAACCCCGAAGGTTTAAATATTCATCTTCTCAAATCAGACTTACATAGCTTAGGAAAAAAAAGACTCAAGAAAATCCGCTGGAGGACTTGAGAAAGCTCAGTCCTTATGTTCTGAGGTTGTCTCCCTGCTGGCCGCTCTGTTGTCCTCGGGAATACAAGATAGGCCCAAAAAGAATCACTTTGACCCCCTCCAACCCCACCCCCGAATCGCAGCTTTACAATACCATAAAACGTCATCAATCAGGACTCCATCTGAGGAGATATGCACAAAGAAAGGGGAAATTTTTTATTTAACTTAAACAGCTAACGTGTTTATAGAACAAATAATTTTACACGTGGTTCATAGGTGGAGCTGCCCGTGGAGAAAACCACAACTTCGCCTACTGCTATTACGGCTGGATGCAGGCAATAAAAACAAGGAGTAGCACCTCTGTGACGTTTCTAGACACTGAAGGCTGTTGTCTTGAAGCATATTACACTCTCGTGTACTAAAACCTTCACACTTCGGTTTCTGCCCAAAGCAGCAGTTCTAATAACCACAGTGATAGACGGTGAAATGCTTTTAGAAATCTGACAATTTTAGTGAGCCAGTGTTTAGTGCAACCTACTAATGTCTTGCGAGCATCCGAGAAAAATCGCGGTATTCTGGTAGCTTATTCAGATTAAAATAAAGATGGCGTGTTATTCTGCATGCTCGGTATGTTCACTTATCAGCCAGTTTGCATATCTGATGCAAAACAACACCGAAGTGATTCAGTGGATGACTTCATCGTTTATAACTGTTTAACCCGTGTTTATTCCTCATTATTGTCGGCGAATGTACGCCGTCACGGCCTCTCCGTTTCTTCTTCTTTGGTTTAGGACAATATTAACTTTGGGGTGGGTCGCGCTCTTGGATGCACCAATTCCTTTATCGGCCAATAACAATGAGAATCCCCACTACAATTAACCATCGACAACATAATAAAATAGTCAAGAAAAAGAAGAACTATTTACACCGAATTAGCCAATGTTAAGTGGACATCTAAGTACAATTTCAGGACATTTTGCAATTGACCCTCAAACAATCATTGCACGGGCTAAACATCCAAGTTATAGCCTTAAAGACGCCCACCGAACACATTTACGTTTTCTTGCCTATTAAAAATGTACATTTGAGAATTATTTCCCATATCTAGTCAAATACATGTATTAATTATGTTTTTTATTGATCGGGAAAACACATTTTCAGCATGTCGTCGGTGTATTTTTAACGTTCTAAGCATAATTAACCAAAATCAGACTAGTCAGTGCATATACACATTCATACCACCTTTTTGTGTTCACAAACAGTCGACACAAACCGAACAATTAAGGTACGGCATCAGTATATTTTGCGATCATCGTTGTGCTGCGACGCGTTTTTCTTTTTTAATTTTCACAACTTTTTTCCCTAATTTCAAATGGTCAATCAGAGCGCATAATTAGATGTAATATGTTAAGTTATATCCTACTGCAGGTAATCCTCAGCACGAGCTTTTACTGGTACCCATAAGCACACCACACTATTACAATGTATTATAATTTTAAATCACTTGATTTCAGGCGATCATGTGATAAGACGCCTAGAGGCAGTTTACAAAAATACAAATTTGGAATTTCTCCTCCAGTCTGAGTAACCTTGCACCCTGTCTGCCGTGCTGGTCATTTATACAGATTTTGCGATGCATATGTAATTGCTACATTTCTGTGTCGTGTGTGCCTATACTTTCCTCACAAAGGACTGGGCCTGACGAGCCTTTTGTACACAAGGCCAAGTTGTTTTGCGTTCTGTAGCATTGTAATGTTTTCGGAAAGTCTGTTTTTCTTTTTGTTTACGACATAAATTTGTTGTGCGTCTGTGGGTAATGGTTGTGTGTCTCTGTGACTCCGTGTGTAAGAAAGACCAAGCACGTGTGTGTGCGCGCGCATGTCTGTGCGTATGGCATGTAGAACTGGAGACTCTTACCTCCCCCACAATCCACTCTTTCACCCCCTCAGTCTTTCACAGGCGCACACAACCACACATACACACGCACACACACACACCATTGTTAATACTACTTATTGTTAATTTCTTATAGCTATAGGATAATTAAATTCTACTTTATTATTCCTGGCCGCATGTTCTCCTACCCACTTTTTCTTCGTGCCTCTCACACAGACGCATTCACACGCACACATATACACGTGCACGTACACGCACGCATGCGCACGAACAAACGCATATCTTTTCCTTCCACATGTATTTCTTAGCCAGATTTAAGTTTTCTCAAAAACCAATAGTTTTTACCGTCCACTAAACTTGCCCAGAAACTCCTGCCTCAACATTTAACCCAGGACTCAAGCACAGTTGTTTAACGTCCACAATAAGAAACACGCACATGTTCGTTTACACTCAAATGAATTTAATGAACAATTAATTGCTCAGAAAATAAGGAAAGTGCTTCAGAATTCACCATTCAAGTTTCCATTTCGAGTGCATTTCTCCTACACAACGATGTACAAAAACGTGTAAATCACAAAAATAAATATTCAATTTTCTATGCACAACCAGTGACTCAAATGTCGCGTCAAAAATCTGACCTCAAGTATTATAGAAAATGCAATGGAGAGGAATCGTAGAGCCTAAAGCACCGACACCAATACAGTTGTACATTTACATCACTGTCAGAACTTCCATTGCCGTTTGCAGAACCTCCCCAAAATGGAACCACGTTTCATTGCCTAATACATAAAACATTGAGCATTGTGTAAACCATTATTTTACTTTTTTACATTTAATTCTGCCTATTACTCTTAGGCCGCTGCACGGGCGTACCGTTTCAAATGGATGTATATTGTATACAAGAAAATAATAGCCGGAAAGCACTTTTGTGGTATGAGAGACCAGTCCACCTAGGGTCAGAGCAGCGATTCACCTCTTTCGGGGTATTCAAAGCGGGGCTTTTCTAGTCCCTAAGCCCATAGCGAGATAACGCCGAGATGCATTTTGTTGACACAAGCGGTTATGGCGCGTCACAGATATATCCATATTTAAATCTCATTACGAATGAATAATAAATGTAATTTTGTCGTTAGACTTCAATCATAATACGAACTGTAATATCACTGATATTCCTGTGTTTGTGGCAACTAGGCTGTCACCATTGATTATTACCGATGGTGTCACTACAGTTCTGGAGGTTTCGTCGTGTAGAGCTATAATTTATTTATATCCCAAAGAATACGATTTTAGCTTATTCATGGTGTTGGTTGTATTTAACAGCTGGAATAGAATTTCATGCTGACTGTGGGATAGCCTAATTAAGAATGTTTTTATGTTTTTACCTAATTAAAGATGTGTTCGGGTGCTATTTTAGCCTGAAAATATTCGACGTTGTATTATCTAAAATAGCATAAATAAAATTCAATAGTGTAAATATGAATTTTATTGTCAGAATGAAAGTTTGTATATTGGACATTAAAGTGTAGGCTACTCATCTTTTTAAAAATGGAAAAGCCATTTCGAAACTCATCTTGAAAATAAACCTACAAATGTCAATTAATTCACTAATGCGGAAAAGCAGATTTTTCTGTTAATGGCTAAACAGTGAAAATCTTTAAAAAAAAAACAACTATTTTTTGAAAGGCCGTCAGCACCATAAACATCGCTGGTTTTCAGGGCAACGTGTTCAATTAGTAAAACACGTTACTTTTCTCTTTAGCCGTTTAGCCTACTCGTCAAATGATATTTTTGGCACGAGTTTCTATCAATTTTAACGAGTGAGACACGCCTGTAAACTTTGCTTTTCAGGCACGTACTTTGTCTTGATTGCAATGAATTATGTTTCGGAACTAGCACCTATGTAGCAGCGACAATTATGCAATGATTTGGGGATGTATGTTACATTGACTCGCCCTCCGTTAAAGAGCAACATTAATCGCCAGCCACTGCATCTCTACGTTTCAGATGCAGGGCTGTATGAAACAAACATTGGCGTACGGTCGTTGTTTCTTTTAACCCAGTGTGAAAGTAATGAATAGCGACTTTCTGTTTTGTATAATGAAAGAGAATCCCACTTTGAATATCACTGTGTCTGAAGCAGAAACGGGAGAAATAAACATTCGTAAGCGTTCACGATTTACTGCATCTCATGATCAGCATCTACTTTAACAACATTTTCGGAATTCCTGGATTTTATACGTTTTTGTTTTTTCCATCTTAAACAATACACGGCGTTCCAATCGGAACAATAAACAAGTGGCTACATGGATTTGATGTTTTGTGCTTTAGGTTAGTTTTATATACGGTGATTTTGAGAATGTGCTACAAAGACATCGATTCGGTGTTTGTGGTTATCTTTCACTTAACCTCGTGCAAATCTCAACAGCTCCTTCTGATTGTCAATAATTAAGGCCGGCTCCGGTGGGCCTACAGTCAGGGTTGCATGTTGCTTTTAAGGGGGTGTCTGGGTGTTAACTGACAAAACAAAAACGAGAAATATGCTTTTTAACAGTACACTTAATAATAACGAGCAAAAAGAAATTCAAAATGCAATGAAGATATCAAAGTTGCTGACAAATTGTTGAATGGGGAAACTACAGCGAGGCTGAAACTACTCAGAGTAAATTTGTCAAAAAAATAACGATTTAATCACGCTTGCATGTATGGTGCTAACATTTAATTAATAGGAATAGACATTTCATGGCAGGGCAAAAAAGATTTAGCAAAAGAGTGTCTGTCTCCGCTAGTGAATAATATCACACTTTAATAACAGCACGATCCATCGTAAGAAGATGATTCCGAACACAACAATCACGTCATTTTTCGCGAAGCTACGAAGTGACGATTGAGTTACTCGCTTTCGTTTTTTTTTATCTGTAGGAATCCTTGAGGTACATGTTATTAGTCGGTGAACGCCTGAATGTGCCCCAGCTCCAAACGAGGGGCACTGCAGTTACTGCAGAAAGGGTTCCTTAACGTGGAACGCTGATTCACTAAAAAAAAAATCCATGACCGTCGTAGGTTGTAACTCCTCGGTGCATCTTATTCCATTTTTAAGACGTTTCCAGAGTTTTGGCATATCATTATAATATCCCCCAAGAAAATATTAGAAAAGCTGATCTTAGAATTTCCTGAATCTGTGACTTGGAGGGAGTGGTACAGCAGAGCCGCCGAGTTGCCATTTCCAAACAGGGTGAGACCTATGTGGTGACATGTTATCCTTCATAGACTTCAAGGAATACGCAGGACACAAATCCCCATCATTGCCGATAATTAGTGACGGCGGAGACGGAAAATTTGCCATGAAGCTGAAGGGTTTTTTCACAGCTGCTACATTGTTGGATGCTCGTTTTCGTTTGGTCGCGCCCGTACAATCCTCTGCTGATCCTTCATAATGCTCCGGTTTACCTGTAGAACGCGGATTCCTGTCAGCTTTCACATTCAATTTAAGTGGCGTCCTCGGAATTCCAGTCTGTTTTCCTAATACCAGAGTCCTGTAATTCTTTCTAACCCGTGCTCCATTTTTGTATTCTCCTTGGTCTGCATATGGCGTGTTTAAAGTGCTTTTAAAATCCTGGTTCCTTGAAGGAGATTTTTGGGAAGTGGCAGGGTCCTCGGTGCACTCAGTGGCTTTGCTTGCATGATTCAAATTCTCTGACGGTTTCTCCTCGCCACATGGATGTTGCGAATTAGTGACGTCTGGATCCTTGCCGTTGCAGTGGTGTTCCGGTCCGAATTCAGGGATTTGACACGAGTATTCATACTCGTCAAAGTTTTCCTCGACTTTGATTTTCACATTTTGTGGTAAAGTTGGCGATGTTCTCGGTACGGTGCTGTTCTCGCCTTGGTAATTTAAGAGTGTGTTGTGATCCTCCGGTTCTGCCTTGATGGTGAGATATGCATGAGGTTTCAGGCAATGGCTAATTTTCGCTTCTTTCTTTAAATTTACAGCTAATGAAGGATTGTTTTCGGAGGACTGGGAAACTATTGTTTCTTTGTCTTGGGCACAGTGTGAGATCAAGGCTTGATGGCATTTGTTTGACTGTCCTGATACCCTTTGTCGAGGGAAGTCTTTGTTTTCCTTTAAGCAAGGTGAATGGCCCTCTTCTTGAACACGGTTAATTGTGGGTTCAAGCCTTTTTAGGTCATCAGGAATTTCAAAGTTTGAAAATGTAATCCCAGGAGCTGTCTCCCTCTTGGATTCAGGAAGGCTAGTTCCAGGAACGAGCGGGCAGATTTTACTCTGCTTTGATGCGCTGCCGACCTCCTGTTTCTTCCCACAGAGTTTGAAGTCCGATTTCGGGAGTTTCCTGTTCGAGATTCCGTAATCCGTCAACGTTGCTGCGCTCTGATTTTTTGGTCTGTGTTGATCATAAAGAAAAGTAGCCTGCGTCACTAAAGGTGTTTTATTGTTGAGGGTTGAAAAACTCGTGCGCCTGTAACGTATGCTTTGCAGGGAAACTTGACTCGATACAGAACTGGAGTCGGATTCGGAAGAACTATCATCTTCGGAACTAACATCTGAAGATTCCGACAGGGAGTCATCTTCTTCGTCATCTGAAGTCCCAGAGTTACTAGTAGTGGATAGACTAGAACCGAAATCCGAGTCATTGTCGGCACGCTCGGAATAAGAACTCGATTCAGTGTCACTGCTACAGCTCTCCTGAAAATTCCCTACATTCTGGTGCGCAAGGTACAGCTCACGGTCGATGTGAAATTTATTTAAATGGCCGTTGGATACTTTTGACTTACAGCACTTGGGGACAAGCAAAACCCGACGACTGTGCCTACTTTTGTTCCAGAAGTGCCACCCAGCGCCGTCGTACTGCCGTTTCCTTTTATAAGTTAGGTCAGCGGTGCTTGAGAGCTTGGACTGCACCGCAATGGCGGACTGATAGAGGACGGGCTGCCGGCTGCAGACCACACTCCGAAAAAATGAATGCCCTGGATTAAATGCCACACAGTTGCTGGGTATTTGAGCTGTTTCAAAGTTTTTAGGGCTTCGGCATGCGGATTTTGCGTCTGCATGGAAGCCATGGCTTGCGAATTTACTGTAAATTTGAGGTAGACTGGAAGCTTGGGGCGAAACAGTCTCGTGCTGCCGCCCAGCTTTGTTTTTAAATGTAAAAGGCTGAGACACTCCGTGCAGACTGAGCCAAACTTTTTCTTTCCAAAAACTGTTTTGTGGATCAGACCGAATTTGTCCATCATACAGATCCTCTGCTGACTTTGTTTTTAGTTTGCTTCTCTTGGATTTCAGTACGCGTTCAGTTTTGCAAGAAATATACAGGGCTTCCACGTCTTCCCTTGAAATCAGAGTACATTTAGCCGCATGGAAAGCAATTGAATTTATTGCTTTGAGTTTTCGCAGCTCCTCCAGATCACAGTGGTGCTTCTTTACGTTTAAGTGATCCATTCGTTTGTGCACAGTAGTCCTCGGAATATTTTTCAAGAGGTCGGTAAAGACTTGAGAGAGTGCAAACATTTGCTTGCCCTTAATAACCAGGTACCCAAGCTTCACGCCTTCCATCTCTTCAAATCCAGACTCCAAGTCTCCCATTTTGTCTATAGTATTAATCCACACATCTGGCTTGATGGGTATCCACAGCAAACCGGCTGCCTCTCTCAAGGCATTTCTGCTGGTCCAGTTGAAGATGTCAATTGTCTGATCAATGTTGTTTCAAAAACGCAAAACTTCGAGAGATGAAAAATAACAGTACGTATAAAAATTAATCCATTTCCCTGGGAACGACATAAGGGATAAAATGTGAACGATGCTGTAGACAGACAGGCTGCTGTCTGTCTGCGCTCCTGTACCTGCGCTGTTCTGCTTCTCTCTCCATTAACCCAGAGAGGAGGAGGAAGGTGAACAGCTCAGGCTGAATGAGAGGGACACGGAGAGAGAGAGGGGGAGTGGGCAAGAAAGAGAGAGAGAGAGAGAGGGAGAGAGAGAGGGAAATGAGAACCGAAAATGCAGCTGCCCTTCCCGCCGCTGGTTTAGCTACAAATAAATGACAGAGGGAAGTGAGCAAGTCTGGAGACACCTTCATCAATTAATGCTTCCAAAGCCCGGCGCTGATTGGACGCTACTGACAGGTGATGCAATAAAAATTGATATTCCACCCCCTTTCCACCCCCCCACTCCATCTAATTACCATACTCGTGGACTCCCACCTCTATTCTGAAAAGTAAATAACGCAGCTCTTTCTTTATTCATATTTTGATTTTAATATCAAAAAGGAACCTAATTTGTATTTATACCTGCCGTACAGGTACACTTTAAAATTATATTGTTGATTCTAGGAGAGAGGGCTCAGTTAAAAAACAAGTATATAATTTATCTTTATTTACCCGTGGAACGGGACTTTGTCTCCTATTGTTTGGTATTATAGTTTATGCCCTTTTATTTTTGTTTGATGAATATGTAAATGCAGATTAAATGTATCACTTACTGATATTGCAATTTGAGAATATGGTATATATCAAATTGGGCGATAGTTTGTATTTATATATATGTGTGTGTGTGTGATTTTTAATTATATATATATAACATAAAAGTAATTTATATATATAATTAAATAATATATATATGAGTGAGTTTGCGCGTTTATGTGTGAACTACATCCAAAAAGTGAACTACTAATAAATTCAATAAGTAGATTAAAGTCGTCTATTGAATCAATTGGGCATTCCAATTAAATTACAAAATCGCCTGTATTTAGGTCTGATTTAATTTCACGACCAAATTCACGGCAATATAGCACACTTTTACAGAAATGTATAACGCATTATACAATGTAATCTGTTATATATAACATAGTTTAATTTATAGTATTTATCTTGCACGTTCAAATATATCTGTGTGACCGTTTTGGTTGTTTAAATCGATATAAAAGAAATACGAAGAGCAGGAGAAAACCGGATTGACTGCACCGTCGCCATTCAGATTATTACGTGTAATTATTACGAGCAACAATGGTGTGCTTTATTTTTCGCTGCTTGTGAATAGGACGCATACCAAACCGGGGCTTTTAATGTGTTGCGATATTGGAACTGATAATGGGATGAAGCCTGTCGCCGCGTGCGCCCTGAAGCCGCTCCCGCGCGGTGATCGCAGCGTTGCTTTTCCTGCCGGGTCCTGCTGTTCCATCTACCAGCATCTACTTTGCTCCTTCAGTTGTGTACGCTCTCGAGAGTTTCCCTGCTGCCAAAGAAGAAAACACAATCTCTGCCAGTGTCTTGGTTCTTATACTGATTTACTGTATGCATTTAAAAGTCTATAAATGTTACCGTTGCTAATAAAACAGCGTCTATCCCACGTCGGTCTAATGCTCTTTGTTACAAGCAGAAGGCAGCGCAAACCAGTTTCAGCAGTTTTTGTTTCATCATCAATATTTTCCGTTGCCTCGTGATCGCATGCGTATATATTCAAGAAGTCTCGAGTAAAACGCACACAAACTTTGGAATGTATTGCCCGCCGATTCATTAACATTCAGGCATGGGATTTTA
Source organism: Mormyrops attenuatus (assembly GCA_026777985.1). Lineage (NCBI taxonomy): Eukaryota > Metazoa > Chordata > Actinopteri > Osteoglossiformes > Mormyridae > Mormyrops > Mormyrops attenuatus. Next base: position 14,070,510 of record JAODKC010000082.1, read on the forward strand.
ATAAACACGGGAAAAGCAGAGACGGGGCTGTGCGAAAGGGGAAAAGCTTCAAGCTGTTCCCATATGATCAGTGAAGATAGCCATGCACGGGGCTTCTCCAAGCTGTATTATGGGGCTTGGCGTAGTCAACCAGCGCTGAGGTGAAATGTTTAAACTTTTATTAATAGCAAATAATTATTAAAATCGCCTTCAGTTGGCGTTCTCGAGACCAGAGCGCTCGCACGGCTCCGCTGCTTCTCGGAAAACGGGCGAGAGACTTGCATTAGAACGAGTTCGATCTCAGGGATAGTAATGAAAAAGGCTCGTGGGCCCCAGTGCCGACTCCGGAGAGGCGTGCTCCTCTACATACATTTGTACACCCTTGGGAATTTGATCAATAGCTTCTAACGTTTATTGTGGATTATAATGAGGTGTGTTTTAAAGCGATGTATAATAAATTGAAAACCCAAAAACGTTGCTTTTAAGTTGATTTGTCTGGTGAAAGCATCAGCGCCTGATGTACTTTTTCATATACGTACACAGTTTCAACCCCCCGTCCCATCCCCCCCCCGCCATCACCACCACCACCATCACATAGTCAATATAATCCACCATCATTTGTGCACGAGGCTGAACAACGAATTTTTTTTACGCAGTTTACAGTTCACGCGGAAGTTTATGTTGCTGACAGTTCTAGATGTTGCTCACTTTCCAGAGTTGCGTGCTTTGCACCCCAGTTGATTAGACTGGGTAACTTTTATGGTTTAGCTTATATTACAGTATATATTATAGTACTCGGCACCTTTTCCAAATGTATTGACCATTTATCTAGTAGTTTATCTGCACGTCCTGCAGAGGTTGAGTCACTGCGTCGAGTGGATCTTTTTCCTCACACATTTATTCGAATTATGTACTAGGTGTACCACAACTCCAGCGTTCTCCGCTGTGAACGTGCCGCACTACTGCATGCGTATATTTATAAAACGCTTTAATTTGTGTGCATTCGTAGCTTGTAGGGCGGAGTCATTACCTGTCGACCGTATTGAATCATGATATTAGAATTGCATACCTGTGGAAAGAGCCAGCATTGTCAGACACTGGAGGGCGCTTTATTAGTCTTAATTAATAGAGCAGAACCGGCGCCAAAGTTAGCATCCGTATTAATGGAGACAGGTTTTTTCGGTTTTCACTGAATGCTTAGAGACAAAACAACTATGCTATATTTCAAGCGACCGCTTTCGGAGCACTGCCTGACTATTGTTTAATAAAAACCCTGATCATGTTCCGAATTCCAAAAATGAGTCACCTTTTCATGATTAATGCTTTTTTATTATTTAATTGTTAAGTGTGTAACGATATCCAGATATATCTCACGTATTAATTCATTCACTGTAACTCTGCTTGAGTACTGCTCTCAGCATTTGAACGGAAATAAGAAAAAAATGTCTCAGTGAATTGATTGAAACACAAAGCTGTTTTGAATGTGTCTGGGATACAGTTATAAACCTGATCTGTGGCATTTGATAGACAGTAGCCAGCAATCTGGGCTATCCACGTAGCGCTGGTTATGCGAGATGGCGTAACAATATTAGGCGTGTAAGCCTATTTTTTATAGACATATTCAACTGTTAAACAGTTATATATAGATTTTTGTGTTGGAGAGAAAGTTGAATTGTTTTAAAGTAATTTAAATATAATGTTTGGATGTATAATCATGCACATATATATAAATTAAGTCATTAAACTTTTACTAGGTTATGAATGTAATCTTTATACAGTTTTGTGTAGTCTGAAAATTCAGCATATTACCTATAGAGAGCGTTCAGGCTTCTTTTTAGGATTTTACATGCATATCCAGTTCTAGAACGGCAACACTAATAATGCAGTGACCCACACAACCCCTGACCTGTAGCCCACCGAGCTCTGAACAGCCTCCACGAATCGTTAGATTGTAGAACTAAGAGCATTGTTCATGCTCACAGTGCAGATTTGTTGATTGCGTAACGGGGATTTGCATTAGGAACGTTGTTCTTAAAAAAAAACAAGACAGTTTACATATTGCATGTATCTCAAATTGACAATCATCATGCAAATATTTGCATTTAGTTTATCTTTAACACCAGTGAATAACATACTTTTGTTTTTTGCAGTGTGATCAACAATGTAACAGCCTGCGAAACAGCAAACAAATTAAATAATTAACTCGAATGGTTAACTTAAATTGTAGTTTAAGTGATATATTTGTGTCATATCTCATCCCGTAGTCTTAATTTTACGTCATGCACGTATGTCTTTTTCCGTCGATGTATTACTGCCATTTTCCCCATTAACACACAGATGTCTTAAATGCATGCAAATGGTATACCGAGTTATAAAAATGATCAAACGTGAGCTGTCCATTTAGAGCCTTATTTAATGTTGTTAAATTATTAATGTCCGTGTTTTATTTCCTAAAAGATATCGCAATGAAAATTGGCTGTTTTTACAGGGTGTTCTTTTAAACGGTATCTACAAAACACGGATAGCTTGTTATAAAGTCAAACCTCATGCATTAAATAAGTTCGCGAATACATTTGATCACTTTGTGTTATAGATCATTTTAGAAAATGAGGTTAATTAAAATTAACATTGATGCTGATCGTAAATCTCAGCGACTCTTGTAATTTGGGTTTCCGAGCAACGTTTAGGTCAAGAATACCTGAGTTCAAACGTTTAATTAATTTTTCAGTGATTAATATTTTACGGTAATTTCAAAACACCTTAAAGGGGTAAGAGGATTTTCACATACATTTACAATGTTTTATGATTGTGGACGTTAGTGTGTTACGTTTGCTCTTCCTTTTCCCAGTGCTGAATCACTTTACACCCTTGTTGTTATTTTTTACGCATCTTTATAAGTCAGAAGCGCTGGTTTTCTTTCGTGAGTTTCGCGCGGGCCCCTTGAAAGTGCAAACCTCCACCACACTCATTTATCCATTAGGATGGGCTTGGAGGGTGCTAAGGAGACCGATTCACAAAGCAGGGGTCCCCATACTTGAAACAACGTGCTCGGATTCTCAAACATTGAGGGGGAGAAACACTTGGGACGGTTAAATAAAGCTTTCCGACGCGCACGGTTACTATTTTAGATAGAAGTCGTTATATTTGCTTTTTCGTGAGGATCGCGTGAGAAAAGTTTGATGGAGAAGACTTTCAGATTAGAGCCATTGTAAGGTAAGAATAACCTACGTACTTCTACCCGCTCTACTCAAAACAATGGTGGAACAAAGGGCAGCCGCATTTTATTTTTCTACATTTAATTTACCCCCATTTCACTGCTGGCACAGCGATAAAAATACATGACAAATACTTATGGTATTTCACCACACTGGCCACTTTTGCGGCCAGCATGATAATGTTTAAAAAACGTATATCATTTTGCTCCGTGATCATCGAATGCGCTAAATTTCAAACACGTAATGAATGTCTTACTTATAACACTGTTAGAAATTTTGCCCCAAAATGTTTCGCCGAAGCTTTCAGCCTTTGTCAAAAGCATACCCGAATACGAAGCATATGTTCTCTGTTCCCACAAACGAATGTGAAAAAGAAACGCGCACAGCCCCTTTATGCTGTCGGCCAAACAACATCATCTTCCACACGAGGGGGAAAAAACCGAGTGTAGGTAGAATTTCAGTTCATCTGAGGCAGACTCACGAAACGAAAGACCATTGTTGTAAAAACAACACGTGGTGTGCAAAAAATGCCCAGTCGTGTGCGAAAATGCATTTATTTTCCAAAAACCGAATATCGAGTTTAATCCATGACCGTGACCAATTTTACTGTATACAGAAGAAGCATAAATGGTTCCCGTGTTAATACTGACCTCACAAAGTGCCACCACATTCATGCCCAGTACCACCATGTTGTTTGCAAGTAATTTTATGAGGAAACGTTCAAGTACAAGCACTTAGTGTATAGGTAGCTGACTTTCTGGCACATATCCAACCAACACGCCACAATGCACCACGTAATCCAGGCAGAGTTTGTTACTTAAAATGTACCACGCTGTCTGAAACTTAATTTTGAAGTGTGTTTGGTTGGATGGGGGATGGAGGATGAGGGAGTGGATTCCAGTGACCTTTCACCTCGTCATGTTGTTCCTCTGTGTTTTTGCAGACCTTCTCATTACCCACAAGCCTTTGCGTAAATCGCGCTCGTGCCTGCTCAAATCCCCCTCTTCAATCCCCCTCTTTAACCCCTCCTCGTGCAGGTCGGATGGTGAACTGTGTCCTGTATGATGAGGTTTACACGAGCTGTAGAAGACGTAAACTGAGTTTATTTTTGATTTGCCAGTGTAATACAGCGGCGACCATACTATGAATTTTGAGAATGGTATTCATACCCTACTGTTAATTTCACTACGAATATGCATAGCACCATAAATAAAACAAGCATTTTTTGTTGTGTTGTACGTATCAAGTCGTCGTATATTAAAACAGAAATCATTATTAGTCCACACGCAGGCACAAACACACATGTATGGCCAATATGTATGTATAGATATATTTTGAATAATGTAGATAGATGCAAACATTTACAAGTATGCATTTGTTTTAATTCAAATGGTTTCCTATTCATGTAGATTAAATGTGATAGTATCAAATTATTTAAACGTGCACTAACAATAAATGAACTGCATGCATAATTTAAGGAAAACTAAAAACAAGAAGACCAAGGCGGCGCCAATAAATTTAGTGAGTTCTACTGTAGATCTAAAAACAAATGCGAAGATTATTTATTCAGTTGTAAGTTGTTGCTATATATTTTTATTTTTCGACCGATATGTATTGGATAAAAAAAGAAAAAGCAGAAGCAATATATTTCATGAATACACGGCGCAGTAGGACTGATTACAAAACAGATTTATGATTAAATTACTCGCATAATTAACTGCACGCTTGCAGGATAACTGGATCGGATATAGGTAGGGCAAAATGTGTAAAATCTTCACTGTAGTTATCAATAGATCTGATAAGATAAATATAGCATTTAAAGTGACCTTTGTGCTGAAAAGCTTTTTCCACTTCGAATACTCCAAGGCGGAATTTCATACATTTTCATTTACTTCGGCAAGTAAACACAGCCATAAAGTGCTCTTCTACTGTTGCCTGTGCTTTAAGCCGAGCCAAAAAATATTTCCGAATTCTTGACGGGCTGTTGCTCTGGCGATGGAATGTAACATGATGTAATCGTGAGAATAGATCAGGACGAGATATTGGACCTTCCTAAAAATAGCTAGAAATCCACAGCCACGAAACGTGTGGTTAATATATATAAAATATATTACATTATTTAACATTATTTCCTATAT
>JAODKC010000082.1:14075996-14093615 GCA_026777985.1 Mormyrops attenuatus
ACGCACTTAAACAGTAAGTTGTGTTTCCAAACTATACGCTTGCATGTCAGACTGAACTCTTTTTGAGAAGTATAGAATATAGAACTTCATATAATACAAATAACACATTCACATATGTAAGTATGGGGAACACTGTGAGTCATGACATTTTTTAATTGCTATGTGGCAGTTAAACATGATGCCGAAGTAGATAAACTTCATTATATCATCAATTACGTTCTGACTTCACTAATTTTGTTTTACCAAAGAATCGATAAATACCACATGCCACTGATTCATTTAAAAGTGGTGTATAAATGAAAAATGATCATTTAACAACCGGTGAGTCAGTGTGTGCGTGTGTGTGTGTGTGGATAATGTTTATATTACGTTGTGGGGACCAAATGTTCCCCACGAAGTAGTAAAAACCTGTTATTTTGACGTTGTGGGGACCATTTTTCTGGTCCCCACAAAGATCTGCTAACGCAATCAGAAATCTAAAAATGGCGCAAGCCCCGTATTTTGTTTGGTTACTTATGGTTAAGGTTAGGGCTGGGTGGGGGTTAAGGTCGTCATGTCGGGATTAGAGTTCTTCCCATAGAAATGAATGGAGAGTCCCCACAAACACATAGTTACAAACCTCTGTGTGTGTGTGTGTGTGTGTGTGTGTGTGTGTGTTGGAGGGGGTTATATATAGCTACTCATATATTATGCGCTAAACACAGATGACATGGAAAGAAAGTGTTAAGTTGGCTTACACTATGGAGCAGATAGGTGCTCTCGGCTTAAAGTCGTAAAACATTCAATACTGCTTTATTACACGCAATATCGGACAGATAACGCTTAGCCGATGTGCCGCGTTCTGTCCAATTACAAATAGCTTTTTATGGCTCATAGTAGTTCTTGGAGTGATGTTACTGCTAATTGTGTGGTGTTGATCTTGTACTGCCGACCTACACATTGTTTACAGGCGTTTTATCTTGCTTGTGAGGCCCTCGGGATAAATAATAAAATAATGAAAAGAAAAAGTGAAATAATAAAAACAAAAAGTAGGAAGTGCTTAATATTTTAGTTTTCTCTCTTAGGTATCTATGAAAGAAAACAAACAAACAAAGTGTCTTCATATTTTACGACGTGTTTTCTTTCTTTGTATGTCTATTAATTGAATGCATCTGTGGCTATTATTTAAATAATTGTAAATCACCACAAGTTTTATTTGTCTGCCATGGTCTAACAAGCGAGGGTAGACCTTAATTTGCTTCTCTCTTGTGGGAAATGTTTTAAGGTTGAGGTCGGGTAGAAACGCCCCTAAATTTTAAATTCTGTCAATTCCCCAATGCAGTTGAGCAAAATTTTCCAGGACCCAGAAAATAAGTATTAATTACAGAGCTAACCCATTGGTGTTCACAATGCTTTAGAACTGGAAAGCTTTCCCGACAGTGTTGACTATTTGCTTAATAATAGCGCACAGTAGCTGTAATGATAAGAAATAGTAACGTATTACATTTATTTTAGAAGTATTTCTCTGTACAATGCATGCTTTTTTTGGTAAACATTTATAATATACGTAGTTATTGCGACGAGTTGCTGAGATGTTGGACGTAACAGCCAAGTCAATTCACACAGAGACATTTGTGAGGCAATTCCTAATACATACACGTCAAAAGCGACATAAACTATTAGACGAAAAGGTCTCAACGCCACTATTCTCGTGTCAGTACCGTCAGATGGAGTTTTTGAACAAAACATGAACCGTTTGTAAAATGCTTCAGTACACCCACTTATGGTTTCCAGTACATCGATATACTACATCAGTTAAAGATCAAACCACGTAAAAATGTGTCAAATTAAGATAATAACAATAATAATTATTTACTGAATGCTTTGTATTTAGAAACGCAGTGAGCGCAAGAAGTAACCATGCGTCGATTAACTGAATTTCAGATAAAATACTCGGAACAATTTTATCACAAGTTAAAGTTTAGACGGCAACATGTAAAGGCAAGCAAATTTAGTTACATTACACAAAGCTATGGAACGCCTGCGGGGCACGCGTCAGGCTCATCAAAAGCTGAGTGATGATTATTTTCTAAAATCATTCGTCTACCTACACGTAGAAATATGTATCAAACTAAACTCATAACATTCTCCAGTATCCATATCGTTTTAGATCAGTTTATTGTGACACTTGATTTTCTAAACACACACACACACACACACGCACACACACCTATTTATTTATTTATTTTTGCTTGTTTGTTCATTAGTTTATTGTTTTGTTTATTGTGTAGACAAATTTGTTTTGCTCACTGACAGCGTGTTCCTGAAGTAATTCAAATGTAAGTCCTTAATAAACAGCTGTCCTCTTACGCGAGAAATTCTGAATGAATGGAAACCGTTATAACAGTAGTTTGAAGGTCAGAAAATAGAAACACGAAAAAATGTCTAAATTGTGCACTAAATAGTTTCAGCCATACATAATTCTTCTTAACATTATTTTTTTTTAAATGCGTAAAAGGTGGGCTCAGGGATGTGTAAGTTAAGTGGTCTCGATTTGTGTACAGCATCTCCTGCCATTAAAAGCAGTTTTCAACGAAGTCTCTCAAGCCGGCAGCAGGCAGGAATGTGAGGCCAAGCAGCTTGAGACCGCAGGTGGATTTGGGCTACGTTTTGGGATATACGCCGCCACTCCTCACATATGATAATAATGGACGAACGGACCGGCACAGCAGACATGGCCGGGTGGTGTAAGGCTTTAAAAATTGATGGCGGTCATGAGGCAGCTGTCCTGCTGGAGGAGGGAAGGGAAGGGGGAGCCCCCACAACAGCTTCACCTGGGATGCAGACACAGTTTGTATTCAAACCCTCTTGTAGGAGTACAGGATTGGGAAACAGTAAAGTTTCATGATTTTGTCTCTGGCTGCGTGCAGATATGGACGTCAGTTACCAAAGACTAAGAAATGGCCGAAGATATTTACATTGATGACTTCCATATAGCTTCTCACCATAAAAAATAACAATACTATCTCCACTAGTATCCCTGTCGCTGCTAATATTGTTTCTCCGTAGTGCTGAAAATAACACGGCATGTCTTTAAGGACCATGATTGATTCCAATCAGACTGCCATGATTGCCCAGATTAAAGGTGATGAAAGGCTTTGGAGGTAATAAATACGTTTAAAAATCCTCTTGTCTTACTCATAAAAACTATAGTCGCTGGCGCTCAGATTCAGAGCGCGGAAATTTCCACGTGCGTGTGACCCCAGAGGTATTAAGGACAGTATAGCACATTAAAAGTATTATTACAATATAAAGATGAAATGCCTCAGAAAAATTGACAAAAGACATCAATGATGAACAATTAACTACATTTAGTCTGGTTGTCTGGTTTGCTCTTGTCTTCTTTCCTTGTAGGATTACAAACCATGCTTTTTTTTTACAATTGAAGCCTGGCAGATTTGGTAATTATTGTTTTTTTTCTTTCCTGGTGTGAACTGACTGATAAACCGTTTTGTCATATAAGCAGGTGGATGAATATCTTGCACAGCTGACGAGGCTTCTGTTCAGTGGTTTATGAAAAAAGGAGAAACCTGTGGAATTAAAACTTGGTCAAGGCAAATTGTAAAAAAAAAATGATGCGGCTAAAGGTTTTCATGCTTGATAAATAGGAAAGGAAAGAGGAAAGAAAAACGACAACCTACTGATATTTTCTGTAGGGGCTGGACTCATAAGGCTGGACCAGGAGTGGGTTAATGCTGTGATATTCTGGCTTTGGCTCATAAACTGCATTTTTTACCCCCCCCCCCCTTATCACAAGCTTAACAGCTGCAGCTTAGGACAACATTTTAATATAAATCTACCTATCTTGTGAGCATTGGGTCCCCTTTTAAACTGTGACTATTTCAAGAGTATTCTTATGCCGTGCAGGTGGATAGTAGTTTGGAATTAATCTTGGGCATATACCGGAATCCCCAATTGTCTATTATGCCCATTTGGGCCCAGTTTGGGATGTGTATATGTGAAAACCATGCTCAAATCCAAAGCATTTGACCAAATCACCAATTTTGATTCAAGAACCAGAACCTACTGGGGTTTCCACATAAGATGTGCCTCCTGCTGAATTATATTTGCAATTTCCTATAGTTCTGATGCTGTATTTAAAGAAATGTGAACCACCTTCTATGCAGTGGTGGAAATTGATTTCAAAACTCTCTCTGTGTGTTTGTGTGTGTGTTTGTGCACATGTTGCAAGTCATTTTGCATATATAGGCCTATTTTCCATTTCTCAAGTTTTTCTTGTTATATATTATATGTAAATGATATAGATGCAGGCCTATTTTACATGCTAATTTGATATTGTGGTAAAATATGCAAGCTAAAGAAAAAAAAAGACATTTCTGACACAGACCAGGGCCTCAACATGAGCAGTGTGAAACCTTGTTCATCTTCCCGGACGGAAATTGGCCGTATTTTAAGATGGCGACCGCTGCATTTAGGCAGGAAATTGATGCACGCACTTCTGTAAAAGTCACATAATTGCCATCTCATAAATGCTATTTAAATGGTGGAGGAAATGGAAAAGACCCACTAGAGCTTTGTCACACAGCTGAGGCCAGTGAGTGTCCAGTCCTTAGTGGTGCGTCTCTGTCCGGGTGTGTCCAGGACACCCCGTCCACAACAACGACCCAGGTCATTCAAAGGAGACATTACAAAAGCTAAAACTGAGGATTATATATATTATGGAAATATATATGATCTACACAATTATAATACATGAATCCTATACTATTAATATAGTATTATATTATTTTTCTGCTCAGCATGCAATGGATCAAGACTATTTGGAGACTTCATGGTTGGGTAGATATCTACAAAATGTGTATGGGTCACATTCAGAGGGTCACATGACGGACTACACGTGGCCCTCCATGACTCTATGGCAATGTGGAGTGGGGGTGTCCTCGCTTTGTGCCTCTCTTTTGCGGAATTTATTTTTCTACCGCGTCTCACCCAATCTACATCATACATTTGTATTATTTCACTGCTACTGCCAGTCAGTTTCCCAGCATGCATTTGCAGGATTCCTACAATCTGGTGCTGCTGTGATCCAGTATGGGGGCCAATACTCCATGTATCTGCACTATTAAGTCCAGTCTGAAAGCTCTGATTATATTTCGATGGAAAATCTTTCTGTATTGCTGGTGTCAAGTCTCGATGCACTCACAATCCCCTAATACTGCCCATCGTGGTGATTACGCTCTTTCCTTCAACAAAGTTAACCCTCCATGAAGTCTCCAACTTTTTACTGTGTCCTGACAGTTGTGTTTTAGTTCATGAATAGGCCTTTTCAGGGATTTGTATGCATATTCAGACGACTGACGTATTTAGAAATCACATATTTTTTTCTGCTGGAAGGTACAATAAAGATTATGGGACTTTCAAGATTAAACGTCTGAGGCACATTCTAAGCTATGTAAAAAAAGGGGCTCTGACATCAATCACCACATTACATCACAAGCAAGTTCCTGAGGCCCCCACCCCCTTCCACCTCCCCCCACATCCCCTGCCTATGGGATACAAACTCAGCCAGCTTCTGCTGGGCACTGTTTTTTGAGCTATTCTGAGGAGGAAAGGTCTTCTTTCTCCCCTACTCCAATAGGAATAGGTGTAACATCTGCTTTCCGTTGTACCACAAAAAGGTGTTTCCTGCCGAACAAACACGAGCGCATAGCGAATGTCGAAATACATTATGCATCTCAGTCCGCGGCTGTGTTCCCCTGTAATTGCACTTGACAGGGGGGAAAAAGAGCGCGGAATTTGCTCTGCTGCGCTGTAAAGAATTAAGAGAAAATCCAGCGCGGAGCAAATACGCGCCAGTTCGTGATTCAGCCGGTGTTTGCGGACTCTGACCTTCTGGTGTGCAATGTTGGACAACCTTAGATCTCACGTTATTTTCAGCAGTAGTGAGAAAAAGCGTTTGTTTTCCAGTATTTTATAGTTATTATTATTATCAATTTTATTTTTTAAAGTTATTTATTTATTTCCAGTAATGTGGGCAATTAAAACGCTTGATATGAATTATGAGATTAAGAGGTGAATACTTTCCTGAAATCCTCTACAGCTATGTCAAAACACCGAAGCTAGTTCATGCGCAAGCTGATTGATTTGTACAGTAATGGAAGGTTTCTTTTCATGTCAATAATTTTTGTATGTCGCATTTTTTGTATCTACTCCTTTTCACCTTTGATTTTCTCTCAAGTCGGATTAATTATAAATTAAAATAAGATTTTACGTAAGATTGCAAAAAGGCCAAATGTAATATATATGAATACGCTTGTATAATCTTAAAATTAATATATCATTAATGTGTAGGCCTATATTTATTTTCCTGGTCTCAGACCAGCACAGCACGGCAATGAATGAGATACAACATTTATTCGTACTGTATGTGCGCTGCAATTCTCAATATTTTTTTGCAAACACACTTACATTTTAATGTGTAGTTATGCAACCTCCTGGATTTCCATATTTAAGCAAAATCATCTGTGTCAGTGCAGATGGTAAAATGTAAATTTATCAATTTCGCCGCTTTAAAAAATGACTGGAAAACCGTAGAATATCAGTAAATGAACATTAACGAGGCTGAGCGCCGGGTTTTCATAACGGCTCGGCTCCCAGGTCACAGAACGTCAGCGAAGACGCCTGCGGCTGCAATAAACGTGAAGGAGGAAGCGAAACGACGCGGACTGAGACGCTGAGTGCTGCCCCGCGTGCTCTGGGCCTCCGTCAAAGCGAAACAAAATCACTAATCAAAATAAAACACGGACTAAAAAAAAAAATGATCTTGGGTTGTCATAAGTAGGGGTTCTTTTGAATATCGTCTATTAATTTAGTATCAGTTCCCATAACTTTAAAAACTAAACTCTCCTTTAATCAGTTGTCGTCTGCCACGTTTTTAAAACGTCGATTTTTTTGTGGCAAGACATTGAATCACTTAAGTTTCACTAAAACTATATTGCAACTATGCTTAAAATTTATTTTCACTCATCTGTATGCCTCTTTGACCTTTAGTTGCTAACCATGTTTAACAGTCATGACCATGTACAGGAAAATACCCAAGTATCTTTGGTTTTTGGGGAAATGTAAAGTCCTGTGCCTAAAACAGTAATGCGCATAACCACGTGCAGAGTAAGGTAAAAAGGTCTGCTTAGTTTCAATTCATAGACAATTTGACATTTAAAAAATAGGCATAAAAACATGATTGTTATACTGCATGGCAAACGGATGTTAAGGTTCCTGAATCTGGAAGAATAAACATCTACATTTTTTTTTTCTGATCTCTGGAAGATAAGATGATCATCTCATGAGCGTGAAGGAACAAAATTCTGCAGAGATGGGATCAGCATCGGGATTTTTTAAAAGCACAACAACAAAGATCGACTCTCTTCTGTCAGAGAACTGTCATTTGGAAATTCAGCAAGGCACTAAATCAAGCTATAAGGGGTTATAGAGGCAATTTAGCCTTTCTCAAACATAGCTCACTCACAGCCAAGAGCTCAGTTAGTCCCAAGCTTAATCAAGTGCAAGTAGTGAAAATCATTCTGCTATTTCACTGGGTCGGGTTGTTTCAGCAGCTGTCCTCCTAACCCCCTTTGTTCTCCAGAACTATAATAGGTTTCGTGGCTCCCCCCTGCCCCCCATCTCATTCCGAATGTAGACTCTGCATTTAAACATTCCAAAATTAAGGCAAATAATTGACAGTCATTCCTGGAGACCTGTCATTTTCCATATCACACAGACTAGGCTCGTGTGTCCTCTAAAATATTGGCAAACATTATGTTTCTCTGGGCACCAACATTATCACAGGTCATTTCTGCTAAGCAGGAAGTAGCAATTGAAATGTCGATTTACACATTTAATTCAAATTAAAGTAAAAAACAACTCCTTTAAGGCTTTTATTGCTTGATTGAAATTTGTTGTTCAGAGGATCAATAAAACAGATGCGTTACACAGCTTTTCAATTTCTTAATCAGCAATTTCTGTTCTTTTGATAGAAATAAAATATGTAGTTTGTATGCGTGCATGTCTTCCAAGTATTTATGTCTTCCAACTGAATATCATAAACTGCATCTCAGATGCAGGGCCAAATTAGTGAAGCTACATTTGAGTAACACAAAATGTTTGGTAGAACTATCAAGAAGGTATGTAAAACCGATAAAGGGAATTGCCTCCCAAAATCAGGTTTAAGTTAAAAATGCAAACTCAAAAAAACATGCAACACATCTATTGTGTCGTGTCCTTAGCCCCTCTGGGGCACAGAAACAACAATTCGAAGATTTAAAAAGAACCAGGCCAAGTTAATTGTTTTGACAAACTCCATGTCCACAAGGAAAAAGAAAACCACGTTATAAGGAAGATGACCTCATGCTCTTGCGTCACAAAACAAAAAGGTGTTGTTTTAATGCTTTATACATATTTTTCCAAATATAACATTCTTTCTATATTAAAATATAAATATGTCAATTTTCATGAAAAAGTATTAAAATCCTGGTTTTTGCAGATTCCTCTAGGGGGTAATCGGTAAATATGAATAGAGTGTAATCATTTTAAAATGGCACTAAACATATGAATAGCAAGAATTTCCTCCTGCAACCTACATGACCCATTCTCGCTACTAAATCGTTACAACTGCATTTTTTCCACCATATCACAAATTGAAATCAGAGATAAAGATTTCCTAATTTCTAGCTAACTTATTCGTTTTAGTGGCGTTTCATTACCGTCGAAATACGTAAATCGCACACAGCGGAAGTAAAAAAAAAGAACGGTACATAAATTCAGGAACGTAAGCCTAAATAGTCCGTCCGTTTTACGTCGTATTTTATTCACTTAATAACTAAATAAAAACTCTCTATCTTTCTATTTGCAATAAACGGAATGCGTTTATTGTAAGAACTAAATCATCACCATTAAAATTAGGTACTTGGCGGATAACATCAATTCGGCTAAATAACATCACGATAACATGACAATTTCACATCTACTACCTAAACTGATAGCAATATGGTCGCTCATTTTTCAAAACAGAAACCTATCGTCTCCTGTGAGTCATGCAATACTGTAAACAACAACTGACATTTCGATGTTTTGAACAGATGTTGCACACTGGTTTCTACTGCATCCACTGTAAAAAAAAAAATGATGCAACGGCTGTCCTATTTGAATTTTTGCGTTAGGTACCCGAACTGATTTTAAAAAAATCATGGGTATTCCAGTTTCCCATAAACACACGTTTTCCTAGGCGGCTGAATGGCATCCATCCTTCGTTCAGCTCTTCCCACTCTCGCATTCCCCTTGAATTCTTTCCATACATGAAGGATTTCAGCATATATTCCAAAGGCTCAGCCCTCGCTGGCCGTAAACTCGATCGCCATAGGTTAAGGCAGCACGAGACGACACTTCCCGGGGAACTCGCGGAGCCAAAATGGCGTCCAGAGCCTGAAAGTAGCCAACCAGCTCCCAGCTTGTTCGTTCTGTCCGAGGCGCGCATGCGCGCGAGCGACCTCAGCGCTTGTGTTTCCCCGCAGTGTACTCGTGAGTGGAGTGGTACAGTGGAAGCTAGCCTGCTAGTCAAGGGGCTCATCAAAGTCAACAACATGGCTTTTTCAGAAAGTGGAACCTAACCGAATTTAGCCGAGAAGGGAAGCGGAAAGATACTGTCGCTAAACGTTTGGGTCCTCTTTCTTTTTTTTGCTCGCTTTTTCTCAGTAGATGGTATCCAGCGAACCGTCTCTAGCAGTGGAAGACGACTACATCGCCAATAATATGAAGGAGATGATTGGAGGCTGCTGCGTTTGCTCAGATGAGAGAGGCTGGGCTGAAAATCCACTGGTTTACTGTGACGGGCATGGTTGCAACGTCGCTGTTCACCAAGGTAAAAAAAGAGACCACGTAACGCTGGCTGTAAGAGGCCTTACTTGACACATTTGCTTCCCACGTAACATGTGCATGTCCCGTACGCTGTTTAATTTAGTAGGGGGTGCGCTGTTTACACTTCGTAGGAATACTCCGGCCAGGTACCCGTTCAAGGCCTCGGATTTAGCAAGTCGGCCGCCGATGGCCGACAGGGGAAGCGTTTGCTGGGTCGCCTGACGGCTACGCGGGATCGAATGAATCGTAAAGTTGTCCACATGTCATGTGACCGTCATTAAGAAAATGAGAGTGACTGCGGCGTACGTGATGTGTTTGGGAAGGGGGGCGGGGGGGGGGGCTCGAGGTGCGGCGCGTGCTCTCCCGGTGGAAAAAAATAGTGCGGCTGCGCGCGCCGCGTCGGTCTACGTTCAACGGTTTCCTGTTAGGTGGCTCGGCGCGAATATGTCAAAATGACAACTAGCGTCTGTGAAACCCGAGGTAGCTTTTCTCACATCATCCCAAAACGTATGTTTGTGTATCAGGTTTTAGTGTGTACAGAGAGAGAGAGAGCATTACTCTTTGAAACAAGGACTTCAGGGTTGCCCCCCCCCCTTTTCGCTGAGAGGGTAGCTGCTTCAGGTCGGTATGGCCCGTGACTCTGGTCTCATCTTGTTTCGTTAGTCTTGTTTTGTGTGGCGTTAAACGTTTTATCGTGTGGAATCAGTCGTAAGTGTTGTGTTATAACGTCGAATCCCATTTATCCAAAGTAGTCGAAACGAGTGAACTGTAATACGGCATTTTTGCGCCGTGCTGCATGAAGTTTCCATGGAAACAGTATGCAGACTATCCAGACAGGTGCTTCACGCCTGTTCTACCTTTTGCATTTTTGTCATTTGTAAGTATTACACATAAAAATGTATGTCTTGCGCCCCTTATCCAGGATAAGCCTTTGGAAGAGTTTTTTTTTAAACCCCAAACGTCCCATAGTTTTACAGTTTTCCCCACAAACGTGCCAAATACAGTAGTTGGATAAACCTGCTGTCGTTATTAGTTTGCTATTATAGTTTGCAAATTATAGCTTGGTATAATAGAATATTACTCATTATTGTAATCATTTTAAATGTAATATTAAAAATGAAATAACGATTGGAGAAAGTTTTAAGTGACCTTATCTTGCAGTGATGATCAGGAAAACTAAAATTCTATACATTTTCAATGCAGAATTGTGTGAAATATTTAGATGTTGAACTGCCTTAACGTGTTTTTGATTTTAATTTGTCATTCTGTCTCTAAATTTGTAATATAATTTAAACCTTTGTTTACCAAAATCAGGGGCAAGCTTAGTAACATTAGTCCCATGTATATTTAGGAGTTCTAGAGTATGTGCACATAAATATTTAATTTCTTTTTCTCAGATTTCAGCACTCTTTAAGTAAAGCTAAATAAATCATTATTGCTTTGCAAGTTAGAACAAGACAATATCTTGGCATGCTTTAAGGTATTTTGGCTGCTCCACATGTTTTCACTGTGATCATGACTTTAAGTTGTTGAGTATTTCATGTAAAACTGAGGAAACTGTGGCTTGATTATTCTGTGGTGCTCTTTACATTTAGATCAGTGGTTTAGGAACCACTGTTTGTAGTTGTAAATTCTGTCTTTTGAGTTCTCCGCCTTGACCACAACTCAGCAGGGGCCCAGCTCAAGGCTTTGATGTCTGGTGACCATGAGATGTCCTCCTTCATAGGCTGAAGTGATTGTGAAAGGGAGAACTTTAAAATGAAATTGCTCAGATTCCAAGCCCATTTGTATTTACACTTGTTCATAAGCACTTGTAATTTCTGGATTATGAATACAGCAGTCCTGTACCGATAGTGACAATGAAAAATGACTTGGAACTGAAGTTTGAGTATAATGTACAATATTTACAATTATATGTCTAGCATATCAGCCACTTTGTATATTGTTTAGACTAGGCAATGCTTTTTATGATAAAGACATGCTCCAACCTGGACAATGAATACTTTTGCAATATTTCCTTCAGTCCACACCTTTTCCGGCAGCATAGGCTTAGGGTTTAATGTTTTTATATATTGCATTTATATTATTTGAACTAATTGGCAGAAGAGAATAGCTTTGGTCCCATTGTTTTAATGGCATTCTACTCTGCTTATTGGTACATGAGCAGCACAATCCTTATGTTTATTTTGTCCTGATTACAGCCTGCTACGGCATTGTGCAAGTCCCGACCGGCCCCTGGTTTTGTCGAAAATGTGAATCCCAGGAGAGAGCAGCTAGGGTGGTAAGTAACTTAACCTGCATTAATAATTGTTAACCTACATTTTCCCAGCTAAAGGGCGGGAGGATAGTTCCTGTGAACTTTAGCACGTAAGAAATCTGCAGTCATCTGTTGAACATATTGGATTACATAAAGTATTTTGTATCTTACTGAGTATTAGGAATGTGCACGTTATGATCACAAGAAATATGTCTGTCTTGTAGCAGGCATTCTGCTTCTATTGGTAAAAGTTAAAGTTTTACAGTTGACTGAATGCTGCTTGGTGGATTTGAGTTGTGATTTTTTTTCAGCCTCCATCCATCTGCTCCCTGCACTATAAGTGTATCATGGATCTCTGACACCCATGATGACACAGTTTCTTTCATGAAGTCATAAATCACAATTCTTTTGTTTGGTTTGCTCGCTAATTTCATTGCTTATCAAACCCAATGGCCATATTTATTCCTCCAGGGTCTCAGCTGTGCGGGAATGGAAATACCGTTTGATTCTGTGGACTGTTACTCCCAGACAGTGTAATTTCTGCATGTTATTGCATGTTTTCCACCCTGGATCTGATAAAGTATGAGAGTATTTTCCAGTGTTTCCAAAAGGTTATTTATGATCACCTTGAAATTCATGATATTAAGATTGAAATATTTCATTCTCTTCACAGAGTTGAGGAAGCTGAATGCTCATGGAAGTACTAATATTTCCCAATTTACCAATATAACAGTATTTCTAAAATATTTTTTTCTAAAAAATACTTGGAATCTTTTCTGATTTATTTGAGAAATGTTTTGTTCATGTTCATAATCGCATTGTGTATGTTCATAACTTCAAAAGCATGTTTTAAAGGAAATTTATAACTTCTGCGAAGGGTCCTCTAAAATAATGATCAGCATTCATACCTGTCTTGCTTTTTCCATTTTCATATGCAGTTTTGTTACATCGTCAGCTGTCAGTCATATTGGCGGCAGTGTTTGACTTTTAAGAATGTAGTTGGTGTTGCTATAGAATTGTAGTAATGCAACAGCTTGAAGGGTCTTTATTATAATGGAAAAGTTTTTGCTTAGATTCCATGTGCTGTGCACAGGTAGTTAACAGTTAGTAATAGCTGAAAGGCTCAAAGACTTGTATGATCACAACTTGTGCATTGGAAGACAGACGCCACATGGTACTGAGAAGCTGTCTCAGCTTTTGAAGCTGGGAGAAGATGTTTACAACTGTTTAATTATCTTTACAGGAAAATTAACATGTGTACTAATATCACCAAAAAACACATTTTTGCTCATATTTTTATTGGGATCTGTTTGGCACTGAGTTACCTTGCACATTAAGCATTTATTAATTTTGCCCGTTTGGAACTCATTAGTCCTTTGAAATTGACAGTTGAAATCCTTAGACACAAGATTCATTTGGGGTGGTGTTTATATTTACTATAGACCTTAAATATATTTTCAACAAAAACAGGTGAAGCAGAACTTGTCTTAAAAATATTTAAAATGCATAGTCATTTTCTTTTTGGGTCAATTGCTCTGTGTTTTTGGTTTACAGCGTGATGTCTCTTCAGTCTGTGCTGCTGGGCTGTGCTGGTCCTCAGTAGGTTGCTCCTGAGTTCATGTTCTGAATTAAAAGGATGTTTTGCTTCTGGTCTTGCTAATATCCTGGTATGTTGGCTTCAGTGAATGTAGAGCACTGACTTTAAAGCGCTTACACCTCAGCACTGCAATTTAGCCTCTAATTGAGCTGGATGTAGGAAAACATGTTGTCACTGAACTTACAAATATGTACACAAATGGCACACTCTATTAATGCCCTTTATTCATCGGTCAAATGCTCAGTATTGCCTGTCTTGCTTATATGTGGAAATGATAACCACGAGTGACATTAACTGTAGCACTTATGTAAGACCTGTGTTATGAAGGCTTGTGTACTCTGGTAGAAGCTAGACCACTCAAGTTGTTTGCCTTCCTTCCTAGTATGCACAGTATGTTAATCTTGTATGATGAACTTGCATGTGTCCTATTAAAGCCAATCCCATCACTCTTCTGGGCTATAATAGCAACAAACACTGCTCTCAAAGTTTCATCTTTATCAGCAGTGGTAGCATCTACCCAGCGCTCAAGGCAAACATAAGATTTTTTAATATTTCAGTTGTAATCTAATGTGAAAAATTTATCAGGTTTAGAAAAACGCCTTTGAAAATAAAATGCTGTTCTACTCTTTATCAATCATATTGATTGGATTTTATGATATGTGGCCTACAGAAGGTTGCATAGTCCCCCATTTTTCAGACTGGGTGTGAAATTTTCTAAAGTAGTGTTTTACATGTGACAGGAATCACATTTTATCCTGCTTTTCGTGAGGTGAGATGTTTTCTCTGGCTTCGAAATGTTTACTCTAATGGGAATGTGGCCTGACCTGAATTTGTGTAATGGTACACTATGGTTATGGTACCTCAACCCACTACATTGACACCCAGATAAAACTGATGATAAATAATTTCCGTACTGCAGTAATTTTTGGACCAACTGTGTTTTTATTAAATAAGAATATCAGACTTCATACCAGGTGCTGTTATCCTTTTTTATGAGGCCAATGAGATGTTTGGTTACGGAATAATCCAAGGCTATATCTGATTACACAGAAAAGTTATTCCTTCTAATCATTTCACAGTGAAGCCGTACTCACTGAGAGCATGTGAAGTTTTCAATCATACGACACCGAGGTACAGATAGTGGACAATGAAATGGAACGTAATTTGCATTTTGTTTACTAAGTTGTGCTGTTCTGCATGCAAAATGCCATGCTATGGATACAGTATGGAAGAAGAATTAAAGACTACTGGATTTTTATTAATTTTTTGCTGGGATCGGGCATCCTTATTCCTTTTGGGCTGCTTTAATTTCTCAGTGATAACAGCTGTTATAGCTTTAGGTAGTTCTGCAAAGGGACTACAAAAGCCTACCTTCATTCTTCTTGTTTAATCCATCACAGTGTTGCCTTCTTGCAATGTGCTTGTTCCAGCAGTGAGCAAAAGGTGCCTCAGGAAAGTGATATATAAGGTTGCATGAATACTGCCTGTTTGGGCTTTTACTGCAGGAACTAGGCACCTCCAGAGTTTGTGGAGGTTCACCACGATTCTGTATGTGGAGGATGTGATAAAAGACCGCTGGTCATACTTCTTGAAAATTCTCCTACTTCTGGACACAAACACACAAACGTTGCGAGTTATATGTACACAGACAATTGCTTTTTGGTATATTTTACTTTCTCCTTATACTGATACAGTCCTACTGTTTCCCTTTGGAGTCCGAGGCAATATTAAATAACGCATGTCCAATCGCTGCTTTTCAGTGATTACATCTTTCCGTGTTTCCACATCTGGATATCACTTTTAAGATTCTTGTGCCATTTTAGAGATCTCTGCAGCTGTTTCAGCATGTTGCCACACATTGACAATTACATCCCAGTCAAAGTGCCGAGGCCTTACTAGTACAGTGCGGATCTCTGGCATCTGGTCTTGGAGCAGATCCGTTGTACATTCCTGCAGCTTCACTAACCAAAAAGCATATTTAAGATCATACCTTTTAGTTTTTTTGGTGGTTGATTGAATTTTAATTCAATTATTTGTTTATTTTGTGAGTTGACTCTTGAGTTGGAAACCTCCAGATTTGATTTTGCTTCACTGGATGGTCTAGCTCTTACTGTTGCCTTTTATAATTGGGGAATGTAGCCTTTTGGTACTTGTTGAACGTCTCGCCTAAGTAACATTCCATTATTATTGGTATGTTATCTTGAGCTGTGTTTAAGCCAATTTCTGCAGTAATTGTTTCAGTCTTTTATGATAAACAACTGATTTTTATAAGGTTTTTATTATAAAGTTCTGCTATCTATATTTCTGTTGTGACCTTGTCTGTTATGACTTGTAGGGAATCATCCCTCCTTACCTCTGCTAGATAAAACACAGATGGCATACAGTGAATCAAGCAATGAATTGAACTGAAACATGAGGACACATTAAGAGGGATGCTGGGGTGTGCTAATGTTGTTCCAAAAAGACTGTCTGTGTGAGGCAGTAAGGTGTCTAACATAAGTCATGTATTTGTCCTTTAACTGTCACTGTGGTATGCACTGTAGGGAGGCTCAGAGCAACAGATGAGTGTGTGTAGCTTTTCTCAAAGACTGAAGTCTATGGGAGTAAACCCTGTGTTTCTTGGAAAAGTTTTATCTAGCAATGAATAGTCGAAGGGCCCTGAGAGAAGGTGATTGGTTGTGTAAAAGACTTTCTCTCTCATGGTAAAGCTTAAAAACTCAGCTGTAGCTAGATTGTGGAAAAGTATATAGCTTTTATGTTTGTATGGCAAGGAAAGATGTATAGAGATGGTGTGTCCTTCACAAGCAGGGAGGGCTGAGATCTGAGATTGTGGACATTTAATCAGGAAGCACAGAAATGCCAGTGCGTCTTTCCTATTGCCCAGCCCCCATCTGCTGAAATTTGTTTGGATCATTCTGCTTGTAAAATGTCAGCAGGATCAGAATGATGTGGGGACAAATATCTGCCCCGTTGAGTTAAACTTTTACCTAGGGAGTCAAGATCCCTTGTGTTCTAATAATGATGATTGTTATAGAAATGGATATTAATATGGCTCATGCTTTTATCCAAAGAGGCTTAAGGATTTTGGAATTGGGTTATTGCTGGAGGCTATCTGGGTGACATTGCTCAAGGGTACTTGGGAGTTGTGCAGTGGTGATTTCACCGTGTTAATTGAAAGTCCTCCTGAGCAACATTGTGATCACATCCTTCGTGGGCGAAATTTCAGTCTAAGGCAGCCTCCTATATAAAATGGAATCCTCACTAATTTAGGGCTTCTGGGAGCCTCACTAATTTAGGGCTTCTGGGAAACACTAGGCTGGTTCTTGTTTTGTTTATCCATCATACTCAGTCATGTCGTTCTTCTCTCCAATCCTCTTCAAAATGTTACAGCTCTCAGTGTTTCATAGATGCGTATGTATTTTCCTCATGTATGGAAAATGGAGGCTGCTATGGCAAGGGTCAGGATCCTCTGCTTAGTCATGTCAGGGAGCCCCCATACTAAACACAAGCCTCCTGTGTGTTCCATGTGTGCCCCTCCTTCCCCATGTGCACTAAAGATTAAGGGGTGGAAGGGACGAAAGGCCAATCAGCAAGCCCCAGATGGAGGAGGACGGTCTGCCACCCACCACAAAGATGCGGAGGACGAGGGACATGCCAAAAGTTTAAAAACTATGAATACATGGGTATGTGGCCTGTCCATTTCAACACGTCTTTTTTTTTTTGTACCACCAGCAAGATTCAAGGCAAGTTGTAGTCCTGTGCAGGTCATCTTTCAGTTTTTAACCCTCTGAGCCCGGCTGCATCGTCGACGATGTATCGCACTGTTCGCGTCTATTTCCGTTTATATCTCACTGAA
>JAODKC010000082.1:14093715-14108627 GCA_026777985.1 Mormyrops attenuatus
GATATTTGAAGAAATGTGTGATCATGCCCCAGGCAGTGAAAGTGTGTTTTCTACCCTCAGGGCTCAGAGGGTTAAGTTGAAGCAAGTTTGGTTCCTCTGTGTTATTAGACTGATGCAGGGGTGGGTGAATTGTTAAGTCTCTAAATTCCTTCTAGAAGGACCAGCATGATGCTTCCACCTGAAATATGTCACATAACTCCTCATTTTTTTTAAAGATAAGATTTGTGAATTTCATATTGCTGGAAGTAGAATTTATATACACCAATAAAGTGATCTTTCTTTAACAGAACAGCATGACCCTTTTTGTTGTCAAAAATCATTTGTCATTTCAAATCTCAAATGACAGGCATGCATGTGGTTTTCATATCACCATTCCAGTGCAGTGTTCATAGATGGTTTCATTTCCCCTTACTGGGTGCATCAGCTTTTAAGGAACCTTCTCTCTATTCTTTTCTGTTCTGCAGTATGTTGTTGGTTGGGTCATGTGGTCATGTTGCTGTGATGTCCACAATAAAGTTGTCCACAACTGAACCTTTTTCTACAGTCTAAATGGGAAAACCCGGTCCCACCATTTAACTTGACATTTTTGGCATGGCATTTTCCTGTCTTTATTTGGTCTCATCCTCCACAGTCCCACTCTTTCTTGTTCCACGTTCAGCAGAGTGCATTTCCAATCAGAATAAAGGTCTTGGTTTAATGGTTGCTTTTGGTTCTTTTTTGAACAAGTTGCCTAACAGTGTTGAGAAAAAACAAAAATGTTGAGACGACAAAAGTGTAGATTTGAAGTTGATCGTTTGACGTTTTTGCACCCCCTCTTCTGCCATCTCATTACCTAAATGTGATTCAGAAATAGCCTTCCTTTTTCCTTTTCTGTCCTCTGAGCCATTTACACCAACCGGTTCCCCTTCCAGGGTTCTCCTGAGAGCCGTGTCCAAGGGTCCACCGTAAGCCTCTTTTTCCACGAGTGTGATCCCGTGGAGCCTCCTGGTGTGTGTTTGCACTGGTGCACATCTAAGACCTGTCTCTGTCTTCCTTCACAGAGGTGCGAGCTGTGTCCCCACAAAGATGGCGCCCTCAAGAGGACCGACAATGGAGGTGATGCCTTGCACTTTCTGGATAGTATCTGGATGTGTGCATCATAAAGCGAGCCCTTTAGTCATTAACTTTCATCTTTATTGCTGAGTATTGCTGTCTTTTGCAATTTCAGTCAGTTTTTAGATGCTGTTGTCCTTTAAATACATGATACACTATTTAGTAATTAATACCGATAATACACTGTTAGTATATAAACAAACATCAGTACTCCATGAACTGAAGGAGGAGCCAATGTGGGAATTGTCATATGACTGTTTTGTGCTGCTCTAGTGATTTGCTTCTTTGTATAAAGTGGCATGGCTATGTGTGATGCTGCTAGTCAGGTTAAGAACTCAAGCAAGGAGGTGCTCTTGAGTTAATGGAGGCGGTTATACAATTCACCGATAAATGTAAATGAGCAGAAGCGGAGGATCTGTGGTATGCATGTTAACACGAGCTCTCCACGGGTCCCTAGTGCCCGAGGCTGCGAACGGCACGCTTCCTGAGTGTGGGCGGGCACCCGTAAAGCCGCCTGGCTCTGGCTTATGTCATTTGCAGATTGGGATCAGGACTCGATCGGCTGCAGCTGCTTTCTGGAGGATGTCCCAGTGGGCTGCTGAATGGGCATCTCTTACACCTGTTGGATTGCGCAATTTGTTAAGTTTATGGAGGGTTGGGGTTTGTCATGGAAGGACTGCACTAATGCAGAATTGAGAACTCATTTCAGTGTTTCTTGTTAGAGTGAAGGCCATTATGGGCAAACTTAGGTTACTGCTGCAAGGCGTTTAATAAAGTCCCCAGGTCTTAAAGTGAAGCTGTTTTTTCACATTTGAGGGAATGATACTGCTGCTCTAGTTGTTTAGCAGAACTTATTTTTCTTTTATTTTCTTTTTTAAAGACACGTTCAATGTAATATGCCATCAGAAAGGGCTAAGTATTAAAATGACTAATCTTCAATAGTCTTGTAGGTCGTAATTTTAAAAGCTCATTAAAATGTGTGCAACATTACTCAATGTAGCACTGCTTGACAGTTAGCAACTGCAGTCCTCAGTCGTGGGTCAGAAGACAGCCAATCGCAGGCCGTCCGTATGACGTGGTGGTGCTGGCGTCTGTTCTTTGTTTTGCTTCTCTGTGCTCCTTTAACTTGACCCAGTGTGTGACGCAGGGGAGTGCCTCCTCCGCTTATTTCGCTGATTAATCCAGCAGGGGACCTGTGGGTCGTTGGCACGCTCTGTGTGTGCCTAGGGCTTTTACGACGGGGAGGGACCGCCCTGCAGGGTTGCCAGGCGGCCGCAGTCTCCAGCCATGTAGGGTTCACGCAGAGGTCACACCAGACTGTAAACATGCCCACTGTGCCTTGCGAGGAGGTGTGGGGTTGCACGTGAGACCCGCATGTCACCACTCTCCCAGGAGAGTGTACGTCATAAAATGGGTTTTTTTTTGGAATGGCATGCCTGAACTTCATTCAGAGACTGCTTGACTTACTCAGGGAGAACTAACAGGTTCCGAATTTCCTAGTGGCATGCAGACTAGTTTTAGTTGAAGCAGAATACAGAAAACACTTTTATTCAATTTATTTTATATAGCAACTTTCACAACAAAGTTGTCCCAAAGCGCTTCACAGGGTTGTGTTGTGATACATACAACATAAGTAGAAGGAGATACAGAACGGGGAAAAAAGGAAGGAAAGAAACTGAATAAAGAAAGCCAGAAGACAACTTTTATGGATAGAAGAGTGTTAAGGGCTTAGTACCACTGTCACTAACACTGCGCATGAACAACCTATGAGCACATTTCCATAGGGGCTATGGAGATGGGACTAGGCAAGCCATGACTCTTTGGGCCTAGCACAGGCCGCAACCCTTTGTCTGGTAATCCTTCCGGTGGGACACCAGGCTCCTTCATCCTTGACTCGTGCACTGCCTCCTTCGCATCTCCCTCTCTCATTGCCTTGGGACGTCATCCCCTGGGTTGTTTTTACAGGTGGGATGGCAGTTAAGCAGGACGGACGGCACATTAATCTGAAATAAAAACAAGGGAGATGAGAAGGAAACTTGGCGAGAGGTGCCAAGGGGGCAGGGCGACCATATCGAACAAGCTATTAAAAACGGAAGAATAACGAGCGATCTAGTTAAAAAGGTTTATTTGCTCCTGCTCACTCCACTGGTAAACCCACGGCAGCCCCCTGAGGTCAACTTTCGGTGAAGACTGCTAAACCAGAACTTTTCCGGATGCCCGCTAAATGCTAGTGTTCATGTCTGTCTGTCTGTCTCCGTCCATCCGTCCGTCCAGAGGAGTGCTAGGTGTCGAGTAGTCGTTTTCTTCTGAAAACCCAGTGCTCAGTCCAGGGTTCTAACCTTGAGGATATTTATGAATACTGACTGTGATCCACGTGACCTCAGCATTGCATAGGAGTGCATAGCATACCGTTATATGCCCTTCAGTTGGAAACGGCCAGCAGTACAATGGGATTCTTGCATGGGTACTTCAATACCGACGTGGCTTTGCTAGAGGTGTCCCTGCCGCACACATCGGGTGAGAAGTTCAACGCTGGACCCCTTCTGCAGTTCGTTGGTTTTTATTGCTCTCCCTTTATTGCCAGCTGTGGTCTCTATCCTCAGACACAAGTCAAAGACAGTTCATCCCAGGGTTCATCTGGAGGGTTAGTTATTGTTCTACTAAATTGTATTAACACTCACAAATGACTTTCGCGCTCACAATTTCCTTGTGAGTTTGATGGTATTGAACTTTTAGCCCCCTGTCCCCATCTACTCAGCCGCAATCTTGTTTTACAACTTGGGAGCTCCCTGGACATTAGTATGCAGCTGTGGGGGCCTGTGTGCCGCCTCCTCCTCCGCAGTCAGGGTCATGTGGTGGAGACGGTCACTCAGCACGGTCAGCCATAATGACTTTATGTGGCGCAGGGCTGACCTGGGGTGCAGACAGGGTGGCTGGGATCCATCTCTGCTGGATCTCTGCCTGTCATATAACAGTTGTGCTGTTCCAAGTGACGCTTGGTTTTGAGGTTTTGTCTTCCCTCCCATTACTGTTTTTAAAATGAGACCCACATGCCCATTCCAGCTGTTATTGATCATAAATGAAGGATCTTTTTTTAAAAAAATATAAATATATTATGATGATTTTATTGAGAAGCTCATTTAAAACTTTAGCAGATGGTTTACGGTGCTGCGGCGAAACGGATTGCATATGAATTTACCGGCGGACATTTCCACATAACGTATAGTAAATCTGCCATTCAGTTTGCGGTTCTGCATGTGTGTCTGCATCGGTCATGTTTCTCTGCGACCTGCAGGTTGGGCCCACGTTGTCTGTGCACTGTACATCCCAGAGGTGGAGTTCGCCAACGTCTCCACCATGGAACCTATCGTGCTGCAGTCTGTCCCCCATGAACGCTACAACAAGGTATTTGGCTGGGCAGAGCAAGCGGAACATTTGCCTTTGCTTTGTGAGACCACATGGACAGTCGAAATGACACTTATTGGTGGGGCACAGTTTTCTGTATTCAGAAACCTGATCTGGTCACACCAGATAACCGGGGAGGGGGGAGGAGGTGGACATAGGAGTACAGTCATAAAGCTCATCAATCCTTACCCATGCTGATATTAGTGAGCAGCACTTTGCTAATAATTTTGTTGGATAGAATGCTTTGTTCACCTTGTAATTACTGGCAGTTATATAATGTAAACATTTCTTTGCTAACTGTATGCTGCTTTGAAGTAGTGTAGCCAGTGTCTGTGCCAGTGTCCCTGGGTTGTGATGAGTGGTTGAGAAAATGCCATTAGTCTTTTTTATTTGGCTGCTTAGAATTGAATTCCATGAGCACAACTGTGTCTAAAATGAGAAAATTGCTATGTACACACATTTGATTAGACTTAAATACAAAGAAATGGTAGTTATATTATATTGACAGCAATTCAGCTGTCTGGGGCTGAACTGGATGAAGTTGCAGAATGTTAATCTCATGCTTGAATCGTTTCTGAAAGCCCTCCAATGTTTGGGGTGAAACGGATTGGATGCTGTTTACATCGGTGTCCTTGCCGTGAGTAAATTAGAAACAGCATGGATGTCGTCGATCAGATAATCAAGGCTCTCGATGCGCCACACAGCCCCGCGATCGTCACGCCCTCCGCGGTGGATGCGTGTGCATGAGCGCTTTTAGAGATTCAATGCGCTATTAAGAAATGTGTGGTTTTCATCTTCCATCCCCCCCTCGTGAGAGAAACTTGGCCATTTGCGTACGTACACACGTATGCCCATGTAAGTGACCCCGCTGTAACCCCGCGTGCCCTCTGCACACAGACGTGCTACATCTGTGAGGATCAAGGCCGCGAGAGCAAAGCAGCCACTGGAGCCTGCATGACCTGCAACAAACATGGCTGCCGGCAGGCCTTCCACGTCACTTGGTGAGTTATGTGCGGGCCTGCAGGCTTCTCCGCATCATCTCCCTGTCTTCAGCTTGTACAGTGAGCACTTTAAAGAGCAGGCAGATGGTCGGGAGACTCAAGCAGTAAGTGCAGTGTGCTGTAGCCTAGCAAGTTCACAAAAAATACAAGCCCACCATAGAGCAGCGTTTCTCAACCCAGTCCTCGGAAACCCCCAGCCAGTCGACATTTGTGCTGCCAGCTCCCAAGACACCTGTACCAGGTGTTTCTTTGGTGTGCTTGATTGTTTGGTTCAGATGTACTGAGAGCTGCTAGGGAGCGAAAATGTGGATGGTCTGGAGATCTCCGAGGACTGGGTTAAGAAACGCTGCCCTATGAGCATAATGTGTCGGTGATAACACTATGCACTAATTTAAGATGATTTGATGGGCTCATAGTCAAGGATGGATTGATTGACTTGCCCCAAATACAACAGACCTAAATGGAAGCAAATGTTACATGTAAGCGTTGAACCTTAAAAGCTCATGTGTACATTAGTGACTAATGAATCATTGAGGCTGTTTTTTTTTTCCTAGCTTGTCTAGCTTTACACCAGTGTATTTGCAGATACTCAGAGAAGCTCTTAAAGGGACATGTTTCAGGTTTTGACAGCCGCATACATTAGGCCTCTGGGTGACTGATTAAAATTGCTTTGTGTCATTTTACAGGAAAAAGAGCTGAAAGCTTTGGTTCTCTGCAGCATGTGACCCCACACTGATCTGTCTGTTTTCCTTCATGTTAACCACAGCGCCCAGTTCGCCGGGCTCCTTTGCGAGGAGCAGGGTTCGGATGCGGACAACGTGAAGTACTGCGGCTACTGCAAACACCATTATGGCAAACTGGTAAGCCCCAACCACTGAGTCAGCCGTGCGGGCGTCCCGAGAATGGCCGACAGCGTGTGTGCGGTGCACGGGCATAGCTGATGTCCTCATTTTGGACTGGAGCCTTTGCCATTAATGGCCTCGCAGTGCAGAGGAGCATGAAATCCAACAGTTTTTCTTTAAAAATAGCCACTCAAGCATGGCTGTGTACAAAGGCGGCATTCATAATCACAATATAGTAGTGTCAGGATTTTGTGTCGTTATGGGTAGCTGCAGATGCCCGTATTGAACAAGGCAGCTGTTTAAGTGACTCTGAGCTGGGATGCAGCTTGCTTGCTGTTGGAGGTCTTCCTTCAGCAGGAGACACTGAACAAAGAGCAGCCTGCTCTGTGGATTTTTCCTTTGTCTGTGAGGATTCCCGTTCCTGTCTCGCGCGTGCCGCTTCAACAGGTGGCAGCTCCTTGATTCTATCTGCTGCCTGACTCGGCGGCTCTCCGGAGATGCCGGCGGGGCCCCAGCCCACATCCGCAACTGCCGGGCCAGTGCGGCGCCTCCGCCGCTCAGCTGATACGTCATGCAGCACATCCGTGTAGTTTCAGCAGCCTTGAACCCAATACCCCCCTTGCTTCCCCTGGCTATGCCTTTTGCGCCTCCCTGTCTCCTTCAGCCTTGGCTGCACCCAGGAGCAGGTTGCGCCCCCCCATCCAGTTTCAGGGGCGCAGATGGTGCGGCCCCTTCCTGGAATCATGTTTCTGCTCTCCATGCTCCGACGGGGCTGCAGCCGCCCTCACCGGTAGTGAGCGATCCGCTAGAGCTCTCCATGGCCGGGCACATCCTGAGGTGGTGGCCCAAGGTCTCCGTGAAGGGGGGGATGGTACAGGAGAGCCCTTTTTGCCTGGCGTTGCAACGAGCAACCTGTGCAGGACTTGCTCGCAGATAGAAGTGTGCTGAATGTAGATGAATGAAGGATGATAGGTTACAGCACCTGTATGCACAGCAGATATGCTATATATGTCCAGCAGTTTTCCGATACCCATGCGGAGTATAATTTCAGGCATTTATGCTTTGCTTTATCCGAGGCATTTAATGGTCTTTCTTTTCCTCTCAGTAACAGCTAAGCTCAAACAGCTCAGTTTAAGGATGTAATGGTGTGTACTATAGTTGCGGCTGACTTCACATGGAACAAAGAGAGATGTTTGTGTACAGGAGAGGTGTGTGGGGCTCTCTCATTGTCAGCTGCCGCCACATGCCCAAGACATGTTTTGCTAAGTTTGGGGGCAGCAAGCTGTTTCTGGGTCTGCCTCTACGTCTGCTGTTATTGCAGTTGTTATTTGGGTAGGTGGTGACTGTTCATCCGCGTCTGATTCAGTGAATAATATCAGCAATATGATAAAATTCTGACGGGAGAAACTAGCAAGAAAAGAAAATATCAAAGGACTAAGTCTGGGAAATCTAAATGTGTTGTTACCCTCTCCAAGTAGTTTTCTGACCTTTGACATGTTTGGTTTTGGGTTTACAAAATAAATAGCAAGCTTTTCAATAGCTGCTCTTTCTTCTCGTGGTTTTGTTCTTAGTGATGAGAACCTGTGTTTGACAACGTATATATTTACATTTACAGCATTTAGCAGACGCTCTTATCCAGAGCGACTTACATTTTTTCCTAAAAAATGTTAAGCGTCTTGCTCAGGGACCCAATGATAGTAGTGCCAGAGGTGGGACTCGAACCTGCGATCTCTTGGTCCAGAGGCAAGCGTCCTAACCACTAGACCACCAACATCCAAGTTCTTCAAGTATATATTCATCGACATTGATTACCAGTGGTTCTGAATGTATGAGAGATCATGGCATCTACTGTGTTCAGTTTAAATGTTTGCAGCAGTGAACATGTATATTAACGGCATGGTTTCAGTAAATGTCATTAGTGTGTTAAGACATCAAGCAACATGCTAACCCTGATTAACAATTTTGGCTCCCTTCCAAAGGTGAAGCCAAGGTTTCTGGGTGTGCAGTCATGAACTGTAAAGCTTCAGTGCTTGGGGGTTATAACTGAACACGAACACACACACGCTAAGTTGGCTAGTCTCCTAGGGCGGTGAGGGTCTTTTGAGAGGAGGAGGTCATTTTCGCTCTCCTGTACTCCAGAAATAACCCTTTGTAGGAGACTCCTGCCTGCCACTCCTCATATGATTTACAGGTTTAAAAGAGCAGGATGCTGTATATTATCTTTTTCAGCGACATGCTGTTGTTCATCCCCCCACCCCTTTCACCTTCAGGCAGGGTTATCTCTTGACAGGAAGCATGGGACAGACCTTTTTTTAATAGTAACTCGAAGTTCCTCTTTCACCTTTTAGAGAAGGAGCAAAGGCCGTGGTAGTAGGGCTCAAAGCTTAAGTGATTCTTCCTCTCACTCTTTGGATAAACATCATGACAAGGACAAGAAGGTAAGGCAGCTTTCAGATCTACCCTACATCGTGACTTGCCAAAATGATATGCCCTTTTCACACACTCAGACTCCATTAAACACGCAGAAATACACCCCTTCTGTATGATACCAGTTTGAAGCTCCAATTAAACATCGTCCGACTTGGACGTGTAAAGAAATGCCACCGTGGTTATAATTGTATGATACTTAAGTGTTATTGAGACCTTTTATGCAATAAAACTGTCAGTTAGAACAAACAGCTGGTATTCGTATTGACCGTGCTCTTGAGCTATTGATGGTGAATTATTGGAAAGCAGTTTTTATATTCATACCAAACAATCAGTCATACTGCTTGGTCACGCTGTACTTAGCAATGGAGCTACTTGCTAAGGCTCCTGTATTTATTGGCTCCACCTGTTTTTGAGTAGAGTGATTTAATGGGCGCACACAGTGAATGCGGACGTTTCCCATCATAGCGGAATATGGAGGGGTGAGGCGACTGATCCCTCCAATGCAGAATTTACACGAAAAACGTGTCCTGCCGTTTTTAGCTGGCCTTGTCAGAGCCAAGCACTGGGGTCAGTGTTCCTCAAAGCTTCGCATGTCATTCGCCAGCACAAGTGTTCCCATTGCATGTGCAGTATTTACCGCTTTGCACTCTGAGGTGTATAAAAGGGCATGTCATAACTCACCACCACCATTTAAGCTCTAAGCTATTCCTGGCATTTGTCCTGGTCGCCAGTGGGCAGCACACAAATTCTGTGTCGTGATTGTCTTCTGTTCATGGGTTGGTTGTATAGATGTAGTTCTGTCCCACTCATCCGATTCTGATTTGTTGCTGCACAATGATTGTACCAGTCGGTCATTTTTATGTCTGTCTTGTCAGGAAAGTTAACTACGCATGCAGTGCAAGCAATTGTAGATAGTTGAACCATGTTTTGTCTCTTTTTCATGTTGTCAAAAAGCTACAGATAGCTGTCCGTCACGCTGAGTTTTTAATTTTGCTGCTTGGCGCTGTGGAGGACTGACAATGTGCCTTCGATGTGTTCCCTGTGTTTGAATGATTAGGGGGGGAAGGTCTTTCCCAAGGAAGCCATGGCAGAGTTTGTCAAACTCACACTGCATGACTCCATTGTGTCTCTTACCTTAGCTTTTAGCCTAGCAGATGGGCACAGAATGTAAGGCACATGCCGCAAATTGCAAGGCTCACACCCATCCGTTTTCCAGCCACTTATCGTGGACAAGGGGGGGGGGGGGGTTGTGTTTGGAGGGGAGAGGCAATCCCAAGCAGCATAGGGCACAAGACTGGGCACAGTCAGTGGACTGTGAGGAAAGTCTCAGAAGGTGGAAACTTGGACCCCCAACCTTGGAAATTTGAGGCGACAATGCTACCCACTTTCAGTGGGATACCCACCCAGAAATCTCCTCCTTCTCCTCCAAAATGGTTTGAAGATGGATGGATGGATCATTCTTACTTTTCACTCTTCTGCTTACAACATGAATTCCTGGCTCTGATATTCTGTTTAGGAATCTCAGCTGCTGTTATTCACATAACCTTGGTCGTTTATTTAAGGTTAAGAGAAGGGTCCGTTTTAAAAGGCTGCTTTAAATCAAACGGCTCGTGACTGTTTTGAGTAAGACAAATGTACCCCAGGGATTACCACAGTAACTCAGTGATACTATAATCATCATTAAATTAGCATTTTTAGACTGAAGTCATGCAAATTTTCCAGTAATCTGCATGGGGAATTTTTTTTTCCAGAATCCCACTGCAATACACAGTATCCTAGTACTGTGTTCATAGGTCCTGCTACTAACACTGCAGTCCAAGGAGGCATGAAGGTAGACTGTTCTTTGAGTGGTAAACCCGCTAGGGTAAGGAAGGGTCCCGCTTGCAGTGGCAATGTCATGGTTTTCATTTTTTTGTGATTGTATTTACATGCTTTATATCAGGGCTGCACAATATCACATCTCAATATAATCCATATTATATGGTGCATGCGCAGTAATCACCAGGGCTCCAATCGCCAGCTTTTTGGTACCATGCAGATGTTTACTTAAGCCCGTAATTTGGTAAGCAGATTAGTAGTACGCTAAAATATTGAGATGTCTATTGTGAGGCCGAAGAGTTCGTAATCTGTGTAAATTCGACGTATCTTTATGTTTATTAAATTCAGTTAGTGGAGCACGCCACATGCAACTTTTGGTATATCATGGAAGCGATAAGCTGTGGCAGTATTTTGCAGTTTAAACATGTTTATTATGCACCCAATTTCTACAGATTACCAACTTCAGAGCATCACAATATGCCTCTCATTAATATTTTAGCATACTTCTGATCTGCTTACCAAATTGTGGGCATCCGTATAGTACCGTCTGGAGAAATATTTCCAGCCCTGGTGATTATTGCGCATGTGCCATTTAATCACAATGTGATATTGTGCAGTCCAACTTCATATGTATCCTTAAAGACCACATGCTGTCTCTTACCCCAGGAATGGTATTTTTCCAGTTGGCTGAATCACGCACATAATCCCTCATTTATTTGTTCCGTCTTGTCCTATGTCATTCTTTTAGGATTTAAGCAGAGAGTTATTACCTTTTTAGGTTATGTTGTGAGTATTAGTAATTATTTATTATGGTATTACAATTTTTCAGCTTATTGCATGACACTGATAAAATTCAGAATTGTAAAGTATATATGCGAAATGAAGCTGAACAAGCATTATAGCACCAAATTGTTTCTGAACTAAAATCATCAACAGGCGGTGCAGCTGATGTGGGCAGCCTGCTCTCCGTTCATTGGGTGTCTGCCTGTTTGTTTTTTTTTTCTTCTCTTTTCTTGGGGAATTAAAATCCCCGTGTAAGATGGAGAAGAGCATGACTAAACACTCATTTGCCTGCTCACTGTCGCTCCCAGCCTTGATTAAATTCCCCTCTCCTGCCGTCTGCCAGCAGAGACATTGGTCCCTCTTATATACATCGGTACCAATAAAATACAAGACTGTGATAAGTCTTTCAAATTGAAATAAAGTATCAGGGAAAAGAGGAGCAGGACTTATATAAATGCCTGTTCTGGGCTAAAGCTACTTATGTGTAAGGGTTTTCGCCCTTGTCACTGAGCCGGTTCCTACATTACTTTTGAATCGTTGAACAAGTTACACTCTGCAAAGCGCCAGTAAGCTTTCCAGCCCTGGAAATGAAGCTGCTATTGCACATCAGATCCCGTGCTCTGCTCTGCTGAAAGGCTCTTCGTGCTAAAAGCTCCTGTGTTCTCCCTTACCGGTTAATGGGAGCTGCTGCAGTCAGCGTTGAGCCTGCCTTCTGTGCGGTGTTCAGGAGCCATCACAGGCCTGCTTTTCCTGATTCTGGGCCCATTGTCAGTGGGGCTGATTTGCATTAGCAAAGGCACCCTTCCCCCACACCACATTCCCCGGTCAAAGGTTAGAGGCTCAGATGTGTACCTATCCTCTACTAAACCCTGGGGC
Organism: Mormyrops attenuatus; assembly: GCA_026777985.1. Classification (NCBI taxonomy): domain Eukaryota; kingdom Metazoa; phylum Chordata; class Actinopteri; order Osteoglossiformes; family Mormyridae; genus Mormyrops; species Mormyrops attenuatus. Next base: position 14,105,963 of record JAODKC010000082.1, read on the forward strand.
CAAACAATAGACTGAAAGCCCTCAGTTTGCAGGGAGCTCAGAGGTAGACGGCCAGCAAAAATGGCATTTTTGTGGCTAAATAACGCATGTTGATTGTTACTCTGAGCTTTTCCATTTCTTGCATTTCCACAACCGGCCATTCTCATTGTTATGTGTTTGTGGCGGGGCTATTTATGGTCAGGTTAAAAGACTTCTGGGAGATCCAGCTTCTGGTGGAGTTTGGAAGATAGCAAGAATGCTCTCAGAAGCATGGGAGAAATCGCTTAGTTGTCAGAGTGCCACAGGCATTTATGAATAATGGTAATTTTGCACTGATATGAAATACCTGGTAGACAAAACAATCTGTTTATTATTCCGAACGTGATATTGATTGAAAATTTTGATTGTCCTTTAGAGGCCCCATAATGAAAAAGATGGTGATGTAGATGGAGTTTTCTGAGCAGGTCTCCTTAGGCGCTGTGAGCTATCTGTAGATGGCTGAGGTCAGTCAGGATTGCTGAGGCTGATTTATGTGTGAGTTATGTCATGATTGGTAGTCTACGTAAACAGTTTGTTTGCGCACACTCGCTCGCCCTTTGATCATCAGGGATACTTAACCTTTATCCCGGCAGGTAATCCCGTCGTAATTTAAAGTCTCCTCCTCCACAAGGATCGATGCTCCTTAATGAAAATGCGGTGCCGTGTGCCCGCCCATCCCAAGCTGCTAACCAAACAAGCGCCAGGCGGCTGCTGGTGTCTAAATGACGTGAGCCAGTGTTTCTGCCTGTCATGCCAGGAGGGGCATTCCCCCGGGATTTTGTGCCATGCTCCGATTCTGGGGGATGGCTTTTGGAACACAGTAGAATGAGCGAAGACGGAAACGTCCCACTGGCAGCGTGGCACTGCTGTCAGCCTGCTATGCTCTCGCGGCCCTGGCCTCAACCCCGTTCAGGGCTCTAATTTATGGAAGCCCGCTGGGCTCCACGTTGGTTCCTTTGCCGGAAGAGTGGGGGAGGGGCGCAGGGCTGTACGCGCTGTCTGACCAGCTCCTAATGGTGGCGGCTCTGCTCTCAGAGCTCTAAGCCCATGGCTTTGGCACACCGGTGAAGGCAGGTCTATGTCCTCTTGCTTCACGCTCTAAATGGCTTCCCCTGTGGAATGCTGCCCGACGTGATCATCTGTTAAAACCTGTCTTTCTCCAACAGCAACATTTATGGGCTCTCCCCCTCAATTTCCCATTGGTTGTTACTTCAAAGTAAGGAGATAAGTGCATGCGAGTCACTTACCTTAGATAAACGGTGGCACGTTTAGAACAGTAAGTCTGAAGGATCAAATTCTCAGGGCGCACAAGTGGTCAAAGCTGATGGTTTCTGAGCTGAAAGGATCTGTACTTCGGAGGGGGAGACGCAGACCAAGAACAGGTACGTTCACCTTTAATCATAAGTCATTCCTACCTAACACACAAATGGTTATTGTTGGCAAACGTTTCAGGAAATGGTGGATAGAGGACCTTGCGAGGGAAGTTGTGAAAGCAGGAAACAAATGGTGGTTTGGGGAGGGTGCTCATTGCCACAAGGTTCCGACGGAGAGGCCGGCTCCACCGGCGAAGTGAAAATATATTCCTTCTGGTGCTTTTCAGGATCGCTGCATATTTTCACAGCTCCACTCTGAAACTGAGAGAGGCTTTGATGAAGGTGTGTGAACAGGGTGTAAATTCATCTGCTGGGAGCAGGCTCTTTCCGTAAGCCTACGCCACCCGGCTCAAAGACGGCCACTGCCGCGACGTAACCCGTCACAGGCATGTTTTAATAGATAGCGGTGAGCCAGATGGTAGTCGTTTTGGCAGCTTTGGTCGTTTTGTTGTGGCCGAGAGCATGCGATGCCTCTGAGAGGTGGTGACCCAGGGAGCGCCCTCGGGAGGTCTCAGTGACTGCGCTTTTCCCACAACCCCAGGCCCCACTGTCGCCTACAGTGCTCGCTCACACATTTTCTCTCTCCCCCCCTCTCCCCCCCCCCCGTCACCTCCAGAAACACAAGGAAAGGGACAAACACAAACCAAGGCATAAAAAGTCCCTGGAACCGTCCCCCGCACTCACGCCGGCTTTGACTGTCACCACGGAAAAGGTGAGTGAGTGCCCCCCTCAGTCCGCCATCGGCGTGACGCTCTATCATCACTCATGCTTCGGAAGGAGAGCTGCTGGTTTAGCGGTGAATGAAAGGGGCAGGTTGGGAATTGGCAGTTTAGGGAGATGGCTGGGAGTGACAAGGAAAGCAGCTTCTGTGGGAACCTGCAGGTGACTCCACAGCCCGCACCGCGGGTTTGTTGGCCAGTTGCATGTGATTGTGTCCCGTCCCCCGCCCCTGGCTTGCTTGTTCTTTCACCCTCACACCCTCTCTCTGTCCCCCACCCCCCCTTCTTCACTCACCCTGTTACTCTAAGGGCGCTTTTCCACCGCACAAAGTACGGTACTTTCGGTACTTATGCTTTTCCATTGACATCTGGTCGAGTTCCAGTACTGAAAGTGCCAAACCATTTAGGGTACTTCTTTGGTACTTCGGTACTTTGTGGTGGGACTTGCAACCGTATTTGCTGTCGATTGGTTATGCAGATAGCCTGCCGCTGAAACACAAAATACAACCGCCATCTTTTGAAACACACAGCGAACAGCGAGAAACAAAATAAAAA
>JAODKC010000082.1:14108727-14119182 GCA_026777985.1 Mormyrops attenuatus
GAAAGAAGTACCATACTTTTGGCACTTTATGGAAGTACCGAAAGTACTGAAAGTACGGTACCTGGTGCGGTGGAAAATCGCTCTAATCTTCTCTCTTCCTCACCCTCTCTCTCATTGTCACACACAGCAGCCTTACGCCAGCGGCGGCAGCGGGTCAGTCTCCACCGTGCCCACCTCCCAGAAGCGTCAGGAAGACAGCTCGGGGCGCTTCACCAACGCCAACTTCCAGGAGGTACCGGCCCACCCTGGGGGCGGAGCCAAGGATGGGTCAATGTCAGAGGGCAAGAGCACGTCCGAGAGCAAGGCCAAGAGGCCGGGAAGCCACAGCTCAGGTCAGAGGGGGCGCAAGTCCACCCCTGGGAAGCCGTCCCTGCCTGTGAGCATCACTTCAGCCTCCACCGGCCCAGCCACATCCACGTCCAGCCCTTTCCAGCAAGGTAAGCCATGCCCCCCAGGCGGACCAACCATGAGTGAACCCCCCCACCCCCCATTGCTGGGTCATACAAACCTTGTGCCACTGACCTCATTTGTGCATCGCAATTAGGAGGTGGGCCGCCTTCTCTGATGGGCCTGGAGGCCGTCCAGAGCGGACGGATCCGATACGGGGTTGGGACCAGGCAGCAGCGGGTGGTGAGGGGGCGGGGGTGGCCATGCCATGCCGGGCCAAGCACACCTAGTCCTGTGTGTGCGCCTGGTTCCCAGAGCGCCCGCCCCAGTGCCTTTTATTATTTATTTGTTTGCATGTCTGACAGGTATAATTAACATGCCGCCACAGATAGGCCTGTCGCTGGCGGCTCTCACTGGCAGCTTCCGCAGGCCGTAGCTCTTGCATGTACGTGCCGTCACGCCGAGGTGACGGCTGCGAACAAAGCGGAGCAGGGCTGACTGCTCCGGGAGCTCTCTTCGGTGCCCGGCGTCTCATCTCCTTCCTGAGTGGCGTATCCGCGTCGCTGCCGGAATGGTGGTGGGGGCGGGGGTGTCTCGCTGCCAAACCTGTCCCGGCAGCCCTCGTGCGTGAGCCAGCCGAGTGCCACTGCTGCCGCCGCCGTGAAGGAACCTGGTCGTCCTTGAAGGAGGAATGTGGCCCGTGAGGCTCCGGGTGACACGACAGGCCCTCCTAGGTTTATCTCCCTGAGTTCCCAGCGCGGCCGGAGCCATCATGGTGGACAGGATTGGGGGGGGAGGTGCCTGTGCATTTATGGGCACTCCTGCCATTAGCGCGCCTTGTTTGGCTTCGCCTCTTTTGTTTTTTGTTTTTTTTTGTTTTTTCCTGTCCTGGCTTATTTCAAAAAGTGAGTATTGTCTAAGGGTGGTGGGGAGGTTCGTGCTGTAAAACAGGGGCTGCTCCTCCCAGCCACAGCTGTGAAAACATGGCAGGCCGGGGGAGCAGCTCTTGGAGGGGCACGGGGCAGCGGAGCGCCTCCACCTGGCTCCCGGGAGTACCAGTGTATTTACGGGGAAGGGGTTCCTCGCAGAATAACACTTTATACCTTTTTTCTTCTCCCCTCATCAAGGTGTTACAATCACTCCAAAGTATTTACTGCCCCCCCCCACCCACTATTCACTACATGCTCACACTCGCGGGGGATGGGCGGCGGGGTGTGGGTAGGGTGGATTGCCTTACAGTTTACAAAACAAAGGAAGTTTCAACACCCGGGCCCCACCCAGGCCTGGAAGTGTGAGTCAGTGAGGTGTCGTGCTCGCTCTCTCTCTAGTGCAGATCGTCGCGTGGCCGTCTGGCAGCCTGCTTCCACGGGAACCTGTCGACAGACCCTCGCATAGCCGCTCTGTGCCGGAGTCCTCACCAAGCGGGCAGGCTGCTGGTCACCTCTTTTTATTTTGGGTGTCCGCTTTCTGAAGGGCAGGCTGTTTGACTGTGATGATCGGTGTAAGCCAGTAATGCGCTGATCCTTTGTTCTTCGGGGTTTTATTTTTTATTGTAATATATAGTTCTTACATTGTAGTGCCTCTTTGATACTGATTTACATACCGTTTATCATGTGATTTGAACTGTTGACCGGCTTCCATTTCTCTTGGCTCTCTCCCTACACCCCCCATCCCTACCCCCACCCCCCAGGTCTTCTCCTAGGCAGCGGTGGGACCAGCAAGACGACCTCCAGTGTCTCCGGGGGGCCTCCCTCCTCCGACTTCCTGGGCTTCTCAGAGGCCGAGTTGCGTACCGAGTCCTCATACCCCCTGCCTCCATTCGGGTGCGGCCCCGGAAAGGCCGCTGGCGAGGGAGGGACCCCTGAGAGCGTGCCCTCCTCCGGAAACTTCAGCTCGTTGATTGGTCCGGCCCCCAGCTCCGCGTCCTCTGTGGGCAAGCCGTATGAGAGCTCCCACCCCACGGGCGACATGCGCGGCAGCCTGGCCTCGCTGGGCCACAAGCGCCCCCCGCCATCATCCTCTGGCCGGGGGCCAGCGGGCAGTCAGAGCGAGGAGGCGCCAGTCAAGGGTAAGAAGCGGCGCGGCAAGTGGAGGAACCGCTACGGACCATGCTGGGCTCACGACGCAGTGAAGGGCGTGGAGTTGCCGTCCTCTGCCTCACCCTCCTCCTCCTCCTCCTCCACGGCTCTGGTGCCCGGTGGTGCCAACCCCGCTAGCCTGAGTGCCAACGGCAGTGGGGGCATCCAGAAGTCGCCATCTCTCCTCAGGAACGGGAGTTTACTGAGCCACCATGTCAGTTCCTCCCCTGCTAGACCAGGTACACCTCTCAGACTCGCAGTGTGTTAAAATGTGCATCAAACTGCACTCTGAAGGTCTCGCCTGCCTCTGGCGGCCCGGATCGTACGCTGCCATGCCATTCTTAGTATGATTAGGGACACTCTGTAAAGAGAGCAGCATTCTGACCTGCAGGGCTGACCATCTGCTAACATGGTACCGTTCAGCATTGCTGGCCATTGTGCTAATGGGCCAAAGGCTTTTGGCCGACGGACAGTTTAGAGATTAAAGGTTTAAAATAACTGATTAGCACAGGCAGCGGCTTGGACCCCTTTCTCAATAAGGCGTGCTACATGCTCTTAGTGCTGTAACTTATTCTAAAAATACCTGTCGTTTTATTTTAATGGTTACTTGTAGTCATGGTTGAAACGTTTCTGTGAACTGTAGAGTTTGCTTATTTTGGGATGGAAAGTATCCTCTTCATAAAATAAATACGTGAGGAAAATGTTTTGTGGCCGTTTACGGCCTCGCATTGAGGTTCGTTTGCAGAGTGCTGAGCGTCAGCTGGGCGAAAAGGAGGCGAGGCTGCAGGGGGTGTTTCTGTTGGCCCCGCGTGTGTGTCTGGCTGTCCATTGACTGCCGCTGAAGCGCACTGCTCTCTGGGGCCACATTAACACGGCGAATGGGGCGGCGGGGAGTTAACACAGCAGCCTGCAGCACTCTGCTTCACAAAGACTTACTGGCCGAACTTCAGCTTGATGCAGGTAGACATTATAAATGACATATCTCCCACTCCCACATTATTTAATATTTGTGTATGTATGACAATTAGATAAAAAAAAAAAAAACAGTATCGAGATTTAGATTGAAAATCACTTGTTTGTGTTCTTTAAAACCAGAAGCTTTGTCCTGAGGTAAGGGACGACCTCTGTCAATACTTATTCACACATTTGGTGTTGGTGGTTGTATCTGGGGGGATACTTATAAAGAAAGTGACAGCTTTCATTTTCTCCTTTTATAGTCTGATGAAAAGCACAATGTTGCAGTTCATGAGCAGAGCATTTACAGCGTGAGCAGGTGCTCTCTGTAGTGAGGTCCTTGCTATAGTTACAGAAATGAAATTGCCGCGCACGGTGAGGCAGCTGTACTTCTCTGTAAGTCTAAAATACCAGCGCAAAGTGCTTGTCATTCCTCGAGAGAGGTGTCGTACAAGGTCACGATTCAGGGTTTTAAAAATTAAAGACCTTTGAAAACATCCTAGTTTCTGGATGGAGCTGCTTTTAGGAGGGCAAAGTGTGGTTTTGGGTGAGGGCTAACTGACAGCCACATGAACATTTCTGAGTGATGTATGTTTTAAGTCTGTTAATTACAATCCCCCACCTCATAAACTTTCTTAATGATTGACACTGAATTGTATGCTATCATATATTAAATTGTCAACCCTATCATAATCATACTTTTAACAAACGGATGTTCCGACTACATGAAGAACATGGCAGGTCGCGTCACCTTCGTTGTCTTATTGATGACTGACGAAATTTGCGTTCCTGAGCTGTGAGTAAATCATTAAGTGCTTTTCAGTGACCGGGTATCAACGCGAGTAAAACCTGGGCCTCTTCATTTCAGATTTTCACTGTAGAAAACCAGGCAAGTGAAAATATAAATATTCTGCAAATGTTCTGCCAGAGTGGCTGTAGCAGAAACGGATGAGAGACCATCATGGGAAGAGCGTACTTAGCTAGTACTTAGTTGAGCCGAGCATTCGCTTTCTGATTTCTAAGCTAGAGGAAGGGCAGAGATGAGGTTGTGTGGAATGGTGTTTAAGGTCCTTCATCGCTACTTAGCTCAGTATGGCGGTCCAAAGGGGGCAGGGGCCCTCTGCAGGCATTCAGACCACCGCTCATAGACCTGCCTCTTCTGTAGCTGGGAACTCTGTTTATCCGAAGCCCTCAGAAGCGGTCTGCCAGCATTTAGTCGGTCAGGCCGTCGTCGTATGATTTATCAACTGGATTACTTCAGTCTCTGAGTGATGCGCCCATACATCAGCGAGTGACTGAGGCCATGTCTGGGGATTAAATGCCTAAGTCCGTATCACAAATTCAAGGTGCATGGGGGGTGACACAGGGATGAATATGCTTTCTGTTAAGTCATGACGGTGTATTTTATTGTGAAACGGTAGGCTAGTAGCGTAGTGTTGCTTAATGTATGGCCTCTGCTTGGGTGGATTCGGACTTATACTGTAGCTGTACATAGAATCCAGAAGTGACAGCCTGGTCAGCAGGAACACGTGGTCTTGCTGTACAGGGTCTGCCAGTCTGGAAGCCAACTGGACTTTTTTTTGTGGGATGTTTTTTTTCCCTGTTTTGTCAGGAGACAACGGTGACTAGATTTGGGGAAAGGTCTGTAATTTGATGGCAACATTTTTCTTCATCGTGTCCGTCGACACGTTTTCCTTATGTGAGGCAGTAAGCCGTAGCATCCTGCACCTCTCGTTTGTCAGCTTGGGGGCTCGTTAAACCTGAAGGGATCAAAGGAACTTTGCCTTTTTTCTTATCCACTTGATTAGGAGTCTTGCCTTGTTTCCCAGTTTAACCTTCATTGCGATGCACATTAACCTGCAGAGTCAAAACAGGGGAAAAGAGTCCATAACAGGCAATTAGTTCAGATTCATTTGTTCCTCCCTGTTGGCCGTTTGGCACGGAGAACCACACAAGCCAGCCAACTCCACTTAGCCATGGAAGGGGGGGGATTAAAAATGCTCTGACCCCTACTGGCCTTTCTGCCGTACTGCACCTCAGAAGTGGGATGAGGTGAGGGCAAAGACTTCAGGAAGAGGGAGTAGAGAGTTTAAGTGCAGTTATGGTACTCTGCCATCAAACAGCTGTGCATGGCTTTAGAGCGTAGGTGCGATGTGCCTTAGAGTGCCGGCTCTCTGCGCTGTCAGTCCACCTACCCTTTTTTTTTACCCCCTATGATTACAGGGTCACTTATTGATCTTCATTAGGACCCCCCCCCCCACACACACACTTGTTGCTGTCCTTGGCTTGGACTGTAAATATTTATCCAGGGTTAACCTGCTACATCAATGCAGTACACGACCCATTTATCTCTCCTGCTCAGAATGCAGTTTGTCACTTTTACTGACTGATGGAGATTTTATCAGCAGAAACCGCGGAGGCCATTATTAAAGGCAAACATCGATCTGCTCTAGGTGGCGCAATGATTTGACGGAGTGTTGGTCCGGCAGGGTGAAAGACTCGGGGTGTGAAAGGAAATGCATTTGTCACATGGAGAGTTACTTGAGGGACTAAAATGTCCCGTTCTGTTTGATGATGGGGCTTTATAGAGTAAGAGAGCTCCGTCTGATGAGTTGTTAGTCGGACAAGCTTAGTTATGAGTGACACGGGCCTCAAAGTACCACCGTCGACTGAAAATCCCCGGCGTGGTGCAGCTGATAAAGCAAAGCCAAGATGTGCTGGTGTCCATGGAGAGAGAGATAAGGCGGCTGTTTCTTGTGCGCATTTCTGTACATCAGCGAATCCGCGATGCAGATCTTCAGAATAGATTTTTGTCAGAAATCGCTGCCGATCGATATTTGATACCTGCTGTGCTGTCCTTCAGAGGCTGTAGGACCACAGTTATCACGTGACACAAAAGCCGTCGCATCTAAACCCCTCTGAAATTAGCCCGATAAATTGAACTCAAGTTCTGAAGGATTGTTATCAAGACCGTGAGCCGTGTTATTAACCTTTGTCTGAACTCAGATAGATTTTCTGTTGTGGAGGAACGGGCCAGTTTAAACGACGTGATTGTTAATCTAATTTAGAATTTGCCTCATGCTCCTGATTTCTAACTGGGGCAGGGTGGACAGGAGACCAGTACTGACTGTCACTGAAGGTACTACATTCTCTTCTGGCCAGATCTGGGCCCACATACACCTCCCTCTGACTCCCTCATCAAACAGTTATTTCTGCAGGCCTTGCAGGGTAGGTTGACTGACCTCCGTCATCACCCAGTTAGAACAGCTGTCTGATGAAGCTGCGTCTCATTCACAGGACAGATTTCTGGGATGCAGAGTCACATCATGTCCTGGGTCTAACTGCAGTGGCGTGTGCGTGGCGGCATCCCAGGCAATCCATTTTTCTGGCATGGAGCTGGTTCGTCTTTGGGCAGGGACCCTTTTTCCCCCATTCAGGAGGTGTAGAGACGCATCCTCAGTTTTAATTTGGGGCCAATAAAATGATGGCAGCAAACAAGCTGGCATGTGGGTGGGCATCGCATACATATGAATGGGGCCCTGTCAGCCATGCATCGGGAACTCAGTCTAATTATATCTGAGAATAGGAGTCATCACATTCTCCCCTCTCTCGTCTTGTATTAATGACGTATTGCATTGAGCTTGCGGCGGGTTGGCCTATAGGAGGGCGTCGGCTTAGCGCTGATCGGTGCCTCTAGCTCCCACTTCCACACTCCCCTGAAGCTGACCCTCCCGCTTTTGTCGGCAGGTGCCTTCCCCGGCAGCGACGTCCTGGTTCCTTTGCCCAGCGTGGTGAGCAGCCCCGGCACCCCCCCGTCCAGCGCCGAGCTACCTCAGCAACCTCTGGGTGGCACCTCGCTGCCCAGTGTCCCGACAGCACCCGGCACTGCCTGCACCTATGTGAGTATCTCCTGTACGCTCCGCCGCTCACCATCTGATAGCTTGTCCCCGAGTTGCCATCGGCTCTGTAGTGCTGCAACAGCATCATGGTGCATTTAAAGATGAAACTACCAGGCTGCCTTTCCTTCTGGCTGATGAGATGGAGTCTTTTTTAATGTCCCACATATAGAAACGATATCTACACACTGAAAGGCACTGAGGTCATATTTGGGAGAGCGCGCGCATTAGTCTGATGTAATGCGTCACACTGGAACGCCTTTTAATGGAGTCGTAAAGTGTCATACCGGTTTCTATATTAAACAGACAGATGTATGGGAGCTTAAAAATTAACAGCCATTATCACGTGTCAGAATCCCCCTGATTGAGCGTGGTAACGCTCAGTCACGTACTTGTCCAAGTCTATTCCTGATCAAGCGGAACACAGCTTATAAATAATCCGGGAGCGGTGTCATGTGACCTGCCGCCAGCAGCGGTGGTTCGGGCCTTGTGACTGCGGGTGTGGCTGCGGTTGCGTGTTTTTCATTACGCGGTATGTCCCACCCCCTTGCCGGTTTACGCATAATTACGGTTTTGGTGCCCGGCTTTTGGATTACGGGGGTGTTGGTGTTTAGACTGCATGTTTGTAGGGCGCCTATTTGCCCTGTCGGATGTTTGTCAGATCGTGGCGTACGTGTCAGCAGGGCCCGCCCACATGGTGGCATCATCACTGACTGCAGCCTCTGAGGGATGTGCACCCGGCCCTGGGTGGTCTGCATGCCCGTCCTGGGACTAAATAAACATGAAGTAATCCCCAGCGGCGCTGTGGTGTTTGGCTTTTATCTGTAGCGCTGGATGGCCATGCTTGTAATGGCTTTGTTTGTTTCCTCGCCTCTTATGAACTGTATAAATAGTTGCACAAATGGTGGGGGCAGGAAGCAGATTTATAGCTTGACTGGGTGCCCTGAGGCTAAACGGGCGTTTGTTTTTTGCGGGGGCTGGTGCTCCCATTAATGTATCTGTGGCAGGTATGTCTTTACACCGTGCCCTGTCTCCCAAATCCTCCCGCTTGCTCGCTCACTCTTGCACTCTCCCAGGCTTGTGTCAGCCTGCTCTCATCTGGCGCTGCTGTAGCAACCGTCGGTCTCCTGGCAACTGACCTCTTTACTGAAGCGGGCGCGAGCCTGCTAGCACGCAGCAGAGATGCAGAGGGTGGGCCGGGCTTGGGTAGGCCTCTCTGGAGTGCCACTGTTGTTGATCTCCTGGGGTTTTAGATGGGAGTGTGGGAGAAACTGGCCCAGGTCTGAAGTTTGGGCCCTCAGACTTGAGCTGGAGTATGCCGCGGACTGTGCGGTAAATCCGAAGTCGCCGCTCATCAGCGGGGACACGGCGGGAGTACTTAATGCCATTGGAGGGCCAAGAGTGACACTCTGTCGGCCCCTTGGATGGCAGGGTGTCCTGAGACAAGATACCCCAGAAGGGACGTGTCGTACCTCCAGAACGTCTGTGCGTAGATTTGAGCCGGGGCCAGTTTCGCGTGGCGTCATCGATCCCGTGGCGAGCTTGAGCAGGGAAGCTGATCTGTCTGCACCCCGTCATGGATCGATGGCAGGCAGAGGTTGAGGGTCTGATAGTGGGACGATAAACTGCATGGAGCAGTGTCTCAGCGTAGCCGTGTCCGTCTGCGAAGTCTGTCCAGTGGGGTGTACCGCCCAGCAGTTTCCCCAGCGGCATGTTCTGCCTCCTCTTGCTCGACTTCTCCTTCTCCTCTCTTCCCCTGTAGCCTGTGGTCTGTTTAGATGGAGGAATGTTTGGAGGCCCCGTAGCCCCCATGCGCTGGTCCCGAGCACCCAATCCGCAGCGAGCACTTTCAGCTTTACCTAAACAATGGGGCTGAAAATGTTAAGCCCCCTGAACAATTAGGGAGCCGTCTGTGCCCCCCTCTCCCCTGGCATTGAGCAGCGCCGTGTGATGCAATTGAAGCCGACAGCCTCCGCGGTGGGGGCCTCTCCCGGGACCACAGTGTGCTTCACACTCTGTTTAATCTCCTGGCGCCGGGAGCGTGAGGCCTCGCCGGGTCCTGGGGTGACGGAGGCCGAGGCTTGGGGCCGTTGTCGCTCTCCTGCTAAAATAAACTAGTAGGAATGCGGCTTGGGCTCGGTCGTGTCGTGCAGCTCGTTAAAGCGGCCCGGGAGAAGGGAGCTCCTGCGCGCCACTGAGCCCGTCTCTCTGGGTTCCCCACAGGCTCCGGGTTGCGTGGCTGGGGGCTTTAAATGGGCTGAGGCTTCTCTTTAGGACCCTCGGCGCCATGCAGCTGTGAACCATTTTACAGGTGCTTGTTGATTGTTCGCTCCTTTTTCTATTATTATTGTTTTTATGATGATGATTTTTTAAGCCTCTTCATGCCGCCGCTTGTCTGACTCCCAGAGCCCCACTAGGAAACCGTGCAGAACATGCGACCCGACTGCCCCACAGATGTTAGCCAGTCAGTCAGTATGGATTTGAATTTCAAGGTTCAGGCATTTATTTGTATCTTAATGCGAGTCCCTGCCAGTTTGTAACCATAACTTTGAACCTCCCTATTCAATATTAATGGATATAATCTCCATCGCGTTAATGAAATTGGAGTGCTTTTGATGTCATTTTTGCAGCTGGTTTCACAAGTGCTTAAAACTGCTTGCCTTCCCTGTACATGTAATTCAGCAGGATGCTCCGCGGTCACAGCCCCACGTTCGCGATCGATGGAGGTGTGACTAATCTTTATTCATTTTCTGTCATGTTTTTTGCATTCAGGCAATTAGTCACACACAACCCTGAAGGTAGGAGTATTTTGAAGGAAAGAAATCAATGAATGGATTTCTTCTAAATATATCATTTATTTTAAAAGTTGTTATTTTGCTTATCAGTCTGGTGGCTGCTTGTGTAATAGACATCTAGACTGAAATATGCCCTGATGTGTGTGAATGAGGAATATGAGCAGGGAGAAGCTCCAGAGGGTGTGATAGTGATCAGTATTGACAGAAATAGCAGTCTGCCATTAATGGGCCTTATCTCCAGCCTTTTACAGCAGTAATAACATCGCTCTTTACCAGCATCTAACTTGGGGCCCCCCCGGCATTTCAGGGAAAAGGTGCCGGCTGCCGCGTGCCCCCCCCCCCCCC
>JAODKC010000082.1:14148445-14182584 GCA_026777985.1 Mormyrops attenuatus
ATACACACACACCCTCAGACAATCACACACACACTCACACACACACACACACACACACATACATATTATATATATACATACACATGCACATACACGCAAAACATACACGGTTAAATTTTGCTATATAAAAAAAGTAAAAGTTAAAATTAGCTTAATCTGAAAATGAACAGTATACAAAACTGCACATATTTTCCCCACAGAAAAAATATCCTGCACATTTTCCAACTTAAAAATTTAAATCCTACAGAGAGTCTGCAGTCCCATTTCTGCTTTTACAGAAATTTACCGAGTCCAAATACAGGCATTTTAACAAAGATATAATCCCCTCTCTAGATGTCGATGCGTATCCGAAACCTTTGTTTAAATACCCCACGTTTACATCTGCACCACGACGACAGGCTAGGATATGAAGCCCGCGCCTCATGGCACAAAAATGTCCTTGAGAGGCTGGGCTGTATCTGTATGATATAAAAAAAAAAAAATCCTGCCATCTTTACAAATCCCCCACGGTTGTTATTTTGCTCTCCCCGGGGATCCAGAGAGCCTTGAAGTTTTAGTTTTGCTTCTCAACACAAAGCTGGGTTGTGAAACATGAAGAGTCTGGCCACGTTGGGGCGAAACATTCCTGAACTTTTACCGCACACAATAGCGGCAATTTATGATTATGAAAAGAGAAGTACTTCTCATTCACAGACGATGCTCTCCGAGGATACCATTTTAAAAATCCTGTTGCACCTAATTAATGACCTTCTACTGAGCAGAGGGAGGAGGCTGTGTGTGTTTCTAGCAGCTTCTATACAAATTCAATAGCTTTCAGAATGCATCCACAAAAAAGAAGACATAAGCTGACAACATTCTCAGTAAATTTTCTACCATTTGTCCTTCAGTGTTGCACTAAATATGAAAGTGAGTATCCGATAAGGCATCCCTGCACATGTGCATGCACAAAACCGAATGAGGGAAGGGGATAATGCAAAACAACTCAGTTTTATATGGGCTTGGAGAACATTGCCTCAGGTTCACATCCTGTTATTCAAGCACAGGTTACGTACTAGTCCAATTTCCTCTCCTCTAATCACCACCATACGCACCTGTGCCATGTGGTTACCGCCTACCGCTTCTCTCAGAATGATCACCGAGATCAGCGTCATATGACGCTCTGATCGTACTTCACCTCAAGAGGCTACGACGCTGCTCAAGGATAAACTGTAAGAGACATTAGGCCATCCCACTCTCGGCGCCTAGAGAGGAATACTCCGGTCGAGTCTGTTGCGGTTCCTACCTCTGGTGACTCTTGTTAACTAGCACACATCTAAAACAATGTGCCTCATTCCGCAGCCCCACCTGGATATGTGAGGCCCCACCCACACACACACACACACACACACACACACACACACACACACAAAGAGAGAGTGTACAGAGAGGCCGAATTCAGTTAAACAAGTCCACGAACAAACCTAGTTTCTAGGGGACTGTGGTATTTGATCACATTGTTGCTAAATTCCTAAAAAGTACAGTAAAAAAAAAATGCTTCTTTGTAAATTTCAAAAAGCTTTGTATTCCTGTTCAAAGCACACCCTGAAATAGGCAGTTACTCTGAGATGAGGAGAAAAACAATGTCAACAGTACCAATGGCACCATTAAGGGAGAGAGTAACAATAACTTAGATCTGCAGTTTCACTGCACTGAAGTAATATCATTCACCTCAAGCACACAGCTCTCGCCCTTTCACACATGGTACTGCCAGGTAACAATGCACGTGGCTATTAAATGATTTTAAATTATTTCAAAACTTTCAAAACAGCATGCCATATGCCTATCCATCTCCTAATGCATATCCTGGTGAAGGTCATGGGGTAAACACTGCTATTTAGTCATCATTCAATGTAGCATTTAAACGTTAGAAACGCAGCACTGATATTTACCTCCCTAATAGAAACATCTTTACATACAGAATTAATGGCACCGCAACAACACTTTCCTGTAACCTGTATCTGGCATGAACTAATTACACAGGCCTACATTGTAATTACAAAATAGCAGCAAGCAAAAGTTTTGTTCTAAATCAACAGTACACGTGGAAACTATGTGTAGGACAATATTAGTGTGTTCCGTTTCGATTTTACTAGAAGGATCGTTACATTATTTCACTATTAATCGCGCGGAGATTATCATCGATCATTAACAAATTCCGTACATAAGTTGGGGAAAAACCACGGGTTACCTGACCTCCATCCGATACAGTGTGCCTTAAAAAGGTCTCCTAATGCACGGCGTGAAAACAAGACACATAAGAGCACAAATTGTATTCGCTGATTTTGAAAAGGTTACATAAAAATATATGCGACATGGTTAAAATCGCAAATGGAGAGTAGGCCTAGGCCTACAAGTGAACATTAGCTAAACGTATGCGAATACGGCAGAATTGTAAATCACTCCAGATTATGAATTTAATAAATAGCAGTCTGTTACAAATGTTTTGTGAAACAGAAATCGCATTATCTGAAATATTTACTGCAAATTTGTACAGCAGCGGCGCTTGGATTCGCTGCCCAAATTCCGCCTATATCATCGGCTTGGTGGTTACAATCTCACAGCAGCACCAATTCATCAGTCAAACCACAATTTATTCGCAAAATAGCGACAGACACGCCACAAGCACGTCGAGTCTGTTTCCAATACAATAAAAGAGAAAAACGGGCTTTATAAACCGCTGATTTTTTTCCAAGAGCGTTTAAATGCCGCTAATACGGCGAGTTGCTTTTCCCACTACGGAAGGGAAAGGGAGCGGCAGCGAGGCAAGAGGAGAAAACCTAAAGGGAACATTACACAGGCCTGCAAACAAAGCTCACAGTCATATTCAAAAGATCACTTAGGAGAACCGCATCTTTAAATGTGTTATTGTATTTTTATTTATGCAATGTATTTTATACATTAAGTATAAAATGAATAGAAACATAACCGCGTTGACTACGTTTAAAGTGGATAATTAAATGTGTATTTAAACGAAAATCCTTGCAGTCGGAAGGGCCGTAGATATTATTGTAAAACGGCTCTAAAATAACGTCCCGCGTTCTGAAAAGGTTTTATTACACTTTGTGGATAAACGTATTACATCATAGCTTCTGGGTTTAAAAGTGATGATAATTTAGTGCGCTGATTCATGCCGTAAACAGATGCTGGAGGAGCGGACGAGCTCAGGCGGAGGGTTTAGCAATAACCTTTCCGAACAAATACGGGCCGCGCCGTTGTACTGCAGACCTGTGCTTTTCCTGCAGCGTGTCCAAAATTTTTATTCATTCCCGTCAAATACTTCAAACGTTCATCTGCGTCGTTTGGCCAATTAGTAACAGTGATTTTATTCCATTTGGGCGTTAGGAAAACGCAAAATAAAGTTATTTGAATTATTCATCTAAATCCAAATATAATAATAATAAAAAAAAAATCAGTCCTTTCAGTTCTATATCCACAACCAGCGACAATGTACGACCAATCAGGGAAACAGAATACAGGCATTAAATATAGGGCCTATTGTTTTTTTTTAATCAAAATAAAATCATATAGGCTAAATAAACGTCTGAAAGTGTGCCCAATAAACCAATTCACCATCATGTAAGCTATGTAAACAATAAGGGCAAACACCAAAACTACTACTCATGAATAATAAATCATTATCGTCATAATTGTTATTATTGTATAGACAGTAGTCAATTCAAAATGTACTGCAAGGCTAAAGCTCCATCTAGAGGGAACGCGGACACCCTGGGACGTCAGTGGGTATAAATCAGAATTTTTGAATCATATCAAATGCCTGACGATCCGCTCGTGCAGTCCACCCCCATTCTTTGTTCTTCTTCATTCACTTTGCTCAATAGGGCCTAAAAGCTGGCTCCCTTCCCCTACACTCCATTACGCGGCACTCTCCCCGCGCCACTCCCTCCACACCACTGCCATCTAGTGGCTACCTGGCGGTCACCGCTCCACGCTGCAGGAGAGCGCGTCCGACCGGCCAATGTGTTGGTCGTGTACACAATTTAAAATCGACAATTACACACTTACCATTCTGGGGATCACAAACACGCTTGTCTAATTAAACAGTGCTATGTATGTAAAAGAGCAACATTAAAAGAACGTAATTCAATTAAATGTGCAAATGGTGCTTCTTAAAGAACAAGAAGGAATTAGGTTGACATAATGCGCACATAATGGATAAAAATGCATCACAACGATTCTTTCTCCTTTATAATCCTTTATAACTCTTGATTACTGCAAGCATAGAGCAATTCACGGTTTTTGTTTATGGCCTTTTCCATAAGCAAGTTACGGGCAGCGAGCGTACAGCGAACATCAAGTAAGTAATTCATGTTTCCGAACTGTACAACATCGCGCTTGGCAACGTCTATGACAAACTGCCCGAAAGCAACCGTTACTAGTGAAGCACGGGGGTGAGACGGCACTGAGGCCTTTAAAAGGCTGAGCACCGCCGCTGATTAGACAGCAGGAACGAACAAATTTGAGAGTGGAAATCGGGGGGCTCCGGGGCGTTGGTTTGGGTTTGATGCGCAGGGCCAGTTGTTGTTACTGGCGGATAACCTGTGGAATCCACACATACCTTAAATAATTGAAATGTAGTCAGTCTGGGGGATAACAAATATTTTTTAAATGGTCCTTGTGAAACCACTCACGTAAGCGGCCATTCAGGAAGTGACGCATTTACTTCCATCACTGAACTGGGAGAACGCCACAGGACAGCGATCGAACAACAGCGAGTTGTCACACATAGGTAGAATAATATATATTCTTAACAAGGCAATCATATTTAGTCAATTTTATCTGCTAATTAACCTTCTATTAAATGCACGGGAAATGTATTGAGATAAGTGTTGATGGACTCCTTAAAATGTTTGACGAATTAAGTTGTTTGTACCTGAACAGGTAGAAACCAATAAGCTTAAGAATTTACTGTTCATGCAGGAATAAATTAATTTTATTTAGATTTTGTTTATTAGATGTAAAGGGAAAGAACAGTGCTGTACCAACATTGTAATTGATTACAACAGTATCCTATAATTGGAAAAGTTTTAAATCATCTCCACACAAATTTTGTTTTTGCTTTTTTCCCCCCCAAGATTAGCCAATTATAGGCTAAAGGAGATCTAAATGGCTGCTGAAAAACAACCTCCTGCAGAATAGAACCAGGGCTTTTTCTTATGACTGGTTACCCTCTTATACAACAGCTGAGACCAAAAGATGCAGAGTGCCTGTAGAGGGCAAATTCATACTGCCAGCTGGCTGCAACACAGGCCCTCTGTCACCTTCTCTCCCTCTCCCTCTCCCTCTCCCTCTCCCTCTCTCTCTCTCTCTCTCTCTCTCTCTCTCTCTCTCTCTCTCTCTCTCTCTCTCTCTCTCTCACACACACACACACACACACACACACACACACACACACACACACACACACACACACACACACACACACACACACACAAAGCAGTGGTGCAGACCTGCCTCCCCCTGAGAGAGACTACTGGGTAGCTTTGTACATGCACAGCAGACACACATCACATACTCGCTGCTCATTACCTATTACCTCAACGGACACCCTGACTAAGCGTACCTTCCGAATCTCCAGCTTCCCCCCCCCACGAGTCCTCAGTTACATGCCCCCACATACCATATTAGAAGTCTGTCTTTCTCTCATAAGAGCTCTGTTGCACACTTTCTCTTTTTTTTAGGTGTTGTTTATTTTACACTCGTGTGAGCCGTTTGCTCGTTAACAAATAAACAGCTTGGCCACAGGAGGAGGCCACGAGAGGGAGGCCACAGGAGGAGGCCACGAGAGCCTGTGTCTCTAGCTGGGCTGCCCCATGGGGGCAAGAGGTGGGGTGTAAAAACAGCACAGTCCTCCAAACCTCACTAATAAAGTCTTTAGTACTCGCTGGATGGAACAACAAAGAGTCTCGTAAAACTGGGGAGGTCAAGCAATTACTAGCATCAGGAAAGGGGGGGGGGACTCAGGAACTCCTGTAAATATTGCTGTGGCCATGAGAAAAATGACACAGCAGTAGCGGCCGGGACCGGGACGCAAAACTGCATCCCAGCAGCAGACTGTCAGCACGGTAAGCCTGGCGGCTTCCCCTCTCGGCAGCGACAGGGACCCCAGCCGGCAGGGGATTAGCGGAATTCAGGCAGACTGACGGCTGGCTTTATGCAAAGGGCCGATCGTGAAAGGACAGGCGCATGTTCAGGTTCCACAAAAATTGGAATGCAACAGTGTCGAATGCCTATGTTCTCCTCTAGTGTACCACTCAGTCAAAATTAAAAAACATGCCCATTTCTCAGACCCTAGGCACAAAATATTCCTAAATGACTACCAAGGGTTCTTGTGGGTAGACTGACACATAACACTGAGGTAATTCAATTCAGCACCAGACGACTTTCTATCTAACTAGAAAATTGTATTGTGTACATTGAACAATAGGGTATAGAGGTTAACATTTTGCACTCTAATACCCAACTTGACACAAACTCCTCAGTGTTATAAAAACATGAAAAGATGACTACATAATGGCTCACTGGGAATTTTATGAAACTGCCAACTTCCTGCCGTGTAGATCAAGGCCAAGAACAAAACCAAAAATGCTAATTTAATTTAAGTAATTATATTAAGCAATGCCACAACAATAAGACATTTGTGGTGACCGGTAAATTAGTTAAATATTCATATATTGATAAATTACTGTGCATATGTTATACAATCATCATTAACAACAGCAAAACCACAGCGCAAAAAATGCACATACCCTTTGTGGCTGACCAAAGGGGACGACACACAGCAAGCACAGCAGGAACAAGTCAGTTATTCGAGAAATAACAAAAAAAATTATTAAAGCATCTTACAGACGGTAACAACATTCTCCAGTGCTGTCCCAACATCACTGTTCTCCATGGAAAAAAACACAAGCTAATGAAGAAGACAAAACTTTTACCAGGAAAAGTACTACTTAACACTTACTTATATTCAAAAGCAAAAAGGCCGACATTTAACCTGATGACAATGTAAAAGGTACTAGCTCCAAAACTATACATTCTTTTTGCAGAAAAAAACTAGGATATTGCACTGCATTTTTCTTTGCACACACACACACACACACTTTCTAGCTGAGGTTACATATACTATTAAGTGCTAAATACAAGAGATCTACATTATTTACATTATTCATGGATAAACTTCATCTGAAGGATACTCTGAGAAACAGTATAGAAAAATAACTGCCATTTAAGTACTACAAAAACCTTTTAGTAACAATACTAGTCACCACATAATTATAGAATATGCTGCACACAATCTAGATATTGTAGGGCTCACAATACCTTGCAAAGAAGCTTACATATATTCAAGCACACGCAAGACTTAGCGATCCAAATTTTGCTAATTTGGGTAGTCCTGGCGAACTGACCTTAGTCTTGAAAGCACTGAAATAATGTACTCTGAGAAGAAGTTCTTTCTAAATTACTACTACATAAACATAAGGAGGGCCATCCATCTTGGCAGATCAAAGGTTAATAAGCATGATGGCACGTCATACCCGAAACGATGCAAATCCTCACAATGTTTACGGTACCGTGTCGCCATGACAACAGAAAGAGGTGGGCTCCTCTGGAATATAGGCTTAGCACAACTAATCAAGAATTTAAAAAAAAGCCTCTTTCTGGTGCCAGGACTGAAAGCACACAACAATTAGGACTGTAAACGTTTTCAAACTACGCTGGAAACAAAACAGAACTGCGTAAGTTCCTTATCCGAGAAAACATTCTTAACCAACCAGAGAGATGAATATTCCATTTATTATCTGGCATATTTGACAGAATTTCTCTTTACATCATTTGCAAATTGCTTATCTGATTATACCGTGTGCCAGTTAAATAACTGAACATTAAGATGTAATCACTCACATAAAGTATTTCTAAACAATCATGAACCATCCCCCAAACACCTCAAAGGGGTAAGGAAATTAAACACCAAAGTCACACATCTGGCCTATTTCACGTGACAAGAGAAGGTTACCAGTGCCTCAGTATCACACACACACACAAAGTGCATGGATGTGCATTATTTTAGTCCAATTAGAAGCTCTCCCTCTCCAGCTGGGTGTAGACTCTCTGAATTCATTATCTTAGTAAACTTTGACCAAATGAGACAGAGCGAATATGAAAGAATATGGCATAATGAGGACTTAATGACAATTCACAAGTGCAGTTTGGCCAGCAATTAACTCAGCCTAATGAAGTGTACATTTTAAACGAGTGTCGCAGTAACAGGAATTAATACAGCTGTGGCGAAACACTAGGTCTATAAACAAGCTATGACCTTCGAACAATCAGTAAATAAATGCCAATAATTCAAAATGGTCAATAAAAAGAAAAAAAATTGCAGGAAATTCATGCACTCTTTTACAATTTCTATAGATTCATATTTACACCGAAACCACATCTAGAACAATGAATGTTTTATAGCAGTAATCATTTGTGCATATTAATAATTCTTCTGCACACCCTGAAAAGTTCAGACAATTTTCTTTTGGTAATGTGAGGAATTCCAGGGTCGTGGTAGAGACTCTCACACAGAGAAATTTCAATACATTACACTACTAATTTTAAAGTAAATGGGCTGAAGTTCTACCTTTATGGTGCTATCGGGCAGACTAATTACAGTTCATCACAGGGTAACGCTATAAGTACATCTGCCTGACAAGAGCTTTGACTGAATGAATTTCACCAATATCAATGTTAAATTCTAAAATGTCAACACGCGTGGCCTATTTCAATTTGCAGAATGAATGTAAATAAAATTTTATATCTGTGCAGTTTTGTAAAGAAACGGACTTCAGTCAAAGGAAAACACACAATTACCCAACATGAACACGTTGCACAAAGCCAAGTTGGGTGCGAGAAAGAGGGGGAAGGACACGTCAGTAGTTGCTGTACATTAACCACAGGGCTCTGGGTGCTGGCTAGGCCTCAGCCGGGATCTTTCCTGAAAACTCAGCCCACGGCCGGGGCTTCGCAACATCAGTCGATAGCCTATTGCCCGCCCTTGCCATGTTTCAAACGACAAGCAAGAAACCTACGGACCCGCCAACCTGAATAGCTGCGTCTTCCCACATAAGACCACCTCCGGACCAAGCGAAAATGAAACCAATAAATTGAGTGACATAATCTTAGTAAATCACACGTCACCCGCAACTAATAAAACAACATATAAATAAAACATATCAGGGCCGATTACAATGTTGCGCCAAGCCATACTTTATTTGTTGTCAAATTTAATTTTTTAGCAACATGAACCACCGTGCATTAGAGGAAGAGAATCGAGCGTTAAGACTGCGCAAACACGCCGTTTACCTGACACCTCTTTAGGGAGTGATTAAGGAAAAGCTGCGCCTACCTGTTCAACAGATAAGAATTCATAAAAAGTCTGAGGAATTTCCTCCACTAAGTCATAGAGCTCCCAGTCGGCGTCCCAGGCAAGCGCACACGCCGGCAGTGTAAGGAAAAGCAAGGCGGCGAGCACCACGGCTGCTGCCCAAAACGAAGCCATCCTCGCCCGTTTGGTCGCTTTTTACTTCGGCGCCGGTTTCCATCCACCAGTGGCTACGCACCAGGCGAATATTACAGTCCGATGATTCTTTTTTTTAAGACTGAATGTTGGAAATCCGTCCCAGGCAAACGTGGCCACCGCTTCTCTGGTTTATCTTAAAGGAGACGCGCGCTTCTTCTCTCCCAGAGCCGCCGCGTCTCAGCGCCTCTGCTACCCCAGGCATCCCACGTCCGCCCTGGGCTGCGCTGTGCGCCGTTAAACTACTAATGTCTGGCTTTTTAACATGAAACGAAAAATAACATACGAACGGCACGATGCCGTCCACTTTCATTCTCACCCAAAGGAAATACAGAATAAGGTCTTCAAGTTAGAATTCAAGAAATATTAATAGGTAATTACACGCAGGCTGCGTCCGCTCGCTAACGAATAGGTTATTTGGGTATTTTGAATTGCCTCATTTTAATTCCTACGTGAAAGAAAACATATTTCACCTGTAATTATAATTCGCATTTTCCTATTTTAAGTATACGATGCAATAATACAGACTCGCAAACACATTTAAGCATGGGAGAATACTTCACTACATAAACTAATACTATTAATCGAAATATCAAGAAAACATAGTTGTAACGATATCAGTTTTAAAAATCCATGCATTATATATTTTATAATTTAGGACGCTACGCATTTTCTATAGGCTAACTTTAAGATGAAATATCTGGCAATGTACGGGTCACCTAAATAAAAGCGAAATAATGTCTCACGGCGTACTTCAGTGTGCATTAGGAGTGAAGCAGCACAGCGGAAATGCGTCTTCTCGAAGACTGTGTGTTTAACGAGTGCTGATTGGTCGGGGAGGATTCACACTTCGTGCTCGCCTTTTCTTCTAGATATTCCCAACATTAATTTAATCTGTATCCATTATAGTTCTCATGCATTGAAGAGACATTCTGTTGTCTCTACTGTAAGAGAGTTGCCTGTGGGAAACACTGCAGTTACATCCTACATCTCGTTCACATTTGACAAATATAGACGTTGTATCTTTTTCTCTATTCGGATAGATAGAGCTGATGTCGCAGGTAATTTCTGGCCGCTATACGCTCTTTAAAATGCAAGGATATTGCATGCATGTGTGATGAAATATAGTTTTGGTTGGACGAAATCTAGTCAAATAGGGCATAGGTGTTTAATTTTTAGCTGGCTTAGCTATTAGGATGTTACTATCGAAACATTTGATTACTGGCTCAGTTTTGCTTGCTTCAGCCTTTTGATTGCCTTTTATGCAGTGTTTTATGTTTAGTTTTAAGCTGCTGAAAAATGGTGTGTGCTCATTGAAAGGAAGTGAAGGACTGAGGAGAAAAAAAATCAAACCTTATGGTCAGGTGAATAATTAGAGGCCAGGAGCCTGAATGCAAGGAGAATTGAGTATGGAGACAGTTCAGAAGACTACCAGGCTTCCAAAATGATATGGCTACCGTATCAACTGAATCAGATGATAATTATCCAACTAAGGACGTTAGCCCAAAAATATATCACTACAATCATCGTTTTCATATTCTTAATGCTTCACACAATGCTTTGGAATCACATACATATTAATTTTATGAATGATGGGACAAAATGTCCAGTTACTAATGTTTCTTCACTATGGCATCTATGTGATATATTTCTTAAGTTTTACACATATATGTATTACTGTATTTGTATTGTACATTGTGACATGGGTCAATTTCATTAAAGTAATGGGTAAAGAATTATGGCATAGGGCAAACTTAGACCCTATGGGCAATATAGAGACATCAGTAGAACTGACCGCATATCCATGGTCTGGAGGAAACCAGTGTGACGCAGGGAGAACTGGCCCCTTTTGCCCAAATGATTGACAGTGGCTCCATCTTGAGATTCTGAGTGTCCGATCCCCTAAAATCATACATTTTCTGGTCAAGCATCTGGCCCTCGAAAGGTCTTCAAGAAGCTTTTAGTTTGCTAACCAGATAATCCGATGCATGTCAGCTCATTTTATTTATTAAAGATAATTCACATTATGACATTATAATAAAGAAATAGTGATATTACTAAGTGAAAATATATACATAATACCAATCTCAATACTAAGCTTGAAAATATAATCTTCAGAATGTCAGCCTATATCACACAAACGATAGAGAGACCACATTAAGGTTACAGAATCATCCATCCATTGTCCAAACTGCTTATCCATCTGGGTCACAGGGGGTTACAGAACCAGCTGGCATTAAATACATTATCTGGCCCCTGTTCTGGGTCCATTTTTATATATTTATATACATGTTTGTGTGTGTGTGTGTAAAACCTTGTGCCTTATGTGGCCTGGGATAGGTCCAGACCCTTCTGCAACTCTGTCCAGGAGGAGTAGCTGCAAAATTGATGGATAAATGGAAGTATATTGTATATATTATATTGAACTTACATTAACTGGAGGGAAAAGTGAGTGACTCTTGGGTGATTTAAAGACAAAACTCCACCAAGAAGTTATGTGTGCTTTATATGACTTTTGGCTTTTAAACTTTTGGATGATCAATCTACATAGTAATTAAATTAATCCAGTCTAAGCAGTCTAAGCAGGGATACCCAGACCTCCTCCTCACCAGCCACCTCCTCCAGCTCCACCGGGGGAACACCATGCATTTACAGGCCAGCCCAGAGAAATTATCTCTCCCGCATGTCCTGGGTCTGCCTCTGGTGGACATACCCGAAACACCTCCCCAGGGAGCCATCCAGGAGGCATCCATCCACCCTAACTGGTTCTTTTCGATGTAGAGTAGCATCGACTCTACTTTGAGCTCCTTCCAAATGTCTGAGCTCTTCACCATGTCTCTAAGGCTGAGCCGAGACACCCCGCAGAGGAAACTCATTGCTTGTATCCGCGATCTCATTCTTTTGGTCACTCCCCAGAGCTCATGACCATAGTTGAGGGCAGGAACGTAGATTGACTGGTGCTTTGAAAGCTTTGCCTCCCGGCTCAGCTCCCACTTTACCACAACGGAACGTTACAGCATCTGCATTACTGCTGACGCTGCACTAATCCATCCGTCGATCTCTTGCTTCCTTCTTCCCTCACTTGTGAACAAGACCCCAAACTTAAACTTCTCCACTTGAGGCAACAACTCATCTTGCACCAAGAGAGGGCAATCCACCCTTTTCCATTTGAGAAACATGACCTCTGATTTGGAGGTGCCGACCCTTATCCCAGCTGTCTCACACTCAGCTGCGAACTGCCCCTGTGTATGCTGCAGGTCACACCCCGAGGATGCCAACAGGACCATATCATCTGAAAAAGCAAGGACACGATCCTGAGGCCCCCGAAATGGAGCCCTGCCTCCCCTTGCCTATGCCTAGAAATTCTGTCCATAAATGTTGTGAAAAGAATCGGTGACAATGGGCAGCCCTGGCAGAGTATACCCACCAGGAATAATTCTGACTTAGTGCTGGAAATATAAACCAAACTCTTGCTACATTTGTACAGGGACCTGATGGCCTGCAACAATGGACCCCCCACAGGGCACTCTGAGAGACACAATTATATGCCTTTCCAAGAAACACATGTTGACTGGATGAGCAAACTCCCATGAACGATCCAGTATCCTCGTGAAGGTACAGAGCTGGTACAGTGTTCCACAACTAGGACGGAATCCACATTGTTTTTCTTGGATCTGAGGTTCAACCAGTCTGCCAATCCAAATGCACTGTCCCCAACATCCATGCAATGCGATGCCGTCACAGGTGTGTCAACCAAGTTAGCCCAACGACATCAAGAGCGTTCAGGAACTCAGGACGAATCTCATCCATCCCCAGAGCCTTACCCAGAGCCTGACTACTTCAGTGACTTCAGCCCTAGAGATGTTCAAGTCCCCCTCTGTGTCTTTCAGCTCTCCTTCTTCCAGTGAAGGTGTATCAGTGGGATTCAGGGGGTCATAAAAATATTTTTTCCACTGTCTGACTATATCTCCATTTGAGGTCAACAGTTCTCCATCCTGCTGTAAACAGCATGTGCAAAGCCTTGCTTTCCCCTCCTGAGTTGCCCGACAGTTTGTCAGAATCTTTTTGAGGCCAATTGAAAGTCCTCTATGGCCTCACTAATCTCCTCCTACACCTTAGTTTTTGCTTCAGCAACTGCCAAAGCCGCTTTCTGCTTGGCCTGCCGGTACCTGTCAGCTGTTTCTGGAGTCTCACAAGCCAACCAAGCTTGGAAGACCTCCTTCTTTAACCTAACAGTTCCCTTTACTGCTGGGATCCACCACTGGGTTCAGGGATAGCCACAACAACAGGCATCAACAAACCTATGACCACAGCTCTACAGAGCCACCTCAGCAATGGAGTCCTGGAACATGGCCCATTCAGGCTCTTTGTCCCCTGACTCTCTCAGGATGCACGAGAAGTTCTGCCGTAGGTGTGAGTTCAAGATCTCCCAGACAGGGGTCTCTGCCAGACACTCCCAGCATAGCCTCATTATGCATTTGGGTCTAACAGGTCTATCTGGCACCTTCCCCCAGCATCAGATCTAACTCAGCACCAGATGGTTATCAGTTGACAGCTCGGCTCCTCTCTTCACCTGAGTGTCCAAAACACGTGAACGCAGATCTGACAATATGACTACAAAATCAATCATCAAACTGCAGTCTAGGGTGCTCTGGTGCCAGGTGCATTTATGAACACCCTAATGTTCAAACATGGTGTTCATTATGCAAAACTGTGGTTAACATAGAAGTCCAACTTGAAGTCGGAGATGACTGGGAGATGATGAGATCATTCTGGCATTGAATACTGGGGGACGATAAGTAGACCGACCCCCACCAGGTGCCTCTCCCCATGGGCAACACCAGAGTGGAATGCAGTCTAGCCCCTCTCCAGGAGTTTGGTTCCAGAGCCCGAGCTGTGTGTTGAGGTAAGCTCGACTATATCTAGTTGGTATCTCTCTACCTCCCGCACCAGCTCAGGCTCCTTTCCTGGGAGAGAGGTTACATTCCATGTACATAAAGCCAGTTTTGGTAGCTGACGTCGAGGTCCCTGCCTTCAACTGCCACCTGATCTACATTGCACCTGACCCCCATGGCTTCCCCTACAGGTGGTGGGCACACAGGAGGCAGGACCCATGTTACTCCTTTGGGGTATGCCTGGCAAGGCCCCAGTCTCCCCGGTCATGAGGGTTTTCTGGATCGCACTTAGTCTGGCCCCTCACCTAGGACCAATTTGCCTTGGGAGACCCTGCCAGGGGCAATGGTCCCTGACAACATAGCTTCTAGGATCATAGAGGCACACAAACCCCTCTACTATGATAAGGCGGCAATTCACGAAGGGACAATAAAATTAAATATTTCATAATCTACAGCAATAGTTTGAAGTGACTTTCAGTGAGTTACACATGAAAGGACACACCCATGTATTCTAATTTGACAATCTTAATTCTGTTTATTTCCTTTTATGGATTTTTCTGCTATTCTGTGACAAGTAAGATTCCAGTTATTTTCAGGTTTGATAATGTTTTAGTGGAGTGTTTGTGTGGTGCATAGTCAATTATTTGTTTTACACCATAAAACGCATCTAAGCTACAGTAGCGGAGGAACTGTACTTTGGGTCATGGGACAAAAATGGACCACACCCCCCCCCCTTCTAAATTCACACCTAGGCCCTGCCTATGCCAGTTGGAGCAGTTGCAGATGATGAAATTGAAGTAGCCTCCAAATATCGTACCCATCATGCACTGCGGTAGTAAGCAAATTCCACAAACATGCTTTTTTAATTAATTACATGCCTTGACGACATAGTTTAACAACAAAATATTACAATCTGTTCCATTTTGAAATCGTTTTAAGTATTGTACCAATATATATGTTTTGTTTGGGTTGACTCCCACCATAATGAGTTTGTATACATATAAATGAGAGATATAAAAGCAGTATATGAAAAAACGTATAGTTAGCGCGTTAATACTCACGTGTATTTCGTTCATCAGGCTTATGACCCGCTTGTTCCTGCTAAGTGCGAATCAAAGGAAAGTTAGATAACTGGCATCCGTGAAATTATCGATTATAACCGATGCTGTCGAATAGCGTGACTGTTCAAATTAATGGGTTCATCTACGAACATATAGCGACGCTGTCATTTTAATGTTTTTCTCCGTCTATCCATCTTCCATGCCGTTTATCGATACAGTGCCATTTATCAGTACAGTGTCTCGATGAGTCTGACTCCTGTCCCAGGAGCGCAACTTAATAATTTAAATACAACGGTGTGTTTATTGGGAGATGAATGAAGCCAAATTAATACTGAGGAGGGGGACACATCTTCCTGTTTCCTACCCTTCGAACCACCTACACGAAATTCTAGTTCCTTTATTTTTGTTAATGCCATATTTGTGTATTTAAAGTGTCAAGGTTATCGTACAAAGTATTACTAACACTATAGAATGAAAACTAAATATTCTTGTTTATTAAATGAGTGTATGTAGTTACTTACTTTCGCTGATAATTTTGTGAAAATTTAACTGTGTCGCTTCATTCAATAGTATTAAACGAATGTCGATAAGGTGACATGTCGTTAATACCGTAATACATTTGGAAAGACAGGTCACATTACTATGACGGAAATGAGGCTGACTTTTCGTAGGATATACACTCTAAGAACAAAGCGTATAAATTTGTACCTTTGCTCGTCACTGGGGCTGTAACCCTGTAATTGTACCTTATAAAGTACAGAAATGAACATACCAAAGGTACAAACAGCGTTAATGTACCATCAATGGTACAGAAATATTCCTTAGAGTCCATTTCTGTACCTTAAAAGGTACAATTACCTACAGCTAAGGGTACATTTGGCAGACCTTTGAGGGTAGAGCCTCGGTGACAAGCAAAGGTACACATTTTTGCCCTTTTTCTAAATGTGCTACTCCCAACAGTTCATCCATAATAAAAAAGCCTGTAAGCAATTGGTCAGTGTGAACAATTTTAACTTCTAACTACAATCTATAATATAGTTTTTAAAACCAATAACTATGCTTTACTTTTGAAATTATTTACATTTTATATATAGAAAATGGATAGATGGATGAATGGATGGATGGAAATAGTAAACGCTGACGTGTGTGTGACTGGTATGTATGTGCCCTGCGATAGGTTGGTGCCCCGTCCTGGGTTACTCCCTGCCAAGCACCCTTAGCTTCCGGGATAGGCTCCGGACCCCCGCAACACTGCATAGAACAAGGGGGGGTATGGAAAATGAATGGATTGATGGATGAATGAAAATAGGTAGATCTTTGAGTTTTTGTGAAAAACGTAAAATAAAAAAGTATCAAAGTATCGATCATTACGTCGCACACCTTGCCTGCATATGTCAGTGACCGAGCTAGTTAAACTTGTAGTGCATTAGTTCATCAGAAGATTCGACTCATTCACGGTCAAACAAGGTCTGATTTGCTGATGACAGCACTGCCCCGATCTCGTGTTTCTAATGAGATCTTTGTTAAATATGCAAACGACATTCTGATACAGTCAAATAATGCAGCAAATGGCTCTGCTCTAACGCGATATACAGTAGTTCAATCACGTTTAATAAACGGTATTTTGTTCTGCTGCAAGAATTTACTAATTTACTGTCCGTTCAAACCTCCTGTGTGCTGATTTTAATGACACATACAATCTTCGCCTTGGTCTGTCTAAAATTAGTTTGCCTTCTGCATCTACTTTTAAGAGCTACAAAAACAAAAAGTTCAATGATATCGGTCAACTTCCATGAAACCTCGATCGTTCTCCTAATGTGTTATTAATGAAAATCACAAGTAAATCTAATTTCATAAATTTGTATATGGGTAACACTTAACATACTTTGTGGGTAGTCGTCTTAGAACACTTTTTAAATTATACTTAAGAAGATTGAAAGCCTATATAAAACAAGTCACATTTCAAGTTAAAAGGGTAATGTATATCGGAGCTGACTTAAATAGGGCTGCATAAATAAAAAATGATAAATATAATGACATAAGTCAGGGGGTTGAAAGAGGAACTTCTAAACTTTTTTAAAAAATTATATCGAATCACTGTGGATGGTTTATATTCACTGGAGATAGATTTTGCACACCAAAAGGTAATTTCTTACTGTTTAAAATTTGCCTAAAGAAAAAAATATATATTATTTTTGAATCGGGTGTCAATCAAACTAATCTATTACCGGTGAACGAGCTTTGGTCCATGCGGCTGCCACCGACTAACCAGCTGCGCATCACTATAGCGCATAAGTCGGACTGACCTGTGCCCTAAATCCAACGTCTTTAAGACATTCCCGTTTATGCTACATTCACCATGAATCTTATCCCTTTATTTCTGTTGTGCAGAGCATTTTATAAATCTTAATATTTACACGCAGTGAATGAATATCGAATTGTCTCCTGATAAACAGGTATGTTCAGCTGTGTAATAGCCTATTATAACTCGGGGTTTCATATACAGCTCACTGTTTCCTTCCCCTTTTACAGTTTGCACGAGACTATTAGCCATGACAGCAAATAAAAGGAAAAGCGCATATCATTACGTAATATAACCATGTATCCATTCCTATAACAAATACAAGAACAGTTATTAAACTTTTCAAAGCGTTTTCTCCCTTCAAAGGGATTTAATTCCCCATTCGATGGTTAATGGTTCTTTGTGTTTTTCTTTATTGAAACTTTATCTGGTGTTTATCATAGATTTTTTAGAGAGCCATGGTTTTATTTAAAACAACTAAATGGCGTAGCCTATATTTTAAACTTGGGCTTTCAGTAAATCAGAAAGGTGCTTCGCATATCGGTTAATAACAACCCCGTTGTTCTTGAATCAGAAATAAGCCAGCATTTCTCGGAGAAACCGCGCATAAGTAAATGGTTGCACCGGTTCTTTGATAATCATTTCCGAAATAGATAAATATATGTAAACACTGTCACAATTACAAATATGAATTGTATGTGTGATTACTGGCTGCTTAAAGCTTGCGTGTTTAAAATAGCCCCGCAATACGTGTTTCTTCTCTTGTGATTTAGTAGTTTAAAATAAGTTCCAGGTGTAGTTACACGAGATCTCTCTATAACTGGAATGAAATTATAGCCAAAATTGAAAAGTCGGCTTCAGCTTTTTTTTAAGTATAGACCTGCTATAACGATATGGGGCGCACGGTCGCTCAATGTGTGGTGCTGTTGCCTCGGCCCGCCTGGGTATGGCTTCGAATCCCACCGTGTGAGGAGTTTGCCGGATTCCCCTGTAACGCGCAGGTTTCCGCGTGCCCGATTAGGCTACTAGTCCATACCTTTAAATTGGCCACAGAGAGTGGTTTTGTGTCCGATGGACTGGTACATACCAGTTAACACCCCGATTTCACCAGATTTCCCACCCGTACTCCCGATTTACCCCCGAAAACTTCAGAATTTACGGTTGATCGTAACCGCCGCCCGCCCCCAACCACACACACGTCGGCAAAATTTCCCTATATTTCGCAACCTAATGTTGGCAGGTATGCTGGTATGCAGTCTGGGGTAGCCGTATGCTGCCCCCCCCCAACTCCGACGAAGGGAAGAGGTTGTTACAATAAGACCGAGGTTAAACAAAATAACCTATTAATATTTACAAAATGCTTCACCTTATCATGGAAAATTTCGACTTTCAAATAAAGGGGAAGTCACATGCAGATGACTCAATCAAAGAGCAAATGGCGCGGCATCTATAAGTAGAGTGTAGACTAGCCCAAAATTTAGAATTTTAATGAGATGGTTGTCAATATAATTCACGACATATATTTATGCACAAATACTGTATTTATTACAAGCCTTGCATTTATTCCTCTATGTTCAGTATCTTGTATAGTGTATTTATTTTTCGTCTGCGTTATGCCCTAATTGCTAGTTATTCATTGTCGTGATGCCACCAAGTGCAGCAACTGTCGCAAAAATTCCACCGGATTTGGTCGTGAGGCGATAAAGATTCTTGTTTTAATCAATCGCTGGTACACGTAAAAACCAAGATGACGTGAATAGCTTATATTTTTACTCGTTTTTAATTTTACAGCGACACTGTCTGAGAAAGAAAACCAAGCTGGGCATTTGAACTGGCTTACCATTTGATAATTTACATGAACTGTTACAACGCCTGCTAGCTCTTCTCTGCGCACGGCGTTTCCTAATATATGCAGTGTTATGAAGAATAAATAGAGTATTATACTTGTTCTTGAAATGTAAGCCAATGAATGCATCTGTCTGATTGTTTCACTAAACTGAAAAGCTTTTGAGAAGTTGTTGAGAAATTGTGTCTTCTTGAAGACATTTTACTGTTAAATTAGAAAACGTCACGGGGCCACTGGCGGTTCATGTCCCATTGAGTCCTCGTATTTGTATTTCGCACCAGCCTTAGTCTTAAGCTCTTAAGGAAGCTCTTAAATATAACAGGACTCGAATCAATATCTGAGAGACCGCATAAAAAGAGGCGATTAACTGAAGGGCTCCAAGTCGATGAGAACACTGCAGCTGATGAGACATATTTCAGAGGCTGTTTTGATCTCTTGTCAGAATCTCGAAAGATTGCAATATAATTAACTAAAAATGACATCCCGCAGAGAAATAATTTATTTCATATAACTACGTGTAATTTTTTGCGCACTCCGTTTTGGCCCTGTTTTGAACGTGCTCGCTGGTTCTGCGATGGCGTAGTGAACTGAAGGTGCTGGAGAATGTTCGGGTGCTCAGCCATTAGCCTGCCTGCCTGTGTGTGCGAGCGCCCGCAGGAAACTCAACTCGCGGTACCATTCATTAAAAAAATGATCACAATCCAAGAATCCCACAAAGGATGTTCAGTTGTCACCCATGAATGGTTTATTTCAGGGGTATCCAATGTAGTATACTGTACGCATTTTCCCCGGTAAATTCCAATAATTCACAGATACCAAAATCTTTCGCTGTGAGACGGCTGAAAATACGCAGACGCTAAGAATGCTCAGACGCAAATACATTTAGCTTAACAGCAATGGGTGTTATAATATAAAAACACGAGTCCTGTAAGTCCTAAACTAAACATTTATTTCCAAGTTTGGATGATAGAGATAATAGATACAAGTAATGGTATTGCGTATTATATGAGCGATAATAAGCTCGTTTCCACTGCGATGAATACATAGATCTTAATGATATATCCCGTAAGCCAAAGTATCGAAGCTATAATGAGAAGTCCCGACTAAAGGCTTTTAGCTTAAATAAGCCGAGTCCAAGTCCTATTCTCTTCATGCTTAGCCTGATAAGCTCAGCAGAAATGGGTTTTGGGGGGTTGTTGACGGAAAAGCTGGAATTCCCATTGAAAACCTAGAAGGAGTCATTGAGAACACGACTTAGGAGAGAAAAAATTAAATAGTGAAATTGGAAAACCCGCCTAAACACTAATTCATGCCAAGCTCTTAAAAATAGTAGTGACAGTTAAGACATGAGGTAAAGCGACAGCATTTTAGAGGATTTACATTTACCGAATTTCACAGTAAATCGTCTATTTGTAAGCAACTGTCCACCATTGGTTACGTTATGTTACATTATGTAAAATATGGCATTAAGTGTGCTGCATCGTATTTAATTGATTTACATTTTAAAATGAATATTGCAATATGGCATGATCAAACACCTTACTTGTCAGGACTTGACAACCCGGAATCTAAGGACATTATCATTGGTTAAACTGCTATCTTCACTCTGTAGTTTTATATACTTATTTACATATAAACTTCTTTATTTTGATTTCTTCTGGTTGTAAACGTGTAATGATGTTTTTGCATCTCAAAGAAAAGAAGGCAAAAACACGTTTTGCCTTAATGTTTCCGCAATATTCACATTTCACACTTAGAAAAGCATAATTACATATGTTAAAACTATGTAGATAATTATTTACTTGATAGACATGCGAGAGGTTAAATATTTCGTATTCATGTTTTACTTATACATTTTTACTTATTTCAGACTATGCACAAATGAAAAAAAAAATCTCAAGAAGAAAGACTTTCTTGACTGCTATACTAGCATAATATACGTGCATTGAATAAGCATCAGGGTGTTACAAAATATATGTGTTTAGGAGGTCAGACTGTTTTTCCGAGTGCTGATATAATGAATATACTTAAATTCAGCTTTGTAAGAAACAATACTTTCCCTTATATGCATTATACAGTCATTCAGATGTAATCGTCCTTATAGGGAACGATTCCCAAGGGAAAACCGAGAAGTCCATTTGTTGCATATATTACCATCTCTTTGTCTGTGTTTCTCTTGACATCTTAATTTGTTTAGGTAATATAAAAATATTTGCGATTCATACAGAAAATATATAGAGCAGTGCAACTTGCTTAAAGCCATTTTAATTAGTGTAAATCTAATGTACGCGTAAAGTGTAAAAAGCAGTTTTGGGGATGGTAGACAAAATATTTTCTCATGTAGATATGCCGTTTGTTTGTTTATTTGGTGTTGTCTTGGAATATAACTGGCCATCTGTATATAGATATTGATAATTTGAGTGAATGTGACCTTTGCTTGCCTATGCATATTTAATTATATTTTGATTGGTCATTCAGTCTTGCGATTTATTTACGCAGTTGTGTAGGTGAAAAGTATGAACTTCAGTCACCTTCGAGAAATATGAAAAGTATTAAATTGAAGATATATATGGCTTTTATTTATATTTCGGTTTAAAATACACAAGCAAAATAAGACAATACCTAATACAGCATTACAGGAAAAAAACGCCGTTTCTTGGATTGTAAATATTTAAAACATGTGCGTAGAGGTAAGTGTATAAATTATTACTGAACAACAAAACTAGCTACAACCACAAGAGGCTGTCTCGCTTCAGTTGTCGCTTTCTTCAAGAAATAGACTGGATTTTTCCACCAGCAACATCAGCTGAGCCCCCATCACGTGGTGCAATGTCGGAGGTCATGCTACCTCGACAATGGAGTTGTATGAATTTCTCCTGGAAGTGTGACGGTTTTCTGTGGATCGCCAACATTTTGATGTGGAAACCTTGGTTTTTTATCTAGGTGGCGTTTGATATTTTAGGCTGCTCGTTGAGATCAGCCTATTTGGTTTTGGGTAAGCGCATAGCGAACGGATGTTTGTGTACGTTTTCAGTCACCTCGTGCGAAGGCTGGGTAAGGGAAGAAAGCGGGCCACCGTATGAGACCTTACAAGGAGAACCTCGCCGTTGAATGGTGTAAAAAGTAAAATAGCAGCAGCGTAGTACATACTGATCAGTAGCGAATCTGTTTGTTACGACTGAATGCCAGACAATCACGTAATAGAAACTGTAGACCCTAGTTCTTTGTCAGTCGTGAAATAATAAAAAGTGTTTATTTCGGTTTTTTTTTTTATTAAGGAGATGTAGTTTATTTCCTGGTTTGGGGTGTAGTTATCCGTATTAAATTAACGCGATGTTGATGCGGTGGCGTGTAAGTCTCAAATGCAGACCGTTCGTTTTCTTTGTTTTCATAGTCAGCCTGTTCCCGGGTTGGGTGACGACGTCACAGTCCTGTCGACAACGTGAAAGCAACACACAACTAAACTCTGCTTTCATATTAATTATTGATCACGCTTTGCGACCTATGGCATCGTAATTGTGTTAGTTTTATTGCGCTGTAGGTTTTATATTAAAGGATTTTAATTATCGTGAAATAAAAACTGGGTAATTTGGGGTTTGGGATACTCATTTGTTCAAAATTTATTTGTTTTATAAGAGCAACACACACCTACAAACACACGTTATGGTGGAAATACAAATAAAGTTAATTTTAAAAAATAATTCAATAAAAAATGTCTAGTATATACGGGATTTACAGATGGCCAGTATTTATATGTACACGTCATTCTCCCTGTTTTAGCTTTGTATAAATAATACTGTGTCCTCGTGCAACCCGTTAAGTTGAAGAGATGTACGACGTGTTGGAGAAAAAAAAATCCCCGCTATTCTGAGACCTTATGGCTGAGTTTGAAATACATGGAGTTGAACAGGATTTTCCAAGGACAAGCCTTAAATGCTATATAATCATTCACATTCTTTTTGTTGCTTGTTGTTCTATCCGTCAAAGATCTATAAGGTCAGAATTGATACCGCTAAGATGTTTGTTGTTACTGTTGACAGTGCTATTCATTAGCATAAGAAATATTGGCATGATGATAAAGAGATTAAATAGGCATGACACTGTCTGTTGTAGCTGTAGTTTTCACACATCATATGTCTGGGTTTAACCTCAATCCTGGCCACAGTGTCCACTAGTTTCCAGTCTCCTCAAGCAGCTAAGCACTCCACTGAACTAAGCATCATCCCAATTAGACAGTTATAGGCCTTCTCACACAGTGTGTTAGTGGTTTAAAAGCTTCTGAACATCTGAAGATGCTGTAGCTAGCCAGGGCTAAGACAGAGCATGTTATATCTTTATTTATATGTATGTGATATTAGGCTCCATCCAGTGTTAATCGTAATATATATGCATAATGAGTCTTCATAAATTCATTAGAAATTCATGAAATTTATTATATTGGTTGATTATAGTTGAATGTTAAAGACCTGGACACAAGGCAGAACAATGGAGGTCTTTTGTCACTATGTTTGCCAGGAGTTAACATGATGCCACAGAATAATAATAATTATTATTATTATAGCGTTTATAGCGTGTTTTTAAATGCCATTATTAGCAACTGACCCAACTGCAGCTGTTGCTTGCTTAAAGGTCATTGGAATCCTTTGATTCTCCTTATTTGATAATGACATATTTTCCGTTTTGGTTTAACTCCTTTTCTGAAGGTGCAAAGCTTCATGCTGGGAGATGCTGGAAAGGCATTTTCGTCAGTAGTGATGGCCTTTTCCTGTACTGAAAGTCCCAGTGTGTTCCGCCCATGTGTGTACCTTTCAGGATTGCCATTTTCTAGCCTCATTGTATGTTTTTTTCTCCTACAGAAAACAAAGTGAACTCAAAAGCCTTTTGTAAGGGTGAGTTTTATGTGTAAGGATTGACTGTAGCAAAGACGAATAGTTAAAACCGATTAAATATTGTGGAAGTGGCTTATTCACATATGGCGATAACAATAATGACTTGTAATTATTAATGACTTGTAACAATAATGACTTGTAATTATTATTCATATATGTAATAAAATGTATGAAATATTTATTGTTTTGTATTTTTTACATCAAGTATAGTAATATCAATGTATTTCTGCATGTTATGTCTGCTTAGTACAAGCCTTTAAGCTGCTGTTCATAATTCTGTGATTGACATTTTGCTTCAATAAAGTTTTTGCAAATCATTCAGTCTCATTAGTTTAGTTCATATCAAGAAATGAATATAATTTCATGAATAATTAAATATGTTCTCTAGCAGAATCACTCCTGACAGAAAAAAATGAATAATGCCCCTGATTTATGTGAAACCAGTTGGCTGTAGGCCTTATAAGACCTCATATGTAATCAAGTAGAAACATTTATTTGCGTTTTATTTAGAAAAATGTGTCATAAGATTAAACATCTGTTAACAAATGTAAATCATGTAAAAATAGTTGATAAGTTCATTTCATTTCTCTTAAATCACTGATTCTTTATCCACCAATGTTGTACCTTTGGGCCTAAGGTTTTGAATTTACTTTTAATAAAACTCGAATTATCATATGAATCCAAGTTGGTTTAAGACTTACAAATTGAACGAAGTAATAATTTAGTTTGTTGTCATTTCACCCGCCGACCACGCAGTATAACTCTTTTGTACTCTTGATGAACAAGCGCATCTATTGGGAGAGCCGTATATACATACGGAACCGCACAGCGGAGCGTAACATCTACAGGTTAAGTTCATTTCGTCAGAAGATAAGGCCGTCGCCTCTAAATTTACAAAGTCAAGACCCTTAAATAACTTGCCATTACATGACCCTCAAAACATTCGGAGACTTACAAGCCATAATAATAAAAAACACGTTTCACCGACTTCCAACAGTCCTATTTTGTTTGAGTCTGGAAAAACAGCTCCGCAAAAGACGCCGTCACCGTTGAAGGAAATGTTTAATAAGTAAAAATATGCGCTTCAATAATACTTATAAATAAAATCCTGTATGCCTATGTTACTGTGTACATTTAGAATATTTTTAATATTGTGTGGTTACTTTCAATAACCATACTACTTTTGTCTTACGTATTATAACATCATATGAAAGAAAAGCTTCCTACATTCGTCATTTCCCATTTTCTGTCAATATTAAAACTCAGTAATCACTAAATCGCTAAATTACCGCGTCAGTTGAATTCCTCATCCATGTGAAGAATTTGCTATATCTGAGTTAATAAGAATTCACTATTACATTTATCACATCGCGTTGCATAACAATTCTTGTTGCATAACCTCAAAATGTCACGTGTGTTCTTAAATTTGTCTTTTATAATAAACAAAAATACTCTTGAAGTTGCGTTTATATATATAAAATATGCGATTTGACACCAGTTTTATGATTTAAAGGACATTCCATTTTCTCCACAGACCGACTCGAACTACGTAATTTACAATGGCTTAAAGTTTGTTACAGCGGCTTATCGCTTTTATTATTCAGCCAGTTATTGGACGAAGTAATCATTTTGTTTATCATTTCACACGCCGACCTTTTCACACGAAAATCAGTCATGTTTTATGGTTTAGTTGAGGCATGATTTATTCTTAAGCATCCAAGAATGCTTCCAGTTTGTATTGTGAACCTTTTTCATTGCTGTTGTTCGATGGTGTGAAGGTCAAAATGTAGGCCCGATGGCGCAAGAAACTCGAATACCTTTGATCATTCATTTCTGTTTCACATGTTATTCCATTTACAAATGACACACGCACACTTCGGAATGTCAAAGGCTTTCGTGAGCTGACTTCAAATAGAGAGTGCATTTCAGTTCTTAGTATTTCAAAGTGTGACGACATTTTCTATGTATCACATTCCTCTTAAAAGATCAGCGTCTCTTGATATATAACTATACGGTTAAAATGCCTATCAAAAAGTATCGCATAAACTCTGTTCAGATGTGTTTGTGGCAATCATCCTTTAGTCTTTCAATTGTTTATTGCCATGTTGCAACATATTCGAACTTTGTCGAACTATCTGGTAATGTTGCCTTCTTAGGGCAGAAGCTGATAAGACCAAAAAGTGGTGATCATCCTGCTGATTTCGACCAAGAAAGACGAACATTTTAAAACCAACGTTTAATCATTTTAAGCATACTGCAGCAATATCGATTAGTCGTGTCAAAATATACTGTAAAGCTTTTCTTGGAACACAGATGTTCAAACGTCTTAAAAAAATATATTCTGGTGTTTATAACACACTCATCGAGTATTTTAGTGTTCTTTAAGGATCTGAACTGGCAGAAGAAATTCAGCATATAGCCAATTAAAGACTACACAAATGTCAAGTCAGAATCCCCGCAGAAAAGATTTTATCCGTGACCCTTTCCACTGGATTTGAGCAGACAAGAAGTAGCACTGGGTCAATTCTTAATGAATTCATTTTCAGACTGTAGGTTAAAGTGGTAATATAAAAATAAGGAATACAAAGTTTAGCGTCGGACCTGAAAAAGCAATAAACCGCACGGGAAACCCCAAAACACCCCATTCGTTGAATTGTTATTGTCGATGTTTAAATGAATGTTTGTTTTTGCTGGAAGTTCTATGACATATTATTTAATGTTTAACTTTAAAGAACATACCACGCGTTTATCTTCTAACTCGTGTATAATTTGCAGCATTACTACATGGGCGGCAGCATGTATCGTTTTTAAAGTTTGTCGCGCTTAAGTAAAACAACGGTGGAGTTTGTCCCGACGTTTGCGCTTGACGTCACATATAACGTTAGACCCGCATATTTAATAAGGTCTAAGTTAACCGAATGTAGTAAAAAGGTTTACTTCGCATATTGACGAACCCACTCCTAACAGAAAAAATGCTCTGAAACTGGAAAACTTGAATACATAATGGTTCACCCGTTTTATTAGGGATAGGCAACCTGACAACAGCAGTAATACTTTTTTATTTTCCGGTTTTAACTTAAGCATTAGACTTCCGATTTATTTAGTTAATGGCAGTTGCATATCCCTGGGAGTACGTTGTATTTATTGGATTTGCCGTTAAAACATTTGTTTCAAGCGTTCAGAAGGAGATGGCTACAAATACAAGAGCGTCCAAATTCCGTGACCCGTGAGACGAAATGAGCTTGTTTATCCGGAGGCATGGACTCTGGTATAAAAATTTAGTCGAATGTGGCGGCATAGTCAGAATATGTGCAACAGGGCAGTGCAAGCGTAGACTAATGCAATCGCGTTCGTGTACCTGTACCTATATTACAAATTCACCATACCACCTTTACTCAGACGTCACCCGTTTGTAACTAGATGAAACTTCTTAGGCATGCATCGCTTGGGTTAAATCAAGAAAAATTAAAAATTTGCAGTACTATGCACATGTTTTAAATACTTATTGAAAATAGACAAACCATGTGGGGAATGTTTGAGTATTCTACCAATCCTGATAAGATACTGCGCGAAGCTGTGCTGCATTATTATAATATGAAACTCAGTCTCTACAAAAAGCCTCTTGTGACAAAAGCATAAACCGAGTGTAGTCTATATATGACTGGCATAAAATAAAGATTCCTTCAAAATGCAGGGGAACGGATTTCTAGTTTCTGATTACACCGACACTAATTCCCAGGCCACCCTTAAGGAATGAGACCACGTGATGAAGCGGGGCGGTCGAACTACAAGCCATTTTGGGGGACGGTGTCAGTTTCCACAGAACCATCAGCATTGCATTTTTCAAACAGACTTCAGAACGGCGATCGCGCAGTCCGATCACTAGAACAGTGCCGCCAAGGATCGGAATCTTTACATAATACATGCTTTTTAGTCGCATAGGTTTCCGGCACCAAAGAAAAGTGGAATTTGCGCAACTAGAATGCGCTCAGTGTTGCTACGCTAAGGCTATTGCAATTGACAGCGTCTGCAGCTTTTCCAAGATGGCCGCTTGGCTCGCATTCATTTTCTGCTGATCGACTTCTAACTTTCATTGTCTATCCACCCTATTCTCACCGACTGCTACCAGAGTTTCTGGGTACGTATTATTCACTATTTCATCTTACCAATGAATTAATTATGAGCGGATTTGTTGAATGTGTATGGTATTTTATTCCTTTAATGGAAGACGATGTCTACTCGGTGCAAGGTTCTGACTGTGGTTCACAGTAGCTTTACACCACACGGGCTTTAGTTGCGCACAGTACTTTTAAATTCAGTTACATTCTCGACCGATGGTTATTGGTTTTCTTCAAAGATACGACTGTCTCGGAGAATAATATCATCACTTGGGATTTTTCTTGTGTGTATTTGAAAAGAATTTATTTTAATTGTTTAGACCTGCACTGAAGACGGGGTTCACATGCAATTTAGAAGCGAAATGGATCAGGTCTTCTTGATTGCAAGCATTCAAACCGATGTCTCTACCAGTTCACCTCAAGATATTAACATTATTTTATAGAGCTATGTTCTATACCGATTGGAGAATCTAATAAAACGATTATATTCTTCATTTACCTCTTGTACCGGATTTTATTAACTTAAATTCCCCAGCAACTAATGTCTTGGCGCAGAAGGATAGTCAACTTATAAGACTGATAGATGTCAGAAAAGCAATCATAGCGAGGTGGAAAGGGTATACACAATATTATTTTTTATTTCTGGAGCCTCACACTATATATGCTTGTGCATGTTTTATCATTCATTTATTTTTCTGTGTTATGATTATTTTGATTAATTAACCCATTGGTAGTGAATTGTAGCAAATTTCATGAACTTGTTGGACACGGGAGGCTGTTGATGAATGCTGTGAATGTTTTAGTTATCTTGGCTTATAAGATGAATTTCTCAATAAATAAATAAATAAAATAGTTTGGTTTTCGTGTGGTGTATTGAGGGTCTACCAGTGCAGGCGACCTACTGGCCTCCACGCAGAGTACAAGGTGTTTCTTGGTTTACAGTTGTAATGTACGAAATAGGGCACTTTTTGAACTGCGGCTGAGTAATTTGTGTAGGCCATTGTAATGTCTTAAGAATACTGACAAAGCGTATGTAGCACTGTTTTAAAAGATTTTTTTCAGAGCTATTGGGGCACATAGTGCATAGTCAGATAAAAGTAAGGAGAGAATATGCGTTCTAGCTGAGGTCGTGTTGACGTGAGCTGCCTTTGTATCAGTCCCCGTTAATTCTTGTACGATCTTGCAGTAGTATACAGAAAAATCTTGGAAATGACCAAACTTTTTAAAAAAAATCGTTTGCCAACCTAATTGCAGCATGTCTAACTTAAAGTATTTCAAAATCGTATTAGCCCCTTAATTTGTATAACACGCAGTGTAATCCAAGTATGTCCTTGATTTTCCTTTCATGCTGGATTATGAGCATTTTTATTTGATGGGAGCTAATTTAAAATAATATGGTGATTCTATTGCCCTGACTTCTTTGGGAGCTGTGTCATTGAATAGGGCCTTTCTGTTGTGCACTCTACTGCTGGATAGTAATGAAAAGGACACAGATATGTTAATGTATTATCGCTTCAGTCGTCTGCGGTACATGTATGTATAGCAGAAAGTATGGAGTACATTAGTACAGACTGATCAGCTGTGTCTATTTGGGTATTTGCTGGAGTTTAGTCCGGGCTTCATATGTAAGCTGAACTGATTGATACAAAAACTTTAGAAACGCAACATTAGGTGTAAGCGGTGCTCCGGCGGGTTCCCGCATTTGGGAGGGTTTTTCGTGAACACGCTCCTCAGACTTACATCGGGCATGAAATGCACGTGCATGACTTCAGCTTAAATTGGCATAATCCTAGACATTAACAGCTAGAGAAGCCATTGATAATGAGCACTGTTGAAGGAGTATTGCGTCAAATGTAATCACGTTGATAATGTCATATGACCGTTTAACATTATTGTAAGACTCCCTTATACATACAGTAAATGTCTGATTGGCGAAACTAACCGTATTTAGCTCTCCTTTAATAAATAATGCTTTAGCTGGAACCTTGGCACGTTCTAATCAAGAACGACCGAAAATATTGAGCCCGGGGTGCTCAAACAAGCCCGCATTGTGAAGTCTAGCGTTATGAACACCCGTCCACGCTGTATTGCGTTGCACTTTTATGGAAGATGAATGCTGTAAGCTGTGCTGTGACAATTGAACTTTCCCCTCTTGCTAAAATGAACAGCGTATGTGGTGTTGTCGAGGGGAAAGCGTATTGAAGTGGCTGTCGCTTTCACCTTTCACGCGGTGGTTTTTTAGGGAAATCCTTTTCTGCTCGTGTGTGAGAGAGAATGAGAGAGCGAAAAACAACCCTGTGCGAAGTATGGACTTGTCTTCGCGGGATTCCTCTTAGGATTTAAAACGGTAATTCATATCGTTAGTCGGACTGTACCCTCTCAATTTGTCGCATTTTGTATTAGGTTGTCTTCTCGTACAGATTTTTGGACCATTTCCCGTTAAGGTAGGATACCGTGGAAAGGTCTTGCTTTCTTGAGCTTCAGATGGGTTGTAGACGACGAAAAAATATTTTAAGGTAATTTTAAAGGCTAAACCTTTGTTGCTTTAAACAATATGAGAAACCGAAGTGAAATCTGCAATAAATGTTACTAATATTAATGTAATCAACACTGGTTTTTGACGGGGAACATGCTGATGCCGAACCGCACTGAAAGCATTGCAGATGAATAGTGGCTCTCTTCTCCGAACAGATTGGATTTATATGTAGGATTCTTTAGCGAAATGG
Source organism: Mormyrops attenuatus (assembly GCA_026777985.1). Lineage (NCBI taxonomy): Eukaryota > Metazoa > Chordata > Actinopteri > Osteoglossiformes > Mormyridae > Mormyrops > Mormyrops attenuatus. The sequence continues at coordinate 14,179,905 of JAODKC010000082.1, forward strand.
CAGTCGCTAGCCTGGTTAAATCGGTAACGGCTTAAATCTGTGCTGGTTTGAGTGTGGCTTGTCTAGTTATGGATTTGTTTTTCCGTCACATCTGCACGAACTGCAGTTCCCCTTGTAGCAGGGCTCTATTTTCATTGGCAAAATGCCAAGTGTAACCTAAGTTGTTGCTATAGCAACAATAAGAGTTATCGTGTTTGGCACTAGATACCACTCCCCATCGTCAAACGTGGAAATAAGGCAATTTAAAGGCTTAAGTTAGGTTATAATGTGCTTTGTAATGACAAAAGGCAATTGCGTTGCATCCAGACGTTGCCCAGTCAACACAACGAACCGGGAATACGTTGAGAAACCTATGATTCGTCTGTTGGATCAATATCCTGTCCTTCGGAAAATGATTTAACACTATTCTACTTTCAGTCGGAAGGAAATACTAACTTCACATGTAAAATTCTTTAGCGACACATGCTCACCTATAAGAAGACGAAAACGTTGCTTGACGCTGCTCCGGAATGATGCGTAATGATCAATTACCCCCTTCCCCACAAATTGCAAGTGCCTCGACTTAGTGTAAATGTAAAAACGGAAAGTTCAGTCATGTTTAAAATCTGCTTTGGAACAACATTCGTGAAAATTGAATTCATTCATTTTAATTAAGAAGTGATAACTAATTTAAAATTTGGCATTAATATTTTCCATGTAGGTATCTGCCTTCCATGACGATGCACCGAACAACCAGAATTAAGATAACGGAGCTAAATCCACATTTGATGTGTGCGTTGTGCGGTGGATATTTCATCGACGCAACGACCATCGTGGAATGTTTGCACTCCTGTAAGTAGCGCGAGCGTTCGCTGACATTGCATATTTACAAAGTCGCCACAGTTTGCGCTATTTGCATGCATCACAAATGCTTTCTTGCTGCTTAATATGAGTTAAATAATTGTCTAATATCTTCTTCTGCAGTCTGTAAAATGTGCATCGTGCGTTATCTTGAGACCAGCAAATACTGCCCAATTTGCGATGTTCAAGTACACAAAACAAAGCCTCTTCTAAATATCAGGTAAATCATATTTTAGACCCGCAAAACATAGTGATACGGTTTTATGTATTAGCTACCTATCTTAGGACAGGGCTTGACATTTTATTTGTGAAAATTTTTATTTGCCTTTAAGTTTGAAATCGTTTTTAGGCATCATTACTAACATCTTACAGGAATGTAAAAAGTTTAAATGTTTTGCTATAGGAATTAAAGAAGCAGAGGTTAAACTGTATTCAAAATGAACAAGTAACACTATATTTAATTTAGATTTCATAATTTGGAATCGCTTAATTGATTGTGTCATTTTGGTTGTAACTTTTATTGGGTACTGTAAAAATGTTAACTGTAATGCTGTTAACTGTAGGTCTGATAAGACTCTTCAAGACATCGTATATAAGCTGGTTCCCGGTTTGTTTAAAAGTAAGTAATTTACATGTACAAGACCTTGCTGATGGATTTTCCTAGATGAGAATTGTTAGGTTTAACACCTCCCCCCTTTTCCTCTACAGATGAAATGAAACGAAGACGGGATTTCTATGCTGAACACCCATCAGTTGATGGTTGGTTTGTTTAATTTTTCCCTTCCCTATGAAACCAGATGGCATACAGAGCAGTTCTCTCTGTAGAAATACAATCCTCTATGTACTTCAGGTTGCATTATTAAGAATCGAGTTCACTTCCACAGTGCAGAGAGAGGGTAACAAGTCCTTTCTGTCTCTTATCTTAAGCTGCTAATGGGTCAAATGAAGACCGTGGAGAGGTGGCCGACGAGGACAAGAGAATAATTACAGATGATGAGATAATCAGCTTGTCCATAGAATTCTTTGACCCCAGCAGGTACAACTCATAATGAAAAATGCACTACTTTTGTGAACTTATGGATCTGATGGTGACTCTGAGCACAAGTTGACTGCCTTAACATTTGTCTGTAGCAAACTAGTACATTTTAAGAATACTGAAGTTTTCATTTTATTAAAAAATCTACATATTAAATCATCAGCACTCGCTTTGATTAGTAACACACTAACACATTCACTCCTTAATTGTATACTTTATACACAGATATACACCAATTTTATTTGAATGTGGGTTTTTTTTAAATAATCTATTTAGAGACTTGATAATTCATGTGATTTCTTCAGTAATAACTAAAAATTTGAAGTATACCATTTAAATTTAGAGTTTATTCTTTGGTTTGACTTGGCATTTTGCCTTATCATGGCTGTGTTACCAGTTCTCTTTACTTATTGAACATTTGAAATCACGGAAATGTTTTGTGTAGTTTTTTTCTATCTAAAAAGTCAGTAATGGGTAATGGCGTAACCTTTGATTCAGTGTATTTTCACATTTACATTGTTCCTGATTAAATCTTCCTTGTTCATGCTCCGCATTTCCTGGTATATTAAACTCGGCATTGAGTCATATCCTGAGTTCCAGCTAGTAACCTTCGGACTGTGTTTTCAGGGTTGAAACACATGGGAATGGGGAAAAGGAGAAGTCAAAGGAGGAGGTTGCTATCTATGTTTCTATCTTTTTTTTTTTTTTTTACTTTTTAATTGTACTGTAGTTGTTTATAAAATGCTAGACAGAAAATGATTGTGTGACTGAGTATTCTAAACCTCATATGAGAGGGGGGGGGGG
>JAODKC010000082.1:14191091-14214368 GCA_026777985.1 Mormyrops attenuatus
CACCCCCTAGACCCCCCACCAACACCCAGTGACATCATCATCCCAAGTTGACCTTGGCTGAGCAGGATACTGATGGGCCTGCTCACAGGGTGGAGATGAGACACTAAGCTGGTGATAGGAAGGGCAAAGAAGATTGTTGGGACTTCCCGCTGTTGATGACAAGAAATGCTGGGGAGACTCACAGTCCCGCTAAACTATAAGACAACGGAAACCAGAGAGACATGTAGCCTACTAATTAACATGAATTCTCAGGTGAGAATAGTCAGTTCTGCAGCTAGGGGCGATCCAAGGTTACTCTCTGTCAGTGCTAGGTCGAGAAATCACAAGGACAGCACTAGGACCCTTGACACTACAAGACGGGAGAGGCCCCACACCTTCAAGCCAAGATCCTGCTCAGTTTGGGCTCAGTGGTCAGCAATCTTGCATAATACAGAACCTGGACAATTAAGAAGCAAAAAAGGCCTTTCCTACATTCCTGGACAATTAAGAGACAAAAAAGGCCTATCTTCATACCTGACCAGGAGGTACCTCCACACTATTCTCCACTTTTTTATTTTCAAGCAGTCTTCAGTTCTCCCACATTCCCATAGCAGGTACCCCCTACTGTGGATACCCAGTCAGGGGTCTAGGAGGAAGTCAGTAGAACATGAATAACTATAGCAAAAGAAATCATAGGTAATCCTGAGAAACACTGAGGAAACAATCCGTACAAGATCCCATGGTATTCTGTCAGCCTCCATAACTTCTTGAGCACACCTCGCCTTGATCTTGGTAAGCATATTGACATCGGTAGTGTGGATTAGACCCCAGTGTGTCTGCTTGCCTGTGTCTGCTACTGTTCTTAAATAAATTTGCATGTCAGTCGCAAGCATCAGTATCTCAGCAGTGCAGTCCTCTTCTGCAGTCCGTTCTGGGCTAACAGTATTACAGAGAATGTGTGTGTTGTCTTGAGGAACTGGATAGGGGTCTGAAGAAATTTGAGGAGAATCAGGGGTTAAACGACATTTGGATGAGCCGCTGCAATGTTGGAGTCCCGATAGCCATACCATGAGATTTAATTCTTCCTTACTGCCACCACATTTCTGGGACTGTGTTCACCTGTAAGGAAAGCTGTTCTGTTATCTAAGCATGCTCCACCTGTTCTCACAGAGGAACCTCATCCCAGTGGCACCATGACTCCTGCCGACCTGTTGACTTGATTAATATCCCTCCCCAGTTGTCCTCCATGGTCCTGGGGGCTCTCACCTTACCTAACGTTTGGACACGTTTTGAAGCCGTCACCAGACCAGTGACACAAGCATGTTTTTCATCACATCAAAGAAGGTTTCAGTGTGTCTTGGTAGCATATCATCTCTCTGCTGGTCATAGCAGCGGTATTTAGAATAGCACAGAACAGTGCTTCCCAACCTGGTTCTTGGGGACCCCCAGACATTTCACGTTTTTTGCTCCCTCCAAGCTCACAGCCAGACAGTCCAAATTTTAGCTCCATCTCAGCTCCCGCAAAAACATGCACTCGCCTGGGGGTTCCCACGGACCGGGTTGGGAAACTCTGCCATACAGCCTGCTGCTCCACTGCATGCAGTGATATCTGCAATCAGGTGTCATGTGATAGGACTTGCTCCTCACATGACTTGACGGAGTCGTTAAAGCGCCGTCTTGATAGCACTCAAACTGTAACTGCATATATCCCATCCCACAGCCTCATCCATAACAACTCCACGGCATATATTATTAGACTCACCCTCATTCATTAAGTTCAGATTTTGAATGTTCTTGGCCTTTGCGATTTAGCACGCCACACAGACACAGATCCATTTTATTAACGATACAGCCCTGCTTCCCATAAATCCAGAATGTCACTTTAGGTCCCATAAGATCTTAACAGGGATAGAGTTTGCACCTAACTTATTAACCAACTTGCAGGCATCACGGCGTATGCAGAGAGTGTTTTGGTGTAGTTCTGTTTCAAAGCCCACCAACCCCTGATTGACAGCAATATTCTTGTGACATGTTGGTGGAATAAGGAGCTTCAGATCCCCGTTCTTCCCAGGGAGCGGTACAATAGGGCATCCAGGGTCTCAACACCAAAGGTATTCTACCGTTCATCTAAGGTTTAATATTTATACATTATATGGGCTAATTTAATGTGTTTGCTTAAGATGAACCTCTAAAGCAATTGTTAAAAAAGAAAACCCCAGAAAACCCAAAGAAATAATACATAATAGCGAATTCCTTTAAAACTCCTGCTGGACGCACTGCTGAAGGTTGCAGGGAATGCTGCGGGAAGTGGCAGGGTACTAGCCCCGACGCACGTGGGATAGCCGCACGTCGACGGGACCACGGTAGCCCTTCCCTGCCCTTGTGGGAGGGGCCTCTGGGCACGATGCCATCCCAGCAGCTGCTCCTAACCGCCGGGGGACCACTCAACATCCCACTGGCGAAAATCTAAAGCCCCTGTTAAGAAACATGCCACACTATTGTGTTTGTTTATTTTAGCACCCCTTGGCATGGCTAACGCCATTCCCTGCCCGGATGAATAATTGGAGTGACTGCTTTAACAAGATCACACTCCATTTGGAACTCTTTATCTTATCATTAATAAGCTGCCTTTCCCCTCTCTGCTTCCCTTACAAAATGCCTGAGTAAATTAGCCATTCATGCACAAGAGAAACAATAGAATCTATAGAGGATTATCCTACAGTGTAGTCCCGAAAAAAATCATTTGCAAAAAAATAATTCCTATCAACATTTTGGGTTATTGTTGTTGCAATGGTTTAATCTCTTTTTAAATGCTGGATGTAATTGTAACAGCGATGCCCCATCTATACATATTTGAAGCAAATTATATAAGTTGTATGCCTTTATGTCTGGGGAACACACACACACACACGTACTCATATCCTTGTGGGGACCGTCCAATCATTTCTAAGGACAAAACTCTAATCCAAACAATGACAACCTTAACCCCTACTCAGCCCTAACCTTAACCATAAGTAACCAAACCAAATACAAGTCTTTTGGCATTTTTAGTTTTTTGATTGTAGATAAGATTTTTAGATCTTTCAGATTTTTATAAAATTGAATTTTCCATTGTGGGGACCAAAAAAATGGTCCCCACTATGTCAAAATAACAGGTTTTTATCACATTGTGGGGACATTTGGTCCCCACAATGTGATAAAAACCTGGGCCACACACACACTCACACACACATACATATATATGCCCATGTACCGGTTACTTTACGTTAGGGCATTTGGTAAGAAAAACGAGGGAAAAAACATTAGAAATAAAGGCTTATTTATATACATGTAGTTGGTGTAACTAAAACAAATATCTAGGGCAATTCCCAGAGCACGGACAAGCTTATAATCAATGAGTAAATTTGCATATCTTGTAACCTCTTGCATACAGACGAATCTACAAAATTCATATATTAGCTTACAGGTTAGACACGCACAGCATTTTATCAGCATTGTGGATGTGACAGCAAACGGACCTTAGCAGGGAATTACCCTCAAGCATTTGCTGTCGTTTCATAAAAAGCTAAGGTGGCTACTTTAACAGTCCAGGCACAAGAACACAGTATCAACAGAATACTAGAAAGTCGCCTCTTTCCATATTGACGGTATTATCTGATATGAGGCCGGTCTTTTCACAGTCAATAAAATTCTCCTCACCCCTGTATGTTCCCATTCACAGACCCTCTGAGAGTTTACATTATATGGTTCCATTCAAAAGAATTTCATGCTGTATTTGTCATGCTGGAATTGTCCCTTTCACTGTCCAAATCAGGTCTGGGACTTATATATGATTGTTCAGTGGACGGTCAGAGAATTGGCCCCGGATAGGAATCTCTGTCATGGAAATTCATAACGGTGAAGCTCCAGAATGCTCGCAACCCGGATATTTCCGCGGCAAGCCTCGGCTGGGGAGAGGAAACGTGCGTCTTTCCTTCTTTCCTTCCGTCAGCACTGTGCCCGGTCTGACGTGCGCAGATTGGGTATCTCTGCTGCTCTCTGCGGTCCTTCACCCTCGCAGCCAGTGCTGTGCTCAACGAGATCTGAAGAATAATGGCATTATTGTAACGTGAGCCCCGTTGGTGTGGTCTCTCTTATAGGTGACTGTGAACAAGCTCCCTCGTATGGCAGTCAGGCTGGTTGAGGGGGTAAGAGAGAGAGAGAGAGAGAGAGAGAGAGAGAGAGAGAGAGAGAGAGATCCGTAGTGCGATCATAGAGATCAGAAGCAATCAGGAAGCTGACAGTACTGTACGGATGCTGCATGGAAATCTGAAGGAACATGCTGCATTTCCTCAAAAAGAACAACCCTACTGACCCTCTGCACTCAGCAAGCTTGCCGTGTTTTACTCTAAGCCGTGCAGCTCTCAAAGCAACGTCTCCCGCTTTAACAGTCGACAAGACGTAGGAGGGAGGTGGCGACTCCGCGATGTTTCAGTCGACCATCCCCGCCGCTCGCCATCAATTTAATTAACACCGTGGGCGACCGTAAAGTAACCGTGGGGTTTACCTGATCACGTTATCACTGCGTTTTGATCGGAGCTTGCGGGTTTTATTTCAAGTGCAAAGTAGTGAACAATTTTAGGTCACGTGTAACAAAAATATGTATGTTATAAAATAGTTATTAAAATCAAATTGGTACTCATAACAGGTCCTATTTCTTCGTTTCATACTCTTTTGTCTTCCCTCTCCCGCTTGGCCACTCTCATTCTCTCTTCAATATCCTGTAATATCTTCTCCCATCTACCACCCCCCCCCTTCCAGCTGGAGAACCACATCAAATCTGCCGCTGCCTGGGTCATTTCAGCAGAGTCGGGGGTGGGGGAGGGAGCAAAGCACTGACCGCGGCTTCCTAGCAGTGGTGCGGCCCCGACCGCTAGCATCCTTGATGGATTGAAGGTCCACCTCGCATGGGACCCCTCAGTATCCTGCTGGACCTCACCCAAAACGTCCATATTTATTTGGTGGATTAGCGTGAACAGTTTGGCGTATCAGAAAAAGAATCGTTCTATCCTAAGTCAATCAAGGTTTAATTAAATGTAACTTTACATTTTAAGAAATAGACTAATTTTGCAACATTAACCATCTTTTGAGCACTGACTGATATTATTGTTTTGCTATTTTTAATGAGGCCACAGATAAGAGATGAGATCGATTATCTCTTTCAGCTAGGCTCAAAATAAAATAAAATAAAATAAAATAAAAAAAACAAAGGCAGACATGCTGTCGTTGTCCCCACACCTACTGTGGGGAAGTAAAAAAAAAAAAAAAAAAAAAAAAACATTTAAATGAATTATCGGGGTTTTCAGTCTACCATGGGACTGAGACCCTGGTGAACCAACCCAAGTCGCTCAGAGCTTATTCGCCTGGTACCGGGATATCGAAGCCACCCTGTAGCACAGCGCTTTCCAGTCAACGCATAATCTGCCCGTTTCACAAGGTCAGGGCGCAGGCCAGATTCCCAGTCCGGCTACAGCCAGGCCGAAGAGAAAAACAGAAAAGCATTATACCTTTGTAGTATTTGTTCTCTGCCCTCTACCGCCCACGCTGGTGATTTCCTACGAAAGCCTGTACCTCATTTCGTCAAAAAATTAGAACTGCGCCTCACCAGTGACGCCCAGTGTAACGCACAGCGAGGCGGCCAGATTTATTGTATGGCGAGCAGATGCCCGTGCATGAGTATTCTTTGATTTTATCTACTCTTATCAAGCCCTGTTCTTCAGGGTTCTGTGAGCAGCGGCTGGAAGCGGCAGGGGGACAACAACAAATTTAGGAATTATGACAGATGTTATTTTATACACAATATTTTTGTGACAGTTTGGACGGCAGTACCAGTAAGCAGCGTAATTCTGCGGTTACTGACTGTGAGACGCACGTTATATTCTGTATTATTTCATGTTAGCCAAGGTCAACACGATAAATTTATCAGCAGATTAAATGTATTTTATTAACACGTACTTGCCAAAATCTTTGTCAGACAGAGAAGCACAAAAAAATTGATCCATTAATTGTGATTCTGGTGAATACCAAGATGATTTCCCATTAAAGGTAACGTCTCTGAGATATGTGACAGCTGACAGTGAATATAACTAATCTGTCATGGTAACTATAAATATGTAGCCTATTGCAAAAATAAGAAAAATCAGACACAACTGCTCTGGCAAAACCGAAAACGTGCACAGGCCCATGTTCCATTTCATAAGTACTTGCAACACCATCGTCATATTTTAGTACGGTATATTAATTAGTGTATTAGCCGTGACATTCACTTAAGTCCTGTATTTCTTCATAAATCCTGTTGGCGAAGATCGAAAACAAATGAATAAGAGAAGCTGCCTTTCCATTAAAGACACACTGCAGTTTGAATATTGTCGGTTAATTAAAATGCAAAAATGCAGATTTTTTTTTTATTTTTTTTTTACTATTTCTAGCAAGTGTTGTTTGCATTGTTTACCATCCGTTACCTACCATTCATCGCCTTTGTTCACAGTCAAATTGGACTGGAAGCTTTTGCCGACACATCCGTTAACAAAGAACCGATTGCTTTTCTTATGCATTATTTGGTATGCAAGTGCACATGAAAATATTAGCGCAAAACTTTTCTTTGACGGGCGAAAGATTTAACAATCACATGTCAGCCTAGTTTGACACAAGGAATTACCGAGTAGGAATTTCCTACATATCCTTTAACCAGACTGGAAATTGGCCTTATTAGTAAAATGATGAAATTCAGCATATAAATACGCTTGTCTTGCAGCGCTGGTTTAAGTTAAACATTAGCTGCGGAATAGAGACTGAAAAGACAAATGATCATTCTTACAAGTGCGCTCCCCGGGCCGCGTGATAAATCTGCCCGAGCCAGGGGAAGGGCTGATCCTTAAGAAAAATGAAGGCGACCAGCACGCATTTCCAATATAAAACGGCAGTTTAAAACGTATTTCGGACTCAGAACACGCACCGTGATGCCGTAGTGGTTTAGGCTGTTCCGCCTGCGTTGTACTATTAAATCACGCTGTGTACAAAATAAATAAGTTTACATTACAGTCAACTTCTCTACAATTTATCTCTTCTCCCCGAACAGCTGCGGACAGCAGGTGTGTGTGCGGGAAAGGATTAACCGACGAAACAGGAGCCCATTTTAGTCCTCTTTCGGGCGAAGGAGAAATCATTCAAGTAAATAGAGAAATTGTATGAATGTATATTGGCTGAAGACTTAGCGCAGTACAACACAGCGCGATTGTTTTATGTAGGATAATTGAGGAGCACAGGTAGCTGTAAATATCCCTGTGTTCAGTACAGTGAACAGGGTCTCCGGCTGCGTTCTGTTGTTCCCCTTAACTGAGAATAAAGAAACATAAGACTAAAATTTTGCGTATTTTCTCCATCAACTTAATAACTTAGACTGGAAAATAATACATCGTGCGTATTCCATTTCAGTAGGAGGTCGATTGTACGTCACCACATCGTTACAGAATACCTTCAAAAATATGGCTTTGCTCATGTGAAAATATACATAATTTAAACTACGCTGGGCAAATTTTAAAACGTAAAGATAGCTGTACACCAATTTGTCACTGACGGAGAATAGAAGGACTCTAATATTTACATTGGGAAAGAAGATCAGATGCCGTTAATTAAAAAATGCGACGTCGTAAGTGGCATTTCTCCATATTTTTGTTCGCGTTTCCATAGATACACCATGCTCGAGCTCCATCATCTTTTGTTCGGACCCAGACAGAAAGGAATCCGGAGTGGGGGATAAGCGGTTCTCTGTCGCCCTCTGCCGGCAGTGTGTAAACATTTCCTTAGGGGAGAGAGTGGGACTGTCCCAGAGACACTGTGCAACCCATATATTGCCCTCGCTTACTTATTTTCTTAAGTGTTTTCGGGGATTTGGACTTCGTGTACTACGTCACTGGGTACATCCCTTTTATCTAAGGTTTTAAGCAGATATAAATAATATTAATATTCTCCTTCTTGTTTCTTATGTTTCATTTTACGGTGTTTCTTAATGTTAAGACTCACCCTACACGGGCATTTAGGATCGAAATGTTTTATCTGTCCAGTTATCGTTGTTTTTTCCATGATCAGTGACTGTTTCAAAGCGTGACGTGGCCTATTATGGATGCCGCACTAAGTACCTGAAGCATTATGAATATATATAACGCAATTAAATTTCACTGCTAGAGCATTTGAACTGAATTATAATTACGTTATATTTTGACGTCGCTGCTGCTTGTTATTATTATTATTTTAGGCATGGATCGTCTTAGTCATTACATTTTTGCTGCTAAAATAAAATCGATGGAATAAATCTTGGTAAGTAGTTATGTGATATATTAAAATTACGAATTACTCGGCTACGGACTTTTTATTGACCATTTTAAAATTTACTGAAACATTCGTGTCCTTGCCAAATATATCCACCTCTATACCAATGACACGCTCGCTTAAGTAGAAGCTGGGAGTCAAATTACTGGTGGTGTTAATTTGGCAAGTTCTCTCTTTAAAAATAACTTTACGGTGAATAAATATAGAATACTTCTTAAAGTACACGTTGTGATAAAGAGATGGAGTATACTTATGCTGAACATAATAATACAGACGTGTAGTAAGGAGCCCATCCGAAGCATCGAAGGGCACAAAGGTGGGGTGATAGTCGATGACTGGGCGCAACACGCAGTCACACACACAATCATCACTACAGGCAACATAAAGCCAGTCAGCCCTATCGCATGTTAAGACGATGGAATAAAACCTACGGTAACACCGGGTCACATGCAAAATATTAATAATAGAAACGATATGAAACATGAAAAATGTTTCGTACGATTCCTCAAACAGAGGATTGCACAGGTCACAGGGCTTCCGTAAGAAAACGACGGAAAAGCGTGACCGTATCTGTGCTTGTAGGATCGCAGCAGAATCTTTGGGTCAGTGCAGGTGCACGTCCCCTACTTCCCAATCTCAAGCGGATAAACGCGGCGTGCGCCCCGCATGTCTATCCTCTGTGAGAACCGTTGCAAAACGGAGGAAATTACCTTTAATGACAGAAAAGTACACGGGGACAGCACATGCGCACACACGCGCGAAAGCAGACACTCACACACAAAAGGCATGTTAAACAAGCTTCACGTGCACAAACCAAAACACGTACAACTGTCAAAACATGCACATTTGTGTGTATGCGATCAGTCAAATAGATAAGAATACTGGTGGTTAACATTTACATTTTCTTGAATAAATGTAAACAAGCATATGGGTTACTTTTACACGCGCCGGGCTCCTCAAAAGAGTGGATTATTAATTATACCACTTATCAATTAACAATAAAATCCTTTATACTATATGCACAGGATGATGGGCATGCTTTTCAGTGCGCTTTAAGGACTTATCGCAATATAATTATTAACATGTTTTTCATCCAGATGTTTACTAGAGAATGGAACTTCATCCAAGAGAAATACAAGCTAAGTAGAGATAATTACCCCTTCCATACACAGTAAAGTTTGACCTCGGGGTATTTATGTTTTGAAACGTTCAGTTATTTACCCAGTTATTTGCCAGGAGTGAAATTTTACTTCTCACCAGATACATAACTTATTTTTATGTATTACACGGTTTTAACAGAAGTGTTCCAGAGCAACAGACATTCATCTTTGTAAAGACACGTGCAAGAGTTTAACATAAGGCACGAATATTTAATTGTCTCAAGATGGACACTTCAGATGGAGACTGCATTTTCCGAGAAGCTATTTATTACCGAAAATAATCCTCTTGGTAACTAAAGTTGCCAGATAGCGTTAAAGTGGAGGAGAACGTGCACGATAATGAAAGCCCACATCGGTACCACAAAGCTTCAGAAATAGCCTGAACGATTCCGCGTTTGCAGTGTCAGCCCTTTCTGCTTCCGGAAGCAGTCGTAAGACACAACCAGCGAACACCAGTAATCTCAACCCCACCACTGCACTTAAAGGTACCTGATTATTTTATACGGGTCTCTTACTGGAAGTTCAGTCCGGCTCAGCGGGGAGGCCGTTTTACAAAAATAAACGTAAATGAATTCAACTTGTAAAAATATACTCTTACCTACATCTAGTCCCATTCAGAGTGAAATGCATTTCTGTTTAGCAGAACTGCAGTGGGCACAAGCAACCAGATGGGGGAAAAAAACCATCACATATAGCAGTCATGGGAAAGTGTGTGTAGGTTTGTCAAAGCTGCTGCATGGAGTAGAGCCCACGTCCTAAAGAACGTGACAAAACAAACAGTCAAACATCACTATGGAGACCAGGCAGAGCAGACAAAGTGCTTTAGTTTATTGAGCAATGCTTATGGGGTGGAGTGGGTTAAACAATTATTACATCATACAATACGAGGCAGCCCTCACCCTCCACAGTTTATTCACAAAGACAGCTTGCAGACAATGGTTCATGAGCAATATAATCATGAATAGTAAATTATCATCATCAATAACTTTCAAAGCATATAACATACAGCATAGAAGCCACATTTGAGGATATTTCCAGATCTTTAATGAAAACATTGAAGTCACACGAATCAATAAACGATGGCAAATGTTATATAGATTTGTTAAAAAAAAAAAAAAAAAGGCCAGAACTGTTTTTGTATGTCTGCAAAATTCTGAGTATACTGAACGTTACTGAGCTTTTGTCATCATTTCACTCAACAAAAATGTAACGCAATGTAACATAGTGACCGGCAAACATAAGCTCAGGCTGTGGTTGCTTTTTGGCAAAAGAGAAATGCGGATGGACGTGTAAAACCAACTCAAAACCACCGGGGGGAACAAGTCAGGCACTCTGACCATGCAAAGACGTTGCTTTTTTTTACCTTTTGTTTTTACGAAGTACTTTAAAGCTGTGTGACACAATCTCCTTGTGAGTTTAACACTACACATATGCTGAAGCTGGTTACTCCTGGTAGGGGCCCACAGGCAACCGTCTTGTGGACATATTCTTTTGCAGTTCATAGTCCATCTGACCCGAGTTTAAACCACAAATCAAAATAACTGTTACTTTATTCAGCAAAGTAACATCATACGACATTTGAAAGTGTCATAGACCCCTCATGCATTGGACAATATTAAAAAAAAAAAACTGGACTAAGTATTACAGCGGACGCATTTTGAGATGTCACAGCATCCAATCAGAGGCGGCAATTCAGATGGATGGGACTGCTACGTGAGTGTTCCGCACATTGATGGGGAAGCGTGACCACAATGACATCACAGTCGGACTAGACACCACTCTACACTATCAAAGTCACGACACACGCCTCTGTCTGAACAGAACTGAGGTCAGCTATGCAGACGTTCAAAATCACATCGGAAAAGATAGATGGCCATTTTTTCTTTTTTTTTTTTTTGTTATTAAACTTGTGTAGTCTTATGTCACGATATATATTTGTACACCTACACAGAAAAAAAGTGGAGTAGCCTCAGAACTAATTTCAACCTCCGTTTTTAGAAAATAACCTTTTTACCTTTGTTTTTTTTTTTAAAAAAAAATTAAAAATACAAAATTAAATAATTTGGAATAAAAAGGCACACCTCTCGCACAGTGAATACATTGAAAACAGCATAAAGCATGTTTAAGATTATTTCGCAAACTATATTCTGGAGAAAGAACATGTAGCTGTATCAGAATAGGTAATACTATAGGTTACCGGAACCAGACGAAACAAAAAAGTAGTTAATTTAGGCAACATGCTCTTTTTTGTTTTTACACTGTTTAAGTTTTGTACACATTTTAAACAATAACATCCTTCATATATCAGAACACGAACACTCATTCTGGGCGGTTTTTTAAAATACTTACAAAGATGTGTTGACTAAAATGGAATGTAAAAATAGATCATTCGTATATCCAAACAAAAAAACTAAATGTGATTTTTGCATGGGTTCAAAAAATGACAATATTAAGTAAATATAGAAGATTGATTAATTATTTAGCTTGTGATATTTGTTACCTAAAATTTTACCACACAGGCTACAATTCACATAATTGGTGTCAGTATTGCATTTTCTGGGTTTGCATTTGCAAAAGATCATGGTAACCATAGAGAATAAACACACAAGCATTTTGGTGAGTTTTGTCATGCGTAAAAACACTCTTTTTATTTGTTTGGAGTTAGTTTATATGTAATTTCCTTGTGTGTGACCAAGTTTTAATGTACAGCTGAATGACGTCACACAGCCCACTAGGAGAAACTGACAAGGTCAATACGATTGGCAAGGTGGGTGACATTAAAAACAAACTTTCATAACAGACCACTGCTTTCAACTTCCTGCCAGTACAAGAAAACAGAAAATAAAAGTCTGATCTATATCGATGTGATACCACAGCAGCTAAACTGGAGTTTTCCTGGCAATAACATTTGAAACTAGACCAACAGAGGCAATAGAGTCGGCAAAAGTTAATATTCTCTGAAACAGAGGAGAAAAACATCGAACAGAAGCAAAAAAAATAAAAAAATAAAAAAAAATAATTCAGTGATGGCACAAATGTGTCGTGTTTGTGCCAGTCAGCAAGTGAAGGAGGGGAGGAAGAAGAAAGAGACAGAGGGCGGAGGGTGACAGCATGAGAGGCTGTGGTACTGTCAGATGCTGATGCCGGTCTCCTTGGGAGACAGGAGTATGAGGATGGGTGTGGAGCGGTCGTCAAAAGGGGGCGCTACAGGCAGTGACAGGTGAAGCCGACATCAGCTCAGCGATGGGCGTGATGCTCGCCGCGGTTTTGTGGAAGACTGCTCCGCTGCAATGCTAAGCGGGAGCTAGCCGTGATGTGGCCAGGCCTGGACTTCCAGCCGCTCCCTCTCTATGCCTGTTGGCCCCGCCCACTGCGGACACAGCCTATAAAACTCTAAAAATTACTTCCTTTAAAAAATAATAATAAAAAAAACGAACAAACAAACGAACGAAAAAACCAACAAACATTTTCAAAGTCCGGTGGGAGAGATGTCCACCAAATTTTCAGTCTCCCCTGGGAACAGAACACGTTGCCCCCAACCCCCAACCCCCAACCCCCAACCCCCACCCCAAGTTCCCCATTTAATTTCTCACTAAAAAGAACAACGGAAACACTATGACAAACAGGTAACTTGAGAATGCTGGGAGAAATAACATATATTACAAAACAAGAACGGCCAAATTCCCAAATGCTACAAGCTTTGAAGGTACTTCCTTTTCTCCGTTACCACCCTTCCAGTCCTACGGAACGAGTCGAAAAAACAAAACGTAACATAAATGTAAACAAACGATGAGCGCAGCTGCTGAGGGCGTCCCCCGAGGCTGAATGTGAGCGCGCCTGCCCTCCTACTGCCGGGGTCCCTCTCCGTCCCCTGGGGTTCCAACTTATCCATGCCACCATATGAACCCCAGGCTACGACAGAATGGTGGTGATGAAGTCGTAGAACCTCTTGGAGTACTGCTCAGGGTTCACCGTGGAGATCTCTGCTCCCGCCTGCAAGACATGGGGACAAGCTGATAAATGGATGCTTGTCGAGGCGAGGACAGGAGACCCCGAAGCAGGAGAGGTTCTCACTCACCCCGTGCTTCACGGTCTTGGCTGCATGGGCGGCCTTTTTCTTAGCATCATAATGGGTCAGGATGTCTATCACCGCCATGAAGTAGACCTCCTTTCTTGGCGAATCTTCGGCAGGAGGGAGGAAAGGTAAAGAAAGACGAAATTCCATGAGAGGTCATCAACTGAACATTGATGCCAAAATACGCAAAACTGTAAAGAGCAGGGCCATCAAGCTCCAAACGGTCTATGGATTCGTCTAGGAACGTCTAGGATTCCGATTGACACGGCCTTCCCTCCCACTTACTGTCATGGCTCTTGATTGCATAAACGTCAATGGTTGGGTCAAACTCCCCAGGTCCCAATGGCTTAGTGCTGTCCAAGGTGTTGCTGGGACTGTCAGGGGGGGTACCCACGGCTCCGCCGTCACTCTCCCCCTCGTCCTCGCCGTCGTTGTCCTCGCTCTCTACGTCTTCCTGCTCGGCCCGCTCTACGTCATGGATCCCGACCAGCAGGCTATAGTCCATCAGCTTCATCTGGGCCAAGAACTGGTGAGAAATATGGGTTAGATATGGAGAAGAGGAAGTAACACCAACCAACAAGGATTTCAGAATTTTTTTCCTAAGCACTGATCGCTTAATGACAGTGGCCCAGTAGATAGCACAGCAGCCTCAAGCATCCAGGGTTGTGGGTTTGAATCCGATCCCTGCTATTTGAAGGTTCTTCCTGTGTCATGCAAGCTTCCTTCCACAGTTCAAAGACAAACAACTACACTCAACGCTAATTTGTGTGATTTTCTGTGAGATCCTGCCCTGTGTTGGACTGGCATCCGATCCAGGATGCTCCCCCACCTTATGGCCCCCCATCAGACAAGCAGTTGGAAGGTGGATGGATGATTGTCCAATGATGTGATATGGAGAAGTCCTGAAGATGCAGGCTGTCTGAACAGGACATGCAGGAGACCAGGTGGGCCTTGGCTCCATGCTTACCTCAACGTCTTTCTTGAGCTTGTCTAGGAACATCTTCTTGTTGTCCTCGTCAATGTAGATCTTCTGGCCGTCATTGATGAAGTCATTATCTTTGTACGTAGGGAGTTCCTTGGTCTGATGACATTGGGAAAGAGGCAGCCATAAGAAGGTTCATGTGGGTCACTCTGGGAAGGACCTACTACAGCAGGCATGCTGGGGACTGAAACGGGCTGTGAGCTGAAGTACAAGCCCCTCCCCTTCCTTTTCCCCCTAATCTCATTTGTTTTCCTGCACGAAAAACAAAAACAGTTTCCTTTTACGGAAGCCCTGCCCAACGCATCATGCCAATGGCAACACGTGACCAAAGAGGGTGCTGTTGAGCTTCCTAAGTGCAGCTACGCCTGTACCTATACCTGCGGCTGACGATCACCACCTAAGGATGAACAGCAATGCACCAACAGCGCAACAAGGTCAGTCCAAGAAGTTCCAGTAAGCCTCGATGATATCCCTTAGCTTACCAGCTATCTTATTCCACAGGAGGGCAGCACACACACAATCATGCTGGCTCAGAGCTTCAAAAACGCTGCCCAGACCCCAGCTACCACAGAGTGCAATGCAAGGACAGCAAATATACAATGAAGGACCTGGCCCCAGCTACGCCTGGTCACGATGGCACTGGTCTGTTCTTGGGTTAAATGTAATCGCCACATGAAAATGCAGCTAAAACGCCAACAACTCACTCATTCACTAAACCTTTACAGAAATACAACATACAAATAAAACAACAACTTACCTTTTAAAGCTTATATTTGAACAGCAGAAACGGCCATTGCCGAACCACTGCTTAATCTGCCTAAAATTATATTACAGTGACGTACACTGCAGTAAGTCCCAAAAACACACAAAAATTAATCAGAGGGAATGAACAGGACGGCCTGATCACAAACACTTCCCTAAACGAAGTGTGTATCGTATGTGCCTTGCTTTAGGACTGAATGTCCTCTACACGGTCTCCTCTGAGGGACCACGCAGTACAGCGATTTTGTTTTTACTACGCCCCTCTGAACCGACATGGCGGTGCGTGTGTGTACACCAAAGAGGAGCGGCAAAGGAGCGTCCTGCTTACCCCATCCATTCACAAAACACCACACGCCACAGCTGACAGCTTTTTCCTGCTTGGAACGCCAGACAACAGGCGTCAGGCTCAGCCAGAGATGCTAATTACATCCACACACACAGAAAAAAACAAAACACGATAAAACAGTCATCGCTCCTGATGCAATTTCCAGGAGCTCTAGGACAGACAGCGACAGGGAGACATCAGCCTGTCTGAAAAGCTTCATCCACAAATATGGATTTTAATCACTTTAATCAACACAAGCCACCCCCTCCCCCCCCCCCCCCCAAAAAACCCTAATTTTGGCATGGTATATATTTCAAATAGACACAGCCCTGACTGGGAAAAGCACTGGGTAAATGACACCTGTAAGAATAAAGAAGAAGAAGAAGAGATATCTCCAAAATACCAGCCATTTGAAAGGGAAAGGGGACATTCTTACTCTCCTAACCCAGAACACATAAATCACTCAACACAGAGGTCATTTTAGCCCTCGAAGTCGCACCAAAATTCGCCTGGAGAAGTGAGAAATATCCCAGCAATGGAAAACCAACCCTGGTGACTGTTAGATCAGACCCAACACAAAAGGGAAAGAGTGTGACTGAAGATCTCACTGCCGCTTCTCTTACCTGGTTCTCCCTGACAACTGAAGGGTTGGTACTCATGGGGCCTGATTTACGGAGAGCACCCAGAAGAGGACTAAACTGCATACTGAAAAACACCATTCCTCCAGAGTCCATGCAATTAGTTACATGCCATTGACCTTGACAATGCTGCTGGCTCACCCTTCACGTCAGGTCTACTGAAAACGGCAGGTACAGTCTGCGTCGTGATGACTGAAAACAAGGTGAAATATTGTGACATTATCTAGACCGAAATGGCAGAGATATGAGCGTGGCCTCATACAGAAAAGCAGGTACGCCTCCCCCTCCCAAAAAAGGGTTAAGTTTCACTTAAAGCTGTAAGTGACCCGAACAGGAGATCCAAGAAACATCGATTCAGAATTTGGGTCATCAGAAGAGAGCAAAGTGCGCAAAGCAAGGAAAAAGACCTCCAGATTCGCACAAACGGAACAATTTCCGCAAGGGATGGGGGCATGTGGTAGTGGAGACCTTCCCAGCTCAAGACAGTGCTGACGTCAAGTTTAAGTTAGCCCGTCTCAAAAGAGATCAAACACTGAAGGAAAATAAACACTGCAGCAATTTAAGCCAGATTTCAGGAGATGACATCTACTGCCGGGATCAGGAGCAACATGAGATGGGTGTCCACTGCAGCAAAAGAACAGCCTTAAAAAAGAAAGGAAAAAAAAAAAAAAAAAAAAGAAAGACCATCTACTTGCGTCACATTCAGGGGCTTCGCAGCCTTTAAAAAAGTGCCCTGAAAAGGCCTGATAAGGGGCAGCTCACAGCACATTAACTATTCTGCGTCATTTCCTGTCGCACTGCCCCAGCTGGAGAGCATGGTGCGTGCTGGACTCCGTCAACAACGTCACACAGGGCAGAGCATCCAGATCTCAGCTCTGCGTGACACTGCGATAAATCCAGATTACCAGCACTGGATAAAAATATACGAAAAACTCCAGTAAATGTTTAACCTATTTTTTCCTGGTTTACAATTAGTTGCAAATTTGTCTATATCATTTATCCAATAAAAAAACGGAGAATTTAACGTTAGGCATAAGTTACTTGGCTATCTGAAGCATGCTGATTTTCATTTTCATGTTGCACGGCATTCTGGGTATTCACTTTCATAGAGGCAGCCCTGATGAGACAGTCCATCATATCTCTACATGCCAACGCGCGGTCCGGCGGCGGGGAGGTAACAGGGAGTGGCCGGGCAGGCTAAGTGAATGGGGGCGCCAGCAAGCGCCCGCTCTCTCCGCGGTCTCTTACGTGTTTGATGGCGCAGTAAAAACGCGTGGCGATCCTGATCGTTTGCAGCTTTTGGCTCATGCGCGATTTGGCGGGCGCTGCCTCCTCGGGCGGGCGCGGCGGCTAAAGACATGGAAGGAGAGGTACATTTTTCAGGTGGCTTCAGGGGCGACAGCAGCACGTCACCGTCAGCTGGGCCAGTGCTTCCTGGGATCTGAAAGAGCCACTCGTGCAGAAATGCAGTGCCGGGCAGGCAATGCGACAGCATCTCCCACCGTTAGAAGGCCTATTCGTCCTCCAGAAAGGCCGACCTTTTCAAAGATGCAGTATAACATTTAAATTCAGTCAAAGAAACAGAAAAAAATAGTAAACAAAAAAATTTAGGAAAATTAAAACCAATTTTGATTTCAAGGCAGGGCAGCGAACTGGAAATTTCACCTTTATTCTGTATAATCAATGTTAAAACACAATACACAAAATAAAGATCAAACCTCCTTCCCCATGCCTGGAAATCAAAATCAGTTGTTTGAATAGATAATGAATAAATCAATAATGATAAATAGATAATGAGGTAGATGTTGGAATGGACGAGAAATATTTCTATATTCATATACCAGTAAAACATTTAGCAATTGCTTTTTCATAGCTTATTTTGCAGATATGTGAATGCCCTAGTGCTATACTAGAATGCCAACTGCCTTAAATGTCCTATCAATTCCCAATCTTGCTTCTGCTCTTTGAGGTGTCAATCACAGCAGCCAGTCGCTCGTTTGCTGATGTCACTCCCAGAGAACACTGGCCCCTCTTCACTGCCTTCCACACTAAATGCTCAGGATCTGCTAACTTCAGCTTTCTGCAAAAACCACTAGGGCTGCTGCTTTAAAAAAAGAAAAGAAAAATAGCTAAAACTCTTAACAGGCAGAGTAGGAGCGTGCTAGCTTCTGTGGGCATTCACAGACGTGTCTTTCCTGTTGCCCCCGGCGACAGCATGCACTAGCCTGGCCGTGGAGCAGGTGACTGTGGGGTGATGTCAGAGATGAACATGTCCAAAACTCAACCGGTGGGCCCAATGCCAGAATGAGACGACAGGAAACAAAAACAGACAAGTAAAATAAAATAAAGTAAAATAAAATTAAATTAAATAACTGGCTGCAGTAATTGAGTAGGTTCAATTACATCCACAGGAGGCTGCCGTTATGAGCCTTTAAAAATTACAAAACAGGTAAATTATTGGGCCATACTGCCTCCCATAGAATCTACAGCACCGATGTATGACAGTGGAACTAGCCAAAACAAACGTGCAGGCAAAACCCAGGTATGTATGAAGGCACATCTCACGCACGGCAGATCCGTCCATCTCGGGTGCGGGTCTGTCTGCAGCTGCACACTGCAGCTCTGCTGCATTGGCCGCTGTCCAATCCCTCGGCCCGCGCCGGGGCGAACAGATGGGCGCATGCGTTCGCACTCATACATACGGACGGACGAGAGAGGGACCCCTTGGCAGGCTGACTTTGCTTCGTGAGGGAGAGAAAGGGGCTGCATCGCCGCGGTAATGGCACACCTCACACCCACCAACCTGGAACTGGGGCTACGGCTCCAAGGGTGACCGGCAACTGAATGAAGCCCATCCAACTCCATCTGTGACCCGGTTGGTCCGATTATACGAGTTCCTTAAGTCGAAAAGTCAAGTGAGCGCCAATTATCAAAACAAGTAAATAAACCACACAGTTGTAAAGCTGAAATCAGAAGCAGCCACATCTAACGGTGTCAAGGCAGGTTATTACGGTAGCGAGGATCTACCGAGCCCAGAGCCTGTAACGCACGGGTGAAATCCTGCCATGCGGTTGTTACAGGAATGGCCGCGCATGTACGCGGAGAAGTGGCACCAGCTACAAACAGCACGCCGTGATGTAATCGATGAAGTCACGTCTCCCTGCCAACACGCCGTGGCTCAACTACGTGCCACCACTCTGTTGATCCTTCCCGAAAAACCAAATGCACGGCATCAAAGCATGAGTCCCGATAATTAATAAATGAATCAAATTCATGAAATAAACCATTCACTGCGTTAAAGAAAAAGAAAAACATGGCACCAGTACACAATACATGTAATTCAGGTATCCTGACCGCTGTGTACACTACCAGCAGTGTGACTATTATACACTTTATTGTTTTACGGCTTGTTTGGACATCAACTCATCAAGCGGCAGAAGGCTCTTCCCAGACAATGACGATGATGGAGATGGGTCAGAGCGACACTGACGCTAATGCACACACAGTAAAAACGTAGCTTCCAGAAGGAGGAGGAGGACAAGACCTTGCAGCAGACGCAAGAAATCGGCATCCAGGTTGAGCGATTGCCTTGGTCTCTACACTGCACCGTAAAAATTGAGCCATGGGCGATATCCGAGCTCACGCTGCACCGCAGAGGCTGCGGTCACTCGGGGGTCATGTGACGTGTCGAGAGCTGTGTCTGAGCCTGTCCTCTGATCTCTAATTCGCCGCAGCAGGGGGGTTGAGTGTCCTGGGATGGGGAGGGTGAACCTGCCCGGGATTAAGCAGCGCCAGAATGGAGCCGGAGCGATCAGCTTCTGCTACACAACAGGATTAGCAGGTGGCCTTCTCACCTCCCACCGCCTGCTGCAACCCTGGCCTGCTGCCCCTTGGCTGCTCCAGCGAGACCAGAAGGCGCCCCCGCCTTTAGCCTCGGGCTGCTTCAACGCATCTCACCCTGAAAAACTGTTTCCCAACCTGGCCCTCAGGGACCCCCAGACCCTCCTAGCCACATGCCAGACAGGGAAGTTGGGAGGAAGCAAAAATGTGGATTGTCTGGCAGGGAGCAAAAACATGGACTGTATGGGGGGGTCCCTGAGGACCGGGTTGGGAAATGCTGCTCTAAACGACCATTGGGCTTGTGATGGACACAATGCTGACGGAGCCAAGCTACGAGGAGGAGCGCTGAGGGCGAAAAGGGCTACCACAGGTGGCGCATTAACGAGTAAAGTTACACAGCCAACACAGTATTCTTCTTTAACGGCCCCATGTCAGAATAGAAGTAACAAGGATCTAACATGGAGTTTGGGGTAGGCTACACATCAAAGCCATATCCAGCAGACAGGGCGGAATCAAGGGAGAGGTCAGTGCTCTCACATGAATCGAGTAGCCGACCCCCAGCGTAGCTTTTCATTTATTTTCTATTTCCTTCGTATTTTCCTTCTCTATTTTGCAGCTGCAAGAGCTTCCGACTGAACAGCTGCCGTGAGGAACCTCCCATCATGCTGTCTAACGATTGTCATTCAGAAAGTGAAAACAATTAAGCACCAGATCGATGTACCGGGCATAAGGGAGACACTGGGAAAGAGTGAAGATTCTGAAGGCATTTTTAACACAGACACTCACACATGATCAGCAGCATCTCAGCCGATTTTAAACCTGCCGAAAAAAACACACACAGATGGCCCTTTCCTCTTTACTCCATTTATAGAATCTGCTATAACTGCTGGGCTACTTTTACTACCATGACCCCATAATATCCATGGTCCCACCATCTGGAAGTCTTGCAGGTTTAGCATAGTCCTACTAAATTCATAAATATAGCCAGAAAGGACAAGCAGCACTTAGCAAACAACCCACAACGCCACCTGAAAGACACGCTCCCAGAAAAGCTGGACAAACCCCCCCCCCCCCCCCAAGAAAACAAGGACAAGACGCTACTCTCATCGTACTGGTGACCATATTCCCTGCTCGCCTTCTCCTCCCTGCTCCGACAAGCTCTGGCTCCTCAGCAGGCTGATGAGCAAATATGGAGCAGCTCACACACAAACTCACACGCAAGCATGAGGTGGGCGGAGAGACTAAGGCCTACGTTTGGATACAAGGAGCAAGACGGGCTTCCCACACTCAGAAGCAAGAAGGGTCAAAACGTAACCAAAGGAGGGAAAAAACATGGATGACAGCAAACAAAACATGGACCAACGCAAAAACTGAAATGGACATGGCAGGAGAATATGATCTATTGTTCCTATTCCCCACCCATCTCATTGGTGACGACCAATGGGCAACCAACTTGTGCTCATTGACTGTAACACCCCTGCAAAATTTCGATGCCCAACCCTGAACACACAAGATTTCCCCACCAGATTTAAAAGAAAAACAAGAGCTATGACCTAAAATCTCCACAGATTAAATGTCGACATGCTTCGTCACTAACTCACCAAAGGCACACTGGGTTAAAACACCACTGAAATGTACAAGCAAATTCAAGTAGAATGGTTTACCTTTTCCTTGTCACTTGCCTCCCTGGCCACTGTAGAGCCCTGAAAGTGATTCAAAAAAGCACTCCGTCATTCAACTTATTTCTACATGAAATGAACAAACACACACCTCATGAACAGATCCGCCCAACAAGAGAGTATTAGAAGCAGGACAAACAGACACTCACCTTGAGGTCGTACTTCTTGTAGACGGACAGCCGGTGGCTGAAAATGTTGCGCGTCACGATCATGTAGGTCTCATCTCCATCAACGGTGAGACGGTACATGCCAAGGAACTGGGGAAGCAATGTGTTGCCATGGCACTCCACAATGAACTGCAACAGGGACACCCAAGGCGAGTATTAAGGCGAGGAACCCTCAAATTCCCATAAACCCCTCCTCATTGTCTTGAGTCCCCGCCACACCTGATGATACTTCTTCAAGATGTTGTGCATTTCGGCGACGTCCTCACTGGTGATGATCTTGATGACATACCTCTTGTCATAAGAGGTATGGAACCTTGCCCCGCTGCGTCCCTGTGCGTCACTAGGAATGGGGGCGCTCCGAGTGAGAGAGTTCTGTTGGGGGAGGGACGTGTAAAGCAGGGGGGTTCATGCCATCGAAGTGGATTAAGACTCCTGCCTTGGGCTTTCAACCATCAAGGGTTCCAATTTCAGATTTCGATAACTCAGCCAAAGACTGATAGTATGAAGCAGATTGACATCTTGGTTGATAATGGAGAAACCCATAAGAGTTCTGCTGAGAAAAAAACACTGACATACAAAACAGGCAAACGTCATTATGCCAAACTCAAACCCTCCACCCAAGCTCCATAGTCAACAATAACTCCAGCTTAAACGAAATGGCAGATTCAACCATATACAGACGCTCCTCTACTTACGAACAAGATACGTTCCGAACGGCCGTTCGCAACTTGAAATGTTCGCAAGTCGTCATTCAACATCATTTTAAGGATATACGCAAGTACAAAGAACTAGGATGCTGGGAGTACGCACGCTATGCTGCTGCAAGGTGGGAGTAGCGGCCAGCAGTCGTACTAGGTGGAACTGGAGCGCAGAAAATTGTTTTTGATGTTGCAGACAGAAAACGGGAGCCCAGTGAACACAATTTGGACTTACAGTCCTCTTCGTTCATATGTCTGGAAGTTCGTAAGTTGAACGTTTGTAAGTAGAGGAGTGTCTGTAATTCCAAACATCCATCCATCCATCTTATATCCACGATATCTGGTTCGGGGGCCTGCAGCTAACCCAGACAGTGTAGGGCACAGTGCTGGGATACACTCCGGATGGTATGCCAGATAATCCATAACGTTGTTTACTGAAAATAATAGCCCAACTGTGAAATTAGCAGAGAGCATTGCCTGTAATTACCAAGTTGTTTTTCCAAAAGTACACTGTTATCTAAAAAATTTGAAATATTAAAAGTAAAAAAAAAAAAAAAAAAAAACATATTAAACAGTTGGGAGATTGGTTTTAAAAAAAAATATAA
>JAODKC010000082.1:14229019-14239914 GCA_026777985.1 Mormyrops attenuatus
GTTGTCTGTGGGGCCGTGCGTTTGCCGTGGCCCCCCATTATCGCAAATTGGGGGCGGGGCCCGGGTTGGCTTTGTCCCGGGTTTTCAAACCCAAGGGGCCCCCCCCCCCCCCCCCCCAGCGGCCATCTCTGAGCTCGTCACTCGTCTCACTGGGCGCTTTCTGTCATCACTGTGACGACGGCATTAGGGTTCACATTGTAAATGGAACAGGAAGTGCACCTCGGCCCCGAGGAAGGGACACTCGTGGTTCTCAGGTTCTGAATGGACATCTTGGTCAAGAAAAACTGCTTGGATTTTTGGTCTATTATTTCCAAAACCCTAGCAGAGGTGAACGGTATGACAATAAAACCATGTGCTGAGGTTTCCATCTTTGGAACTCCTGCTCACACTAATGAATTCACTCATAAACGATTAGAAGTGATCACTGATAGCCCATAGGGGGTATTGGTGGACTGGAAGTCAGCAAACCCAGCAAAGTTAGCTCAATGGTTTCAAAAACTAATGCAATTTCTCATAAAACAGTCAAAGGCTTAAACGAATTTTGCTCAGTCTGGCAACCAATGCTGCCACACCTTGTTAACCTTGAGTCCCTGCCCACTTAATAAGACAGCTATGAAACACCTACAGTATCCTCCCTTGCACCAATTTCTACACACTTGCAAATGAGACTCTTCAGACTGATAGATTTTTGTTTGTTTGTTTTATTTTATGCTTCATTCATTCATTCATTCTGCCCCATTGACAGCTACAAAGTTAGTTTGAGGGTGGGGGGGTATGAGGTTTTGAATTGTTTGTGTAAAAATTAATCATTCACACTTGTTATTGTATATGGAAGAAGCTATTTAAAAAAACAAAACAAATAAAACGAAAAGGATTAGTATGTGCAAAGTCTGCGAGGCCCAAGAGGCAGAGTGCAACCACGTTTAAACGAACTAGTTCTCACAGCAAGCATTTCCTTCTGTTCCATAAATGTGCTTCTTGCGTGAGGGTAAGAACTTAGTTTAGGAAGCAGGAAAGCGAAACAATATCAATCAAAACTAATCAATCGAAACTAAGCACTGCGATACCTAGACGGATTGTGTAGACCAGCTACTGCATTCCAAAGAAACAGAAAACAAAAGACATTAAGCTGCGAGCCCTCCAAGCTGTAAAGACAATGTTTGGAGATAAAATCGGATATGAAACAAAGATAATGATTAAAAACCAGACCCAGCGGTGAAACGAAGTGCGGACCTGCTAAGCTGCAGGCCGCGGGACAATCCACCACTCACAACGTCCTCTCTCGCTTCCCATTCCTCGACAGATGCCTTCATCCAGTCCGAACTTCCAATACTCACCACCCCCGACTGAGTTTGTAAACACTGAAGTCCTCCAGCACGCTTCTACGGCGCACTGCAGACAAACATCTTTTAAAGGCCGTAGATAGTATTTTTTCAAAATACCATGTTATAAACTCACCAACAGTCATAACTCCCAGTAAGACAACACCCCCACTTTTATAGGGACAAGCTATGCTTTTATGACATCAGTGATGCACCCATTGTGTCTCGCATGGAGCCAACTCCTCTGATCGCTGAACAGTTCATAGCCATGCTCTGCTACACATTAGCAGGCCCCCTCCCTCCGTACCAACCATGCAAAGCAGCCACCACCTGAGTTACCCTCCAGTAAATGCTGCAGAGTCAGAGAAATCGCAGGGCAGTTCTATGGTTTATGATCCGTTTCCTCACCTGCAGCGAAACAGTGAGGCTACA
Organism: Mormyrops attenuatus; assembly: GCA_026777985.1. Taxonomy (NCBI): domain Eukaryota; kingdom Metazoa; phylum Chordata; class Actinopteri; order Osteoglossiformes; family Mormyridae; genus Mormyrops; species Mormyrops attenuatus. Next base: position 14,230,774 of record JAODKC010000082.1, read on the forward strand.
CCCTGATTACACGGCTCAGACTCGCTGTCTCATTGCTGTCGATGCTTGCCGGGGTTCCCATCCCATAATTACCCATTATATTGTCTGCCTGGCTTCTGCCTTAGTCAGACTCTTGGATGGCATTCCGGAGAGGCCCTCAGCAGAGCCGGCAAAAGCCCCAGGGAGTTGCCTCCGCCTTGCAGCCACAGAGCAGGGAGAACAGCCGGACGGGGTAGCAACAAGACAGCCCACCCTACACGCCGCGCGGACGGAGTGCCACAGGGTATTCTCTCTGCCCAGATATACAAACAGTATGGAATTCCCCACTTCAATCACACCAGGACGACACTACTTCCAGCTGCTCCAGACATTTGGCACAGAAGATCTGAGCTTGTCGCTTGCTGCCCTTAATAAATTACCCATGATAGGGCAGAGATGTAGAACATTTACCGTGCGGTTGCGCTCGTTGGTCACTGGTGGCCAGAATTTCATCCACCCGAGGTTTATAATGCACACAGAATTAAGGGATATTATCACCACTTCGATAAAGGGGACCAATAAAAATGGCGAGCCTGTTCACCTACTGCCACATGAACGCTTACGGCTATTTTTAGAAGTCCCTTACCCTAGCCTTTGCAGAGAGGAGCCAGTAAGAGAAAAACGGAGGGAGCGAGAGAGCAGCAGAGAGAAAAAAGGAGATAAATTCTTTCTGGGTGAAGCTTTCAAGGTTGAGAACGAAACCACTGTCAATTTGCTGACAGCTTCCGGACAGCCATGGTTAAAGAGTAGCAAGCATGTAACACAGGCGAGCCGATGACTATCCAGGGCGCGAGTACCGCAAGCTCTACTGCTAAAGCAACTACTCACAGTGGTGCATGCAACCAGTGCTTTCCAGAGCCCCCCCCCAAAAAGCCACATAACCTGTTCAAAAACATTTCACTTTATGAACCAACTCAGCACCCCATTTCAATCCCCTCCGTAAGCAGCATTCCAATAAAAACAGAAGGAGCCCAAGATGGCGACCAACAGCTTGCTCCTTTGCATAATGAGTGGGCACTTCAGAGGCTACAGAGGAATATGGGTTCAGGCGTGGAGGCGGCAGGGGGGGGGGGGGTTTCCCTGTACAGGCTCTGGGGAACTCCGAAGCGGCAAGCCTCTCTGTACTAGGCAGCTAGCAGATAGAGCCGATGAAGTAGAGTCAACCAAATCTCCCGGAACTCGGGAAGCTCTGGCTCTTTGTAGACGATTTACACTTCAGGGTGCATAATATCATCAAAGGAAGCCCCGGTAGCACTTAATTTGTTTTTACATAATCAAACAAAACTAAAAAGGACCAAAAACTAGAAGACATGGGAAAGAAAAATGTACATTATTTCTAATATCTAATACTACTGTCTGTCCAATTGAATGCATGTTGCAAAAGGCATCCATGTTTGAGCCTAGATTAGAACAAGTTTCCGTTGTGGGGACGCGTCTAATTGTTTGCGGCACCATGCGGAGAGCAGCTAATTAATGACACACAGCTGGCTCAAAGTGGATTAAGACTAAATTAAGAGCCAGCTGGTCTGAAAGAAGGGCATTCGGAGGGGGAAAAAAATAAACAAATCTCCATAACCTGTAATCATCCTTCTGAGCAACCCTATATGGCAACATGATCTATCCCACCTGCTATGAGTCATACATAAATATCTGTAAAAAGATAAAAATACACGGCTACCATTTAGTGGCACTTCCTCATGACATATCATCCTCAAGCAAGTTAGCTAAATTGTAATCCATTTGTAACCAATCCATTTTGTGTATATAAATATATAAGTCGAGATTTTATATATGAAAATCATCTACTCACTACATAAAGAGCCTATAAGAAGAAAATGAATATGGCACGTGCCGCTTTTGGATGCTCTCGGCGTTCGCTTTTACTTTTCCCCCAATGACTCGCTGACCTCCTGACAACGGCTCAATGGTTCATTTTCTCGTCAGGCTACATTTCCATTTTTTTTTTAGCCTCAAGAATGACATCAGACCACTATCAGTCTTCGAGAAAGACTGTCAGTGTTGGTATGAAACGTCCATAAAGAGCATCAAGGCACGGAAGCATGACGGGCTGATGAAAGCAAACAAAGCCAACTGCCTCTATCACAATTTTCCTGTGCAATCAACTAATTTTGCCAATGCATCATTCTGAATGCAGGTCACATTTTCTCACACAAGTGTTTCTAGTGTCCCACGAAGCGCTTCATAATCTCAAAGTCAATTTTCAGAAGGTATTAAATTATACTTTCAGGAAAGTTAATGCTTTGGAAAATGGACTGAACGCCAATTATTGTCTTTTTTGCAAGCCACTATTTACTGGGCGCCATAATTATTCACTTCCTGTAACAACACTTGCAGAAACATGCGTGGATTTAGCGGCTGCAGAAGCTGAGAGCATGACAGTCATATCTCCCACACTATTTATGCAAACCTGGATACCGACGTCCATCTGACATGGATGTAGCGGTTGCAGAAGCTGAGAGCATGACCGTCACATCTCCCACACTATCTATGCATACCTGTATACCGACGTCCATCTGACATGGATGTAGCGGTTGCAGAAGCTGAGAGCATGACTGTCACATCTCCCACGCCATCTATGCAAACCTGGATACCGACGTCCATCTGACATGGATTAGTGGCACGGTATTCACGACACAGCCGGAACCTGATTTTGTAAATGACCATTCATATTGTCAGAAGCAGGACCGTGATGTTCATTTGGGCTCCCTTCCAGGCACGCTCTGATGTCCAGAGCCATGTTGTAGCCATGGTTGGTATCTGAAAAAATATGACCAATGAGCAACAAGTAACACAAGGGCCACAATACCTAGAGTTGTATTTTATTGCTTGTGGGTCAGCTGCTCATCCCCCCACAGCCCTCTTAACTGACACAGTGAATCACACTGCCCTGCCACAGCTGCATTCACATGCTGTAATAACCGACACGTTTTACAAACGCTCGTTTTTAAATTGATTCTTTGCGGCTGAGAATTGCTTTGACGCTACTCTAGGCGTTTTTCTTTGCAATCTGCATCATCATAAGTAGATGTGCCTTGAATCCAGACCACTCTGGGAGAGGATCGAGGGGTGACCTACACGGGGCTAACGGCAGCCCTCAAACCTGATCAGACTGGGCACGAGACCTCCCCTGTATTGGCAGGGGACCGCCTGGCACTCATTGTTTAAGAGTCTGACCTCACCCCGATACAAGCGCTGCTTACATGATTCATGAGGGCAGCTGCCTGCGTTGTCGTAGGGCGTGTCATTTACAGCCAGGGCCAGGGGTAAGAATTCCCATTCAACTACAGAACTCTTTCGGTAACGCTGGGTTTGGTCCTGTGTGAAGCTAAATCCTAAAGATGCACAATAGACTTTGACATGTGTGAAAGCCCCCAAAACGCAAAAACATCATGAGCCTCCCTCAGACACATACCAAGCTGCCTGGCCCAGTCTATGAAGTATGGGCACTCTGTGAAGCATCAGGAGCAGTGAAGTCCAAAAAACGTTGCGTCTGCTAATTGTGAAGGAGTAATTCCCAAGGCATCTCAGGCGGGTGACTAAGCAGAGCTTCTAATAGAGCAACTTAAAACACTTCCTGAATGTGTAGCATTTTTATGTTACCCAGGGTAATAGCATCACCTAAGTGCACAAAAAATAAATATAGGGTTTAGTTTTATTTTTTTTTTTTTACAGACTAAACAAGCTTTCAGCCAGATTCGTAAGAGCAAAAAAAGTCATAAGAATCAAACACATTTAAACATCTACACAGCTTCTACAGTAAATCTCTTTCCAGAACAACTAAGCTCAGACCCGGCTTGTCCTGAACCTTCATGAAGTGTTCAAATGCTGCCTTCGATTCTGAGCAAAACGGCAGTCGCTTCATACAAGTTAAACAATTAGAATTACAGCAAGTTGCAAATGGAGGAACACAGTTCTCCAGGAAGCAGCTGGAAATCTGGCAATTGATGAGGTCACCAAAGATAAGGAAGGCTCTGTGCCATTTCAGCCCCCGGCATTTTTCTTTGCATTCTTTCCTCCCCCCCCTCCCCATAAATTTTATCCATGCATGGTATCTATCTGACCTCTGCAGCAACCTGGACAGTCAAACAAAGAACAGTGAAAGAGTACGTGGGTGTTGCTGGATTCTGACTTTAAACATTCTTAAATAACTTAAATTTAATTATGGTTCCCTTTGAGCTCTTGGTTCATTGCTTTATTAATGAAAGAATCATTGTGGACAACAGTGCCTGGGGCTGTGTAACTCACAACTAAAACACTGTATAACAAATCGTAGAATTAAACAGTTTCAGAGTCCAAACAGATCAACAGCTCGGAATTCATCTTTCATAAGGGCTGCCATTTTGTTCACAGCATACTCAGTTCAGTTTGGTTGAGGGACATGTACTCATTGATTGTGGACTCATACGTGCCTTATTTTCTGGAGACATGATCTAGCCCAACACTGTCACACTTGGTTTATTAAATGTCCAATACACCATAAACTGGGTCTCCATGTTAGCATTCAGTTCAAAAGATCGTTACTTGGACCGAAGACCTTGACCTGCTTGAATATGGCATTCCGGAACACACAGCATGCCGCAGAGACAGCCGAAGATGTACCGTATGTGGCAAACATCATCATCATCATCATCACACAGTTTCTCCTGGCCAGGGTCTCGACAGCAGAAGTCAGAAGAAACAAACAAGCCACCACTGTGGCCAGCCATCCACACATTGGTAACCAGCGCTAGTAATAAGAAACCGTGCAAGATATAAATAGGAAACGGAGTTTAAAACAGGAAGCGCCAAGGTTTGTTATTGCTCTAGACAATGTGTGGAACTGACCAGTGCGCGGCGGATGCTACGGCGTGCAGTTACCATCACCATGCACACGCCCATATGCAGGTGGAGGTGGAGGTGAGCGCAGAGGACACTCCGGCAAGGAGTACAAATGCTTTTACTGAGGTCACTGGGGCACTAATATCTTAAATCTTTCACAAAAATTGCCACGTTTATGAAACGCAGTAACTGGCCTGACACCAGGGGCATCGTATATAGGTGCAGCCTTGAACAGAGAGCATGGACAGGAATACCCAAGAAGGGGCCCCTGGAATGTAATGGGGGGGAGGGGTGGATTCCGTCAAGGGCACATCTTTATATATCATTAAAATCTCTAACCCCAGGGGACTGACATTTTTATTAAATCATCCTTTATAAATAAAAATAAAATAAATCAGCCTCAACCTTAACTTGTCTCTTTCTCAAAGTACCTAAAATATGACAGCAGATGTAGAAATAGATTCTGAGACACACTCTTGCGGGCTCCCGTAAACGTACAAAGCGTGCAGAGGATCTCTACCCAGACTCCGAACGGCGTCATCTGCTTGCGGTTGACGGGCCGAGAGGAGGTGCAGCAGGTCGACGCTTGTCCGTCATCGCGATAAGTGCATCCTTGAACAGATGGACCCGAAGAGCTGCTGATGACTACAAAGTGTTAGCGCGGCTTGATAAATGGAGAAACGCCATGGACAGCAGGCAAGGCTGACTAACCCACTAAGCCGGGACTATTTGGGTGGTTTCTAGGGGTAAATGAAAAAAGGGATCCTTAGACAGATCTTGCGAGTTTGTGCTGCGAATGAAGACTTACTAGTATAATAATAAAACATAGAAAGACAGCTAAAGGCTCCTCTTGGTTATGACAAACCACAGCAATTCTGTCACCTCTATCAACCAGACATCCTAAACTATTTTTTTGAAAATACTTTCAAATATAATGTGAATTTAAATTACTGCAGAACCCTATTGACTTTAAAACTCTTCTGTAACCCACAATCTCAGGTGTGTTTTGATGTATCTACAAGATCTGAAACCCAACATTTCTTCCCTTTGAAGAAGTGTGTTGTTCCTTTCCCACAGCAAAGACCTGCCTACATGATTTTGAAAAATCTTACCTTTTCTTTCCTACCAGGGGCACCCAATGCATTTGCTTATTTCTTAGCATTATTCTACTTTAACCACCGTCTATTTAGAAGTTGCAGAAGAGCAGGGCGCATGAAGAACTTCACTTCCAGAAGCAGCCCAGTTGGACCCACGGATTGGCTAGTGTGCAGACAGGCCTTGGGCTGAGCAGTCTGCCTGCTCTGGGGTTGAGAATGACTCAGCCACCTGTAATCCTTTCCAGATCCCGCTGTCCAAAAAGAACATCAGACTGGCTTAAGAAAACAGAGGGGGACACAAAAAAAGAAGCAAACTGTATGCTTGATGGAAACAAGAGCTATTTTAATACACTGAAACTGATACCCTGAAAAATAAAATAAAAATCTGAGGCTCAGAATTGGCACCCTCCACAAACAGCTGGGGAGGCTTCACTCACTATGGTCAATCAGTCATGTGCTCTTCCTCTACACACTTTAAAATAGCACTAATACATGTTTTCATCATGCCCTGCGATGGGCCGGCATCCCATACTTGTTGTTCTCTCATTTGTGCTTAATACTTCCTGGATAGGCCCTAGGCTCACTGCGACTCTGCACTGGATATGTCGCTGGAAAATGCAAGATATTGTTTTTTTGATTGGATATTTAAGTACCTAATTTCCAAGACAACTTACTAATTTTTCACCCATTTACATAGTTAACCGGACAAGATGAAGAGTAAAACCAGCACCTTTCCTATGAGAACTAGAAAAAGACCTCCCAGGGAAACCGTCATTACCGTATGACCTGCTAACCTTTGCTATTTCATCATCTGGGTGAAAGCTACATAAAAATTAAGGAAAAGTGGAGAATTGTGAGTAGCATCTATTTTGTGCAAAACTACAGTGACTGGGCCATTCATAAAAGCAATACCTAATTATAAAATGAACTAACGCAAGCTCCAAAACCAGCAAACTTACATAGAGTGCTTATCCTAAATATATAGCTAGTACTGCAGGATATAAATGTACAAGCCAAAAAAAAACAGCATCAACAAACTCTTAGCTGAACATAAGGACTGTCAAATTTCAACATTCACAGCGAGAAATGCCAAGTTAATTTGAATTTGACATTTTCCTATGGAGGGAATTAAAAAAAAAAAAATCTCTCTCCGGGGAGAGAATTCTGCACCGAGGTGCTCAGAATAAAAAACTTTCATACTTTCCAACCTGTTACTCTACTACTGGTTTATCTATATTTATCTGAAAAGTGGATGCAGATTAAGTGGGTCATTGTGTGGGAAACAGATTATAAAGATGGCTCTTCGGGGTACTTTTCACAAAGCAGACGAGTACAAATTCAGAAACACGAATGCACAGCTCGGCTTCTCAAGTCCTGTGACAGAATGAGTCACCGGTGTTACTTCCCGTCTGTGCAGACGCAGTGGAATTTCAGATACTGCAAAACAAAGAGCAAGAAAAAGTATCTCACTCCATGCTGAAAACTGGGTGCCCATAAAGCCATTTTCACATAAATGTTATGATAATCTTGGCCGGTCTCCCACAAACAAAACCTCAGATGATTTCATCCAAAGACCCTCCAGATTGCGCAAGGCCATCTTACGCTGAAGGAGGTCTCACAAGTAAATGAATTCCCCCTTGGTCCAATTAAGCGCCACAGACAAAGAGCAATTAGCGATTAGCTCTGTTGACACCTGCATCGTTAGGTGGAGGAGATCAGGATTAACGTCGTCCTCCGAATGGGAAAATGAGCGCTCAGGGAGAGCGCTTTGTCCAATTATAGAATGTGGTTCTTTATCATGGGACAAAAAAAAACAAACAAGATGATTTTTTCTAAACACATTTTAATAAGCATTTAAAAGAAGATGCATAATTATGTTAGAGTTCAATATTTCCATACAAATTTAGCTCTGGCAACCTGAATATCATTACTCCGAAATACATTTATTATTACTGAATTGACCAGGTTAAGTCCCAAATTATTTTCTAGTAACAACATAGGTAGTAACAACTACCTATGCTGTCTGACTGAATTTGTGAACTTTGTTGTATTTTGGAAACTTGCTGACCAGCATTGTTTTTTTTTTTTTAAGTACTACCTGGCTAAGTACTACCTGGTGAATTTATGAAGTTAGTTTATTTATTAGAGTGTACTGGATGTGGATTTGAAATCCATTCCCAACATGAATAATTTGCCTCATTTTAACATCCATCCATCTTTTAACTGCTTATTCTGGTCAAGGTCGTAGGGAGCCTACAGTCTCAGAAAAATGGTATATATTTGTACCTTCGCTTGTCACTGGGGCTGTACCCTTGTAATTGTACCTTTTAAGGTACAGAAATTGACTCTGAAGAACATCTCAAAGGTACAGACAGCATTAATGTACCATCAATGGCACAGAAATGTTCCTCACAGTCCATTTCTGTACCTTAAAAGGTACAATTACCTACAGCTAAGGGTACAGTTGGCAGACCCTCGAGTGTACAGCCCCAGTGATAAGCAAAGGTACAAATTTTTGCACTTATTTCTGAGAATGTAGAGGTACCCCCTGGACAGGATACCAATCCATAACAAGACAAGCACGCACGCACGCATGCACACAGTTATACTCTTTGGGCAATTCAGACACTAGTTAGGCCTAACTGCATGTTTTTGGAGTGTGGTAAGAAAGAGGAATACCCAGAGGACCCCCCCCCCCCAAGAAGGAGAGAACGAAAACTTGCCGCACAAAGAGCGAAGATGAAATTCAAATCTCCGACACTGGATGTGTGAGATTACAGCACTACCCACGATGCCCCACCAGCTTTTAACAATTTTTTTTAAAAAAAGATTGCTGTACTATCTACCAATTAAAACTTGAATGTTAAATATTCATGAATGACACTACCATGCCCTGAGCTAGCAATGCATTTCCTTGTATTGCAGCTCATAAAAGCGAAATTAAAACAAATGGAATGGAGCTTTAAAGACAGCATGTGAATTATTTAAATGTCACTAAACAAATTATGCACAAGTATTCCGGATATCAGAGACTGCTGTCCATCTCAGAAGTTGCTCACTGGCCACCAATGTACTGTCTACATGTAAGTAGAAGCCTGATCAAATGAGAGCACTTTCATACGGCTCGTAAATGTCTTCCCCTCCCCAACCCCCCAACCCACCACCCCATCCCACAAAAAAATAACGT
>JAODKC010000082.1:14240014-14257083 GCA_026777985.1 Mormyrops attenuatus
ACATTATCTTAGGTTCTGCATATCACAGAGAAGTACAACTAGTACAACTAGTGCAATGAATAAACCGCTAAAAACAGTGTTTCCCCATACAGATCATCTACAAAATAAACAATCGCAGCGGTCAAGAATAACAACATTTAAAGAGACCCAACCCTGCAGTTAGAAACCATACATTTTTGACTAAAGGAGCATGCAGATCATTTAACAAAAAAAAAGTTACAGAAACACAAGTAAATGTACTGCATGCATTTTAAATACTTTTAAAGAGATATTTCAGAAACTGATGATAATAGATATGTTGTGAAGCGTTCTGGAGGTGTTTGCTTCAGCAGACTCTACGCACAACTTTCTGTAAAAGTAGCAGAGTCTGCTCATATAAAAATAATACATAATATACTTCTCCCACCCTTTAAATTACACTAAAGACCATTAAAAGGCAGCATTCATTTCTAGGTTAATGCATCTCATCCAGGTGGATGGAACTTCCAGACAGTAAAGTTCATCTCAAGGCACAACAGGTTCTTTCTGAATGATGCTTAATGAACCAGACACATGGCATACGAATTCTATAACAGACCCAAGACAGACGATACGCGTATGCCTGATGGCTTGATCTTTGAGCAAGTTGGTGCCGCGCACCAAGCCTTTTACTTATCCAATTCTTCCACTTATTTCAGGCGTCAGGTGTCGCTTAGCGGTAAACACATGCCAGCACTTACATAAATCGTATATTAACTTGGCAGCTGAGTCAACCATGAAGGAATTGACATGCGTTTGCCAAGATGAAAATCGTCTTCCTCAAAGATGTCAAGTTCACGAGTGGGGTGCCATCCTTTTACTATACATGAACTTGAATTACTTCGGCCTCGCTGCCAGTTTTTCCATCTCTCTCATGCAACAAAATTCCTAAAGACTAAACACTACTTAACCAAGATTTATTTAGAAGGATTTATTGGAGAGACATTAGCTTACAGTTTGTTCATGTTACGCACCTTAAACTGAAATTATTATTTGTATATACATTATACACAGAGCGTATGTATAACCTCAACATTTCCCTGAGGTTAATTCTAAAGTGTGTCATACGTAATACATGGACAATGACAGCAGACAATGGTAACGTTTCAACATGTCCCGTTAGACTGCAGTGTAAAGCACCCAAAGGGCAGAGCACTGTGCTGTCAACGTGCCACCGTGGTCCCACCAGCACTGCGTCATCGTCCGTGTCACACGCCATCTCGTCCCCCCCTTGTCGTGTGTGTCCCTGAATGACACATACGTGTCCTTGAATATGCCGGATGACTTGTGCAAACATGTTGCCATTTGTCAGAACTGGTTAGGAAAACAAGAAAAACTGAAACTACACAACTGCAACACTGTAATTTTTTTTTAGCTCTAATCGGGACTGTCGCGATAACAGATAACATGTGTAGGTTTTCGAATTGATTAATCGACAAGATAAGTAAAATATTAAAAATGTGACAGATGTAATACGGCAATATAATTACACATTATACGTAGAAACCGCCAGAGATGGCTAAAAAAAAATACATTGGACTAGCATCCAACTACCTCAGCATCCGAAAAAGCAAGACGCCCCCTTAGTATCGCGACATGACGTCGAACATTCGGTTCACCGAGCACGCGCGTAATGTCAGCTAACCGGCGCTGTCGCGACAATCCGGCGCTTTCCTTCGATTCGGGTTCGGTCCGCGCCGCGGGGCCGGCGTCCGACACCCCTGGCCGGCTCCACACCAACCCCCCTGCAGCCGCTTTACTCACCGAGTGGTTGACTCCCCACATAAGGACGCTGAGCAGCGGGTCGCTGGCGCGAAACAGCTTCACCTTCTGGGCCACGAAGTGTTTCTTCTTCGTCTTGGTTTTGCTGGCGATAGATGCGGCGATGCTGCTGGCCGAGGCCATGTTTAGTAAAGCTGACTAGCTAGGTTAACTAGCTAGCTAAGTCGGTTTGGTCGAATTGTGGGCGGCGGGGAGGGGAGGGGAGGGAAGGGAGGAGGAGGAGGAGGAGGAGGGGGGGAGAACAGCTCGCGCTGCTGTTGCTAAATCGCCGCGCGCTTCTCCAGCTCAGAAGTCTCCCCGCCAAAAAAGGGATAAAGCGAAATAAACTGGCTATCTGTGCTCGTCCTTCCGTCGCCACCTAAGCCCCCGTCCCCCTCGGCATGCCGTGCATTAAGCGCCGGATCGATATGCCCGCTCCTTCTCTTTTCGGCAGTCCCCTGCTAGCTGGCTAACGAGCAGCCGCCAGCGCTAGCACGCCCGGCTCCACAGACAGCAGTCACCCCCCTCTCCCTTCAACGCCAGCAGCTGAGCTGCAATTAAGCTAGCGATCCATCGGCTCCGCCAGGCCCATCTTCGAGACGAAAAGCACGCCCAAATGATCAAATCTGGCCACGCCGAGATACAAAAGCGTTAAAGCTGACGGATCTAGCTCATCAGCGGGGCTTCCAAAGCAGCCCGAATCCGAGCAGAACAGCCCACTGCGCAGAACAGCACTGCTACGTGCAACGCGACGCCTCTCCTTCTTTTTTGCAGGTCCCCAGTGATGACAACGGAGAAAAGCGGCTTGATTACTCCATGCGACAGAAATATCAGGCTGCAACCGCCCAAAAGTGTATTCTGAACGAGTGGAAATCTGCAGCTATCCTCCACTGCTTCCGGCCGGGTGCTATTCTGCTGACTGACAGCTGAAGGAAGGAGGAGACCAGCGCTCCGACATGCTGACAGATTATGTCTATGTTTCTCATTACACGTCGTCACAGCGATGCCTCTGCTCGGGAGGGCGCAATGCCATACGTGCAAATGACCTGTCCTGTACGTGCTAGTTTTCTTCAGGCCGTGCATAAATTGACAAATGTTATACAGTTTTTATGTATATTAAATTATAAGCCACGACCCTGACCAGCATAAGCGGCCAGAAAGTGAATGGATTCAATGTTATAATATTTAAAATTACTTTGAACTGGCGCAGCACAGTTGCATGTATATTATACCTAAAATGGCAATGTATCCATAAACACATCCACCACCAAAGGCCGGAAGCCATCACTAGTGACTTAGTGACTTTTGGAGCAAAATAGTTCGCAGTATTTCGAAGTCGTTTATACGCGACACGAGCATATTTATAGACAAATGCAATCGTCTTCCGTGCAGATCGTCGACGACTCAAAACAAAGTAATAAACTCCATACCAAAACAGCGTTAAGTGATGAAATTTCTAAACTATACCGGATTTGGATGCGGTTTGTCACTCCAATTCGTTATATTTTACATATTCCCTGCGTTTAATTGTTGTGTGTCCAACAAGAAAAAACATTCATGGCAAAACTGTCTTTATTTTTTTTAAAAAGTTCCATCTCCACCTTTTTATATAATGTTCTACTTTTCAGGTGTGTGGGTGTACCTGTGTTTGGTTTGATTGCAGTAATTATATACATATGTAATGCATAGCTTTCACAATGGAATAGTCAAGATGTAGTTAACCACTGCCAGTAAAGTCGAGAGGCTGACGAAGCTGACGATCGCTGTATAACTGTACTACTGCTGACTAATCTTTCCAACCATCTTTTTAGGCATTAAAAAAGAAAATCTACATAAGCGTAGCACCAAAAAATGCCGAATTTTGTTGGAATAATGCTTTGAACTCTGAGTTTTTCTTAATTGCACCCTCTTGGTTGGGAAAATTACTATCTGCAGCTGGAGATCACATTGTATGAGTCACTCTCCCAACATGACGGGATCTTCCAAGCCAAATTAAGGCCCTCTTAAAGTTACAACATGGAGAGGAAATTCAACACGTTGCATGCAGTATCTGGAAGGAATACAGAGGGGAGGAAGTCCAGGCATGCTTATGTAATATGCTATCATTTAAATCCTTACTGGTTTCAGCACACATGCCAGTAGGACTCCAGAGCTGCAATCAAGCCTGGAAACCAAATACTGTGACAGTTGTAATCGGTATTTGATTGAAAATGTGAGGTGTTTTAGGAGTTTTGCTGAACAAACAGATCTTGTTTTGGAACAAGACATGCTCAGAGATGGGCTGCCAGGATCTACAAGGCCTGCAGGTTTGTTCCAGCAGTCAAATTGCCACCTAGTAGTCACCTGCAAATGTTTACCCCACAAACCCAAACAGGAACTTTATTAGGCCTAATGAATTAGAATGTAATGGACCTCCTAGGTCATCCCTACTTTACGTGAAACTTTGAAAAGACACATGAAACCACAGCTGTGCCTGGCTTAGAATTTCTTGTGCTGAGTTTCTGATATGATTGAGAGCCACTGGAGCTGTGAGATAAGTTTGCCTGCCAACCAGTTGGTTTCTTCTTATATATTGCTTGACTCTGTGTATGCTGGACCACCAGTTATCAGTGATGGGATATCTACACTATTCAGTATTATTGTAAACTGTCAGCCAATCACAATCCAAATCAGACTGCATTTAATAACCACTGTCATAGCTTTTTTGTAGTGCATCGCTATTCTTTATTTTCAAAATGTTCCAACCCTGATGCCTTTTCCTAGCGCAAAAGGTTCAAAACCTTGTTCTCTCGCCAGACAGATTGCTGCTTCATTCTTAAGTATTGCCCTGCTTATGATCTTGTGGGCTGTTCGTTGCCTCCACGATTTGAGGGAAATCGGTGGAGCTGAACTAATTGGTGATGCTTTGGCTGACCTGGGCGTAAACCTCATAAGTTAAAGCTGTTTGCTTTTAAACATCATCGACCAGATGGAAAAGCTTTTCATGAAAGGATTCATGCTCTGACCCATGTCCCAACCCACACATGCCTCGTGGGCACTAAAGCCTTTCTCCAAAAAAAGAAATGAGAAGTTAAGCATGATGTTTCCAGCTTCACCCCTGTTCCTGGCCTTTTTGACCTTTTCCAGCAGAATGTCTTGTGCCAGCAAAACTGAGTCACCACTGGAAAACAGAACCTGATCCGAACCTTGTAATTTAACACAGTTGGGTTGCTCAATCCGGAACTTTGTTAGCATGCTCAAGTGATATGGATGGACTTAAATCTTGCAAAGAAACGAAATAATCGCACAAATAATAAAGTTAGTATTAAATATCCTAAGATCTACCTTGTATAGGCTGCTATCCAAACTGTCCAAGCTGTCCAATATAAATCTCCAATAGCCTGTTGTAATTTTTCCTGGTGGATGCATTTTTAATTTACTTTACCCTCTCCCTGGTAAACCTTACCACCAATAGCCGTCAGACTATCGTCCAGCTATATTTCCTCTCAAGTATATTTTCCAGCCTTGATATAATAGAGTGAGATTTACTGTGTACTCATTCAGAAAGCAGCAGATTTACACAAGATAGTATGTTTATCTGATAATTATCATTCAGTCACTTAAAATTATATTTTTCCCTGTTTTTGTCCTTTAAGACTGCTGTTCTTTGTGGAAAAATGAACGTCACATGTATTATTATTTTAAACTGGACCCCATGGACCCACTGTGACATGCTGTCACCTTTAGTATGGGTTAACAGTGGTTTAACTGCATGGGATACATTTCCATCGCTTCACGGTTACTTTTTCCTGACTGGACCGGTATGTTTCTGATCATAAACAAAGCTGAGCTATGCAAAACGTATCCCAGTGTTATCAGTTTGCAAATACCACTTGCCACATCGCACCCATAAGCAGATGCAAAACAGTTATGCAAATACAATTCAAAGCTCTGTTCCACGCGTCGTGACCGATGACCCTGACGTAAGTACCTGCACAGAGCTTTCATCTGAAAGTGGCCGACACTGCAGTTATGAAGAGGAGAAACAAAGAAGATATATGCAGAACATCACTCAGAAATCTGTACATACTTTTAAAAGCACATCTTATGTCAGGAGTATGTATTAGGTCTATCTATCACGTATAGGCCTATGTAGATACGCGTAATTTACAAACATTTTTCCTGTCAGATGAGCTGATTGACTAAATGGATTATAGAACTGGTACGATTAATGTGTTTGGGCATCAGCTGTGCCACTAGAGTTAGAGGATTAACTATATCCTGTCCTCATGTCGTCAACTGACTTGTTCTTTTCCTTTGCATTTGAGAGATCCTTCAAACAAACTCCGAGGTCTTCCGTCTTCCAGCACATCAAGCCTTAAGCATGCAGTGAAGACAACGGCCATTGCAGACTCGTTGAATGCCGTGGACTCACAGTCTAGGAATAGCCCACTGAATATGTGATAACAGGCACATGGCAAGTTGTAAATATGACATGGGGAAGAGAATACATAACGGAAGAAATGCTTATATGGGAAACCCGCAGAAGCAAAAGGGACTATAATATCACTGAGTAAATGATTAACCTGTATACAGCATCCCTGTAGAAAAAAAAAATCAAGGTCCTGGGCAAGGGCAAACATGGAAACTTGGTTAAAATGCATTTGTATTTAAGAGTCAAGAGTTCACTTGTACAGAGTTCTGTTTGCATAGGCAAATCTTCAGGAGATATGCATGACCTTGGCATGGAACCCCAAAGCAGTGCCTTGTTACTTCCTGGAGAGGCCGGATATAGCGCTCCCTAGTTGGTCCTGACTGACATCTTCTAAAACTGCTGCCATGCAGCCAAGGTGTCTGTGCTTCAAACCCTGCTGCACTTTACACTTGGCTTACGGGAAAATATAATTATTGCGTGTGCTTTCCTTTTCAGTAGCTACTACCAGGAGAAGAGATGCGTAGGTCTATGTCTTACCCGCAATGAAACATAAAATGCTTGGCATGTGCAGTTGAGCTATGCCTGATCGAGTCACGTCCGACTGCATTTACGTCCGAGGTCCATAGCAAATAACATGCACTTATTGAGAGACGCCTGAAAGCGGACGTAGTAGGACATTAGCGGGTGTATCGCTTAGTGCGACAGGTGCAGGAGAATGGGAAGCGCTGCCAGTCGTATAATGACCCTCTGTCCGTATCTAACTTGTAATGCAGTATGCATGCAGTAATGGACATGTGACGGACAGCTATAATACCGCGATACGCCCAAATTAACTTGCGACTTAACGCTGCATCAAAATCTGTATGAGATAATATACCCACATTTTTACCTCTAGAGGGCCCTATATATTAAGGTATGGTCTCTTCTCTGTTTTATTTATTATAAATTTATTATAAAGCCCTATATCTTTAGGTTATAATGCTCCTTCTTCTTATGTCTAAAAGGTACAGTGTTATGAATATTTTAGCTAACACGCTAATGTGTCAAGAATAGGTTAACGTGTTACGGTTTCAATATGGGTCTTCACTATGATTATTTGTAACCAAAAATACGTGGTGAAGTGTCTGCTAAGCACAGAGGACTGGTATGTGAGAGTGTGTCTAGTTAGTGGCTCAGTCGGTGGTACGTGAGCAGGCTTGTACACGACTCGCTTTAGGATTGGTCTCAGGAAACCCTTTTCTCTACTCCTTCTGCCTCTGGTTGCATATTTCCTCCATGTTGTATGGTTTCTCTCTGGCCAATTAGGTTTCCTCCTGCAGTCCAAAGACATGCACTTAGCTGAATTTTTGTTTCAGAATTGCCCATAGCACGACTGTTTGTGTCGTGTGAACTAGCATCCCATCTAGAATATTCCCCTGCCTTCCGTCTCACCCCCACTGAACTCAGCACAGGGTATGTGGTTGGAAGGTGGGTAAATGGATGGATATCACTCAGCTTAGAGGTGTGATGACCAATCCTGGATTTCATACAGTCCTAGAGGTCTTAATACAGAACCCTTCTCACTAGGGTGACCCCCTACTCCATGACACTGTGGGCTGGGACGGGGTTTGTAAACTACCATTTCAATTAAAGAGACCCGGATTTCACTTAAGCACTGTGTTCTTGCTGTGTGCTGATTGGTCAGTCTCCTATAATCATGCATGTGTCACTAATGTTAATGTGACACAACCAGGGTCTTTCAGTCAAGGAAACGAACCAGTCACAGTACAAGAAGAGCTGGACTAATTAGCCAAACACAGGAGCCTTTCAGTTTTAAAGTAGTTTGTAAAACCCAGAGTAGCTCATAGTGTCCCCTGACATGGATTAGGTGGTCACCCTACTTCGCACAGGTCTACTCCACTGTCAGCATGACTACCTTTCAAGGTTAGTAGCGTACATTGCCAAACATTTCTCATTGCACTGGCAATCCTCAGATACACCACTAGATGACAGTAGTAACCCAAATCGGAAATGGGGTCCCTCAATATGCTGCTCTGTTGACCTAGCTAGGCTTCATTCCTTCGCGCTTCATTTGACGTTGGCTTATTTAACAAACAGCAGTGCTGAACCGAGTCTCCAAGACTCCTGCCTCCTTTTTATATTCTGCCTAGCAACATGCGCTTTTTCTCTACCTGGTTCAACACAACCTTAATGACCTGGGGCAGTTGGTTAATGTGTAATACAGCAGGCGATAAGAAGAATCTCAGTCTTCTCTAACTCTGACCTTTACCCAACGTTCGTGTTCTGGACTCCGACTGACGTCCACTGGTTGCCGGGTTCTTGTGCTAGACGGCCTCTTCTAGTGGTGAATGTGCAGCAGAGTTTACACTCACTCAGGTACAGGAAAACCTCACATGCTACAAGTGTGTGGACTCTTGATTATGGTTATATGTTATTAGACATTTGGCTTTATTTCACACCTCCTACACAAACCAACACACAATGAACCGCATGCATTTTTCACATCTGTTTAACAAATTTCTTATTTCCAATAACTCTGCCTCATATGCGCCTGCATCTGTACCTTGGTCATAGTCAATAACTGTAAGGGTTGCTTCTTTATAAAAAGTGGCACACAGGTCAAAGCAATCCTAGCATGGAAAACAGGGTTCTGGGAACACAAATTGGCTTGTGTGCTGCTCGGTAGGGTTAACAGCCAGGTCTCTTTCCCTGTCTTTGCTGTGTAGGTGCGCTTAGCTGAACACCTCCAGATCTCATCCCGAGGCTCACCGTAACATCTTCTACAAAGGCCAGATCCATCTCCTGCAGGAAGCTAATAGTAATCACATTATACTACTGAACAAAGCAGCTATATCTTGTGTATGGGAACTGACAGTGTATTTAATCATACTAGTATCTTAACTGTAAATTCAGCACCTTACTGTCTCAATACTGCACACACACCAGTTGAATAGTAATGACCCGAACAACTCTGTTATACATAAGAAAAAAAATTAACCACAATGAACTAGTTGGTGGTTAGCACTGTCCCCTCACATGTCTAGGACCAGGGTTCAAGTCTCATTCCTGGATCTTTATGGTGGAGTTTGCCTGTTCTCTTGTCCGCCCCAGTCTAAAAACATGCTAAAGTGAACTGGAGTTGCCAAATTGTCCATTGGTGCGGATGTGTGTGTGACTGGTGCGTGTGCCCTGCCATGGGTTGGCACCCTGCCCTGGGTTATTCCCTGCTTTGTGCCCATAGCTTCTGGGATAGACTCTGCGACCCTGAGTATAAAAAATGGATGGCCGATTTAACTACAAAATACCTAAACAATGACAAAACATCATAATTAGCAACAATAAGGATAACTGTAAAAAAAAATCAAATGAATTAATTCAACATCAAAATGATAAGTAACATTATTACTTAAATCACATGGGATATTGCATTAATAAAATTCTGGGTTAGCTTATACTACAAAGTAGGAGTGTCAGGTTAATGCACTGTGACCTATGTCCTGTGGTCTCTACCAGTAACTCGCAGTTGGTTTGGCAATACTGAGCTCCCAACCCTATACTTCATGGGAGGGCAGTAAAGAATTGGTTTCTTCCAGTCCACTAAGCCGCACTGCTGGTGGTAAAATGGCACGTTCTTTCATTCGACTTGTATGTTGGAAACTGCCGTTTGAGGTAACTCTATCCAGGAACTGTGTGCAAATAGTTCGTCCAGTTTGCATGACTTCAGGTATGCCTCTTACTTCTGCCTCAGAGAAGAAATTTTGCTTAAATGGAAAACTAAAGTAGTTCCATCTGCATTCATGTTAATAACATCTTTTTTGTTTGTCCAATACTCTAGAGGTGGGTGTTAACATGCTACGTTTACCCCATTGCATTTACTCAAGTGACTTTTCAAAAAAAAAGTTTTCATTGTTTTGCTGTTGCTGTGTGTACAGTCTTTATTGTATTGTATGTCTGTATTGTAAAGTATCCTTGAGTGTGAGAAAGGCGCTACATAAATATATTATTCCATGACAAACCTAAAGTTAGCTACATCAAAAGCATTGCAAGGTAATAAAACTGTTTCATACATGTAAATGCCTGTGCATGTGTGTGCAGACTTGTTTTTTCTGTCTAGTGTGAGAACAAATGCCTTTTTTGGAGGGTAAAGCGTTTTTTCTGCAATCAGAATGAAATATAACATGACATCTACAGAAATGCTTTGCGGAAAGTTGCAATTGTGTTTGCGGGCATTTTCCTACCTGTGCAGGTAGAATCATCATCTGACTATTTTTGTTTTATGTATTCGAATGTGTGGGGGCAGCCTAAGTAGCCAATCTTGTGGCAGCAGAGTAGTGCATACAACCATGCATATACCAGTCAGGACCTATAGTCAATGTTCACATTAAAAACCAAAATTGGGAACAAATGTAATCTCAATAATTTTGATCATTGCATGACAGTTGGGTCCAGGCTGTCACAATGCGGAGGCGCACGGACCAGGGAAACAGGATAATAAGGAGCTGCAGGATCGGAAAGCGAGGGATTTATTAGGGAAAACATCAAGGCACACAGGGCAAAACAGGTAGCGACTTCAATGACAGGACTGGGGAAACATACTCTAATGCAGACTTAAAAATACACAACAGCTATTAACAAGACTACAAACAGCTGAAGACATTGGGAATCCACACGAGGTAGTGAGGGGGGACGTGGCACGCAGGAGGATCGGACAAACAGGGCGTGACAGAACGCAATCTGGGCGTGTTTAAAGGAAGCAAAGGGGCAACACAAGGGACACAAGGCACAACGGGACAGCACCTGGGGAAACAAAAGCAAGAAACATCAACGCACCAACGGGAACAGGAACGACACAAGGGACAAGCAAGACAAGAACCAGGACAACAACGGAACGAATGCAGACACGAACAGGGACACCAAGAATGGGAACAACTGAGGGACAAAAGGAGGGAAGGGACCAAGAGGGAACAAAGGTGGAACAGGGGGACGTGGTGCAAACACAGGGGGCACAAAACCAGGGGGCAAGGAGGCAAAGGGCGGAGGGCACCAGGGAGCCGCAGGGGCAACCGCAGGGCCAGAGCAGGCGGGACCCTCTGCGACCGCGAGGCGGGAGCCAGAGGGGATGCTGAAGGGGGCGAGGAGGAAGGTGGAGGGACTGACGGAGGAGGCAAGGAGGGAGGAGAAGGGGACACTGGAAGAGGCGAGGAAGGAGCAGAAGCCGCAGCAGGCGAAGGCACCAGCACAGCCGGTGAAGGCGCAGGCGACTGGCGCGTCGGAGCCAGGGGACCCGCAGGTGACCGATGAGACTGATAGACGGGGACCCAGCCGGAATCTACCATGCTGGGGTGATGGCTGGGGTGACCCACCAGAGAGGTTCAGTGGGGCAATCAGGGAAATCCCCAAGGGGTCCCACTCAAGCTACTCCTCCAACTCCACTAAGCAGGGAGGAGCGGTAGTGTGACAACTGGGGACCTCACCAGGGACGGGAGCAGGAACCAGAGAATCAGAGACCTCCTCTGCGATGGGAGCTGGGGGCACGGGAGCAGGAACCGGGGAATCAGGGATCTCTTCGGGGACAGTAGCTGGAAGCAGTGAAGCAGGAACTGCCGGGACAGGAACCACGGGGATTGGAGCAGGAACTGCCGGGACAGGAACCACGTGGACTGGAGCAGGAACTGGAACCACAGGGACTGGAGCAGGAACCGCCGGAACAGAAACCATGGGGACTGGAGCAGGAACCGCCAGGACAGGAACCACGGGGACCGACGCAGGGGTATGCACCTCTGCAGTGGGTACCGCCTATTTCTGGGACTTGGGGATCCGTGGGATGGCATCCCCAATAAACCTGACCCCCTTTAAGGCCAGGCACGTCCCCAGGAAGGG
Organism: Mormyrops attenuatus; assembly: GCA_026777985.1. NCBI lineage: Eukaryota > Metazoa > Chordata > Actinopteri > Osteoglossiformes > Mormyridae > Mormyrops > Mormyrops attenuatus. The sequence goes on from JAODKC010000082.1 coordinate 14,252,088, forward strand.
ACGAGCTGCGGGCACCTGTTCGAAGCGGCGGGCGGATGAGCTTTGGGAGTCTTCTGTGGATTGCCGGGTAATCCCAGACAAACACCGCTGGGTTAAGAATCGGGAGGGGCTCCTCCTGACTCCCTGCTGGGGAGGGAGTGGAAACCGAGACGGACCCCAGGAGGACCTCTGGTATGTCCTCCTGTCTTTGATTTTTCCACTTGTTCTTCCCTGCAGCTTTCAGCGGAGTTGGGGGCACCTCTCGTAGCTCCGATAGCGGACCATAAATTAGTCCATTGTTCAGGGCTACCTGCTGCATCTTTGACTCCGCTACCCCTCTCTGTATCCGCTGTAAGTTGTCTCGCACCTCCCCAGCGAGGTGCGAGTCCGCAGACAGGGACATCCCCTCTAGGATATCCCTGCTCTGGTAGGCGAGTGATTGAGCCACGGGGTTGTTCCTTACCTTGGGATGATCAAGCCAATAGATCACCTCGTTAACCAGACTGAGGTACTGCTTCTCGGTCAGGGCAGGCGTCTTCTTATGGAGTCCTGTCATTCTGTCACACTGTGAAGGCGCATGGACTAGGGGAACAGGATAAGGAGCCGTAGGATCGGGAAACAAGGGATTTATTAGGGAAAACATCAAGGCACACGGGGCAAACAGGTAACGACGATAATGACAGGACTGGGGAAACATACTCTAACATGGACTTAAATACAGAACAGCTATTAACAAGACTAGAAACAGCTGAAGATTGGGATTCCACACGAGGTAGCGAGGGGGGGCGTGGCACACAGGAGGACCGGATGAGCAGGGCATGACACAGGCAGGTTGACGCACACCAGTTTCTGGAGTTCACTCAGAAAAGTGTGAAAAAATACATCCAGAGAGCAGCTGCTTTGTGGATGGAAATGCCGAGAAATAAGACAAGAATGGTCAGACTGGTTCAAGGTGACAGGAAGGCTGTGGTAACTCAGAAAGCCTCTCTGAATAACTGTGGAGAGCAGAAAAGCATCTCAGAATGAACAACATGTTAAAGCGTGAGGCAAATGGGCTGCTACAGCAGAAAGCCATGTCGGGTTTGACTATTTCAGTTATAAACAGAAAGCTGAGGCTGCAGTCACCAAAAACTAGATACTTGACTAGAAAAATGTAGCCCGGTCTGATGACTCTCAATTTCTGCTGAAGCACATGAATCCACGGACCAGACTTATCTTGTCTTAGTAATCCAGGCTAGTGGTGGTGGTGTAAAATAGTGTAGGGAATGTTTTCTTGTCACATTTTGGGCCTGTAAATACCATTTGATCATTACTTGAATGCCATAGCCTATTTGATTATCGTTGCTGATCATGTGCACCCCTTCATGCCCACAATTTATTCATCTTCTAATGGCTACTTCCAGCAAAACAATGCACCTTGTCGCAAAGCAAAAGTTGTCTCAAGCTGGTTTCATGAACTTGACAATGAGTTCGGTGTTCTTCAGTGGCCTTCTCATCAACCCAATCTAAATTCAGCAGAGGACCTTTACGATGTGGTGGAACGGCAGATTCGCAGCGTGGATGTGCAGCTGAAAAATCTGCAGAAATTGTAATGCAATCATGTCAGAATGGAACAAAATCTGAAACGGATGTTTCCATCATCTAGTGGAATCCATGCCATGAAAAAGTGAAGCTGTTTTGAGAGCAAATAGAGGTCCTACCCAATATTAGTATAATGTTTCTAATATAGTGCTCAGTGAGTGTGTATTAGGTATAGTTTATATAACAATGTTTTTTCTCTTGTCCTTGGTAACAGAAAATTAGCGCTAACATTGGCACTCATTCTGATGACTAAATGATCAATCTAATGAGTCAATGATGATCTGAAGATATGATATTTGGGTAATGCATAGAATAATACAGTCCTTATTAAATAATTATGTTTTTAAACCACTCTTGGCCCTATAGGATTGCAGTCTCTGACACGATACGATGATACTCAAGTAACCGTAGACTGGAAGAAGAAACTTACCCCAGAACAGTATGTGGTAACAAGGGAGAAGGGCACAGAGATGGTGAGTTCAAGTCTTTCACTGAACCAGCATGTCATAATCTGTCTCCGTCCGTCCTGTCCTGTTCTGCCATATGGTTTCCAGATGTCTGTGTTGGCCATCCTGTGTCTTCCTCTCGTTTTCAGTTACCTTTAACTGTTCCCCATTACATGTGTTCCCTAATGGTTAGTCAATTGTTATGGCCCACACCTGTTCCTCACTTAGCCCTCATTATTAGCATATATATGTTGCTGCCCGTGCCTTACCTCTTAGCCCAGTCATTGTAGATGTAAATATTAGCCATTGTAGTGGTGAGTATTGGTGATGTTCTGTTTCCCCTTGTACACTAGTGGCCAATTGTGGAAACACCTAGCATTTTTGGCATTCAAAGAAAGTTACAAATATCCTACACTGGAAGATTAAATAAGCATCTGGAGCATCAGCTGAATCAAGTTCTGCAATCTCTAAAAACTGAAAGTGTTTCTACAGTTTTCGCCACTAGTGTAGAAAGTCTGTCATTTGTTTAGTTTCCCTGAACCTTGCCCTGGTGTTAGGTAGCCCAAGGTAGCCCTTGATTCCTCTTGTTATACCTGCCTCCTGCTTTGACTCCTTGCAGTCCTTTTGTTTCTGTTTAGTTGAGTTTTCTTATTCTAATAAACCCCTTCAGTTCTCCCTGAAGGCTGCATCTTGGTTCTCCCTCCTTTTGTGATGATACAGTGCAGGACACTAACTTAGTCCAGGTCCTCAGAGGGTTATGGGTAAAGTTCAAGGTAGGACTAGAATTTTGTTTTATGAGGCAGAGGAGTATGAAAATATGATGCAGAACCATAACCCACAAGTGAATACTCATCTCTGACTCAGAGTATGCCCTAAGCTAGTGTTTCTGAAACTGGTCCTTTGGGAACCCAGACAGTCCATAGTTTCGCAAAAAACTGGACTGTCTGTTGGTCCCCAAGGACTGCGGCACAAGCTTTCCAGGCTCCTCTTGAATCTGCCCAGCTGGCCTAAATGGGATTGATTGCCCTGGTTTGGACGAGAAAGGGTTTTTGAAACACATCTAAATCTCTCACTACCTGCTTCTCTGCCCAGCCATTCAGTGGGATCTATTTGAACCACACTGAGGAGGGCATGTACCACTGTATCTGCTGTGATATTCCTCTCTTCAGGTAAAGATTTCTCAGTCAAACTCCACCTCTACTCTTGTGTTCAGAAATTCAGTGCTTTACTATTACTGCAAATAACAATAATAATAATAATAATTTTGATTGACTCTGTATTTCTCATACAATAAACAATATCCTTGATAAGCACAGACATTTCATATAAAATAATTGAATATGAAAAGCGTGTCAGTAAATCATTATTATTTTTATAGCAACCTGAGTTTACCGTTAGGATGGACAAAACCTTCATATTCATTATATAGTCAAAAAGTACTTCCGCATTTGCTGGGACTTTCATTGTATTAGTATTTGCTAATCTCAACATTGTCTTGCAGATTAAAGCAACTGCAGAACTACGTCATTTGTGCCTGTTAATCATGTGTTAGCGGTTGCCTGCACTTTCAAATAGATTAGCCATTTTCCACCTGGTGGTAGGTTCAAGTAATGCAAGCTGATTTTCAGTATTGATATCTCATATGGAGTCTTTAACCTGATCTCACGTTCCTTTTCAGCTCCAAGTCCAAGTATGACTCTGGGGCAGGCTGGCCATCATTCACCCAGGCCCATGGGACATGGGAACATGACGAGAGTCATGCCAACATTTTGCGAAGACCTGACAACTCGCTAGGTAGTGAGGCGACGGAGGTGATATGCAAACAGGTATGCTAAAGGGCAGATCATCACTGTCATATCAGGCTGAAGGAGAAGTTTTAGTTTGACCTTGGCATTTTGATGCTAGGCTAAATGAGCAGTTATGAAAGATGGATGGATGGATCTACGCATGTTCTGATTATGACCGCAATGTGTTTTTCATAGTGAATGGAGACAATTTCTTAAAGTCTTATGTGATAGTTCATAGCAAATTCATGATATATTTGCCAGCATCTTTTTTTTGCACAATTATCACATTTGCTGGTTCCACCATTAGACTTTTCCTATTCTGTATGGGTAAGAACAACACTTGTGGCACTTTTCCATTGACAACAAAACCCGAGCTGTACCCAAGCTGAACCAGAAAGAGACGATTTTCCATTGTAGATTATGCGAACTGCTGCAGTGAGGCACAAAAGAACTAGTGATCTGCGACAATATGCATGGATTAGCACTATCGTGCATCGTGATGCATTAATAAATTCCCGGTAATTCGGAACTCGAAAATTTCCAGTCCCTGATTGGAAATACTGTAGAATGGCCAAATAGAATGGATCCGAAATACAAATTTACACAAGCAAATCCTAATTCTGCCGCCAATTGATACTAACGTAACATGCCAGTTCTCACAGACGTGCTAGTGGAAATTAGCACACGATAAAACATGATGTGCAGTAGAGCTGCCGCGATTAATTGACGAAGACGATGACATCAATGCTGAAAATGGGTCATCATTAATATTTCCAATTGAGGCATCTTTTTTTCTCATTATAGTAACTCTTTACGTGATAGGCCAAAATACTTAGTAATAACACAGTTATTACTGAAGTGAAAATCATGAACAAATATAGTCGTTACTTGAAATAAAAATGTGTCACGACCCATTAATTATGAAAAACATGAGATCCATATTTCACTTGTGTTATTCATTCTTGTTCCTTCAGTAGTTCACAAAGTTTTATAGAATTAACAGATATAGTAACAAATATAGTAACTGCTTGGGATAAAAGTTGCGTCATGATTCATTAAAGATGAACAAACATGTGATCAGTATGTAACTAAGACTTAGTTTGTGAAGTGCCGCCCCTGGCCAAAGTGCGGCCCTAAGCAGAATTTTAGTGTGAGCACACCCCCGCGCGGGGGCTAGAGTGGGTGGAGCTCCGCACTTAGTGG
>JAODKC010000082.1:14257183-14292878 GCA_026777985.1 Mormyrops attenuatus
TTTGCACATTTGCAGAGAATGCGTCCCCTTGCGGAAAATGGGGCCCCCCATGGATCGTGGGGCCCTACGCACAGCGCTTGTTCTGTGTGTAGGGAGGGGCGGCACTGAGTTTGTGGTTAATTAATACATAAGTCATAGCATAATACTATATTTTTTGTACCCCATCATGTAAAATGCTACCTAAATAGTTTTAATGAAATTACCTTTTTGATCTCTAAAATGCTTCAATACATTATAACAAATATTTTCCTTCGATATCACTACGTAATAGTTCAAATCATCACAAAACAAAAAGGTGGTTTGGACATTGTATAAAGTTTTGATGGCAAACCACAGCAGCACTAGCGGTATGCACGATCGCCTGAAGAGGAAACACCTGACTGCCAGAAGAGGCAAAAGCCTAAGTGTTATCTATTCATGTTTATTTAATTACCATTAGTATAGAGAGCTTTTGAATATTGCAGCACCGATGAGATCTGGTAGCCCTTGTATTGTTGTTGCTGTTGTAGTAGTTATGATTATAGTTGTACTTCCCTGTTGTCGTGCCCGTGTGTTGTGTGTACCCTGTCTGATCCTCGCATGATCTTAGCTTGTAAGTCTCCCACCATGTATGCACCTTACAGTTTGGTGTCTGGCCACCTTGTGTTTCCCTGTTACATTTGGGTTCGGTGCTCAGTCGGTTACAGTCCTGTTAATAAAGAGCATGTTCTGTCCCGGCAAGCCAGTCTCCTCGTCCTTTGCTTCTCTCGCTATGGCTCAGTCCACCCGGCGCGACATTGGTTTCAGGAGTGGAATACTGGAAGCAATCCCACTGGCGCTGCTGGAGTGGGTGGTCTTCGACATCATTCGGCAAGCCTGCTCCATCCCGGCGGACCTTGAGGCGGCAAGAATGCAGCGGCGCTCGAGAAGCACCAGTGCTTCTCGGATGAGGACGACTCAGCTCATCTGCACAGTGCGTCCTGAAGTTGTTCCTGCCAGCCAACTAGACTCGTGTCTGAAACATCAACATCAAGGCAGGTTCTTTTGCAAACTCTGGCCGCTCACCAGCCATTGAGTGCTCCCTGCTTGTCAGCTTTGAGGAGCTGCAGTGCGACCCTGGCTGTGGGCACAAGCAGGCAGAGACTGCTATGCATGAGGATGAGGAGGCTTGCTGCAGCTGGGAGGCCCAGTTAGCCCGGGAACACCACGAGCTTGACGAGCAGCAGAAGCGGAACCATCAGGACTGGATGCGGCTGCGGGAGTCCGTGGAACAGGAGCAGTAGGAGTTACAGTGGCTACAAGAGTCCGTGGAACAGGAGCAGTAGGAGTTAGAGTGGCTATAAGAGTCTGTGGAACAGGAGCAGTAGGAGTTAGAGTGGCTGAAAGAGTCCGTGGTGCAGGAGCAGGAAGGGAAGGGAGCAGCTGCATAGCAAGCTGGCCAGCGGGGAGCAGGAGCACGACTGCCAGGTGTGGAGGCCCAGCACATGAAGGACATCCATGAGGGGTGCAAGGAGGAGGCCAGCTTGACACATCTCCAAGAGGCTACCGGCCTGGAGCAGGAGTGGCTGTGCAGGGCTGCCCGACCCAGTGAGCAGGAGGCCCGCAGCAGGACCAGCCTGCTGCCCAACATCAGGGCCTCACTAAGCGGGGTAGGAAGAAAGGCCAGGGCCAGGAGGAGGCCGCACCACCAGCTGTCTCCAGCAGCTCCATGCGCTGGCTGTGCTCGGAGAAGAGGGCCTGGCTGTAGGAGTCCCTGAGTGGTGTTCCCTGGCCAGGAGGACCCCTGGAAGGGCTACCCGATCTCCCTAAAGTGCACAAAAGGAAGGGTAGTGGTGGGGGGGATCTGACATGCCAGCAGCGCCTACCAGCAGTTAAGCCGAGCCAGCGCTTGCAAGCTTCGGGAGAGAACGGCCCTCTACTGTTGGAGGCGATGCCCCCTGGCACTTGCTTCTGAACTGAGGTGGGGACTGGGGGTGGTGGTCAGCGGGATGGTCGATCTTTGAGGGGGGGACTGTGTAGCGCCGGTGAGATCTCCACATCCCGGCATGCCTCGCGAGCTCGTGTATATAGCCCCGTGTATGTCATTGTAAATAGCCCTTGTATTGTTGTTGTTGTTGTAGTAGTTATGATTATAGTTCTATTTCCCTATTATCGTGCGTGTCTTTGCCCGTGTCTTGTGTGTACCCTGTCCAATCCTCGCATGATCTTAGCTTGTATAAGTCTCCCACCATGTATGCACCTTACAGTCGTTAGGTGCCGGTTACTGTCCTGTTAAGGACTATAATAAAGAGTGTTTTCTGTCCCGGCAAACAAATCTCCTTGTCCTTTGCTGCTAACGCAATGCCTCAGTCTGCCCGGCGCTACAATATCCTTTGTCCTTGTAGTGGCTAAATACATTCATTATTAAAGCCATAAAGTTGTCTTTCTGTTACCTTAGGATTTCCATTGAATGAGTGTTTGAGAAAATGTTTTGGCTGGAATCTAGGCTTATTCTACGTTCATTGATAGTACCGAGATGTGTGTTTTTGTGCAATGGCCTTGTTGGGACCGGTGCTATATTCGTAAAACTAAAACTGAGACGAAAACAGATACAGATTATACAGATTACTAACTTTTGGGCATCACAATATGCCTCTCATTAATATTTTATGCGTGCTACTAATATGCTTATTGAATTGAATGCGTAAGTAATGTCCAATAGTGCCGAAATGCCGGCGTCCATTATTTAAAGCCCTGCAATAGCATACAGTTAAAATAAAAATAAAATAAAATGCTGTTAAAATAAAATTATCGTAAATGAAGCGGTGAGATTTTCTGGAGGAAGATTAATCATTTGGATTAACTGACCAATCAGTAAAATAGTTAAAAGATTAATAAATAGAAAAATAGACTTTAGTGGCAGTGTACTGATGTACACAGTGTGAAGAGTAAACAAGCGTCCATCTCTGCAGTTTTACGTCGCTGTTGCTCTCTAAATCCAGCAATGCCTTTACCAAGTCGACCCTTCTGTAGTGAATAACCGAGGTGAGCTGGAAGCGTGCTGTAACTAGTGTCTCTTTGCGGTTCTGATCGGGTACGGCCTAGTTCCTCATGCCAGCGGCAAGTGGTCTATTTTACACACAGTATACGTGAAGGGAGAACTTAGTGAAAATGAGTGAGATACGGTGATGGTGTCCTTTGTTGACACAGCCCTATTGCCTTGTTTTTACAGTGCGATGCACATCTAGGTCACGTGTTTGATGATGGACCAGACCCTATGGGCCAGCGATTCTGCATCAACAGCTTGGCCCTGAATTTCAAACCCAAAGTTAAGTAGTGTGACTGCAGAAAAGGAAATTCCACTGAAAGACACCGGTGTTTATCCTATTCCTCACCTGAAATCCTACACTTACATGTCACAAAGTTTTTATATAGCTCCCTGCTCACCATCGTTGCTTATAGTGCATGACAAATATGTAGTATTAGCATTGCAAGTCGATTTTGAGCTTGGTTTCTCACTTTTTTCCCCACAGTACCTCTCCACATTTCATTTACACATTTCCTGTGGTTTTCACATGTATACTCTAATGAATAAGAACAACATGTTACGAGTGGCCTTAAGTCAGAAATTGTATCGTTCATTTTACATTACAGGCATTTTATCAACATCAGTCGTCTCCTAATTTTTGTTTTGGTCTTGATTTACTATTTGTTTAAAACAAAGTTAAAAAAAGATTTAAACTGAGTAATGTGCAAGAGTATTTAAGGGTAATAAGCAATTCGCCATGTAAAACAGATATGAGTCTCACGAAGCAGTAAGAACATTCTAAAAATACACAACGCTGTGGTTAAGTTCAGCTCAGTAGCAACTGTTAGTTGCATTTTGCAAAAATGGCTTTCAGTTGTCAGCATTGTCAGTCCTTCTAAAAGCAAGAAGCTCCTTAACATGCAAAATATTATCATTGATGCATCAATAATAATAATACCACGATAGATTGTATCACACTTTTCTTTGTATTATGACAAGATCATCAATGATATTGTAAATGCACCATGAAGATAAATAAAATCTGATTTGCTATATGAACAGCGATCATCACTCTTTCTATATTATACATGATCAACATGCATCTAATGGCAATTTATTATTATTGATAAAATCAAGCCCAGCTTTGAGTAAGAAGTTTCCAAAGCGATTGTAGAAAGAGGCTCCCAGCTCCCCACAAGCCTGCCCTGGGTGAGCGGCTGGAGGGTGCCTGAATGCTTTGGGTACGGATGGCTCTCCTGGATCAACGCTGGATTCGATCACATCCTGCGGCTTTTAGCTTGGTGGCTGCACTGTCACCCACGAAGCTGTTCCTTCTCGTCGCTCACCAGCCACTCATCTCGCTCCAGCCTCATCTTAATCTGTTGTATTTCTGTACTTAAATGTGTTATGAAAAATATCAAAGCAATATCAAAGACCCAGACTCCAAACAGAAAATAGCGAAACCATTCAGCAATATGCCCTGTCAAGAAAGAAATAAATTTTACTGCTAACAATATTCTCATGTGAATGGAACCATGTGTGCACCTTATGTTAACTACATAAATTTTCATGGCTATTTTTATTTTTAATTTCTGCATTTATTTAAAGTGGTTGCTTTTCAACACCACCATGTAAATCGATGAACTACAAAATTTTCACCAAAAATTAGAAATATGGAAGTATGTACTTACATAGCTCTGGACAATCTCCACTGCATAAAAAAAAGTAAACAGACTTTTAAAATGGCTAAATCTCAAAGCGTTTGATGTTGACGTAGGTGGTAGTAATGTGTCTTACCTTTCACAGGTCATTTCTTGAAGTTGAGAACAAGACTAAGCACTGAAGCTTACAATTTATGTGTGTACCACAAATACGAAACAGCTGGGTTATACTGGCAGAGAATATATTGTGTTCATGTGCAATAGGAACAGAGTTCATGGGCGGAGCATCACAGTCGCAACCCATCCCCCCCCCACCAAGTTTTTGCAAGTATGCAAGTTTTTGGGATAACCTTTAGGTGTGAAACCCATGGTGAAGAGAGGAAGGCAAATAAAAGTCTCACATGAGATTTTGGTTTCTCTGGATGCTTATACGTTCTGTCAAGGATGAAGAGTTTCACAAGCAAACTGCAGAGGGTCTAATTTGCCATCAATTAGAGACGACTTTAGCTTTTAAAATTTTCCCAATAATTGTAGTGGAACAATAATGTAAGTGGAACAGATCTGAACTCATGCAATTCCTTGGGACGTTTCGGTTTTGGAATGGGTATTACGGTGGATGTTTTCCATAAAAAGTAGGTGTCTGACCGCTCTCGGCACCTATCTGGAAGATTTTCCTTTCTGGATAAGATTGGCCACCCCTGCTTTAGGGGCACCGTCAATGTTAGTGTTAACATGGTTTTCATCTCTGATGGTGCGAGAGACACCACTAGTTTTAGACTTGCCTGATTAACGTGAATAGATGCTGACAGACAAGTGCAGTTCCTTCGGTGCTGTCCTGGTACAAACTGAAACAAACTCTGGTGAAGCAGACAAAATGTGCTTTGCCTCCTCAGACACAAGTACTGACCTTTCAGCATTGCAGACTTTAAACGGGATGTGGCGACATTACCATAGCATTGCTATGGTGGCTTTGTTAATCCATGCTCCTTCTCCATTAATCTCGTGCGTAGTAAAAGTGTAGTATAACAATATAGATAGCGGTCAATATAGTGGTCTTTCTGGAAATAGAACTGCAACCATAATTTCGCCAGAAAGTCGCAGAGCTGCAGCATCGGTAATGTTAACATACATATAGCAAAATTCTAAAAACCATATAGGCATTAAAATTTGTTTACTTTTTGCATGAAATGACAGAAATCTGTAATCTCGCAGCATTAGTCAGCTTTGGTGCTGCTCTGGCCCGTGAGCGAGGCCCTAAACCCCAATCGCTCCAGGGACTGTCTGACCCTGTTCTCTCAGTTGTATGTTGCTTTGGATGAAAGCTTCTGCTAAATGGATTAATAAATAAAGACTAATGTGCAAATGTTCAGTATGTTTAAGGGTTGTGCTTTGGTGTGACAGTACTTCAGTTGTTGAACCTCAGTGTACATGAAAACAACATGCATTCCCTCTTCAGTACCTCATTAATTCAGGTATGCTCTGCTGCATTCACATAAATCAACATTAATTAAAGTGCTCATGCAAAGGTCCTTCTCCCCAGAGTGAAGATGTTTTCTGTGGTGAGTCACAATTTAAGAAGTGTCTGGGTGCAGATCTCATCTATGAGGTTACCTCTCCTGTGACACCTGGTTGAGGAGCCAGAGAAGAAGTGGCACTGTAAACCATTATCGCCTTCTACTGTTCTGGGGTGGTATTGCAAAAAAAAAAATCTCACGTACATCGAGAAATCGACACTACAATGTCTAGGATGTTTAGCAATTTTTTTTCTTCTGTCTCTATGTGAGACCACCATCCTTCTACTGAGGAAGCTCGAGGGTCTCAACAGACATGAGACAGAAACCATGTGAACTATGTGACCACTGAATAACTGAAATCTGAATGTTAAAGGGAATAGCATGACAATCCATAATGTATGTTATTATTATTGCTACATCAAAACATGATTTTGCAACTTTTGCCAACAAATCCATATGCCTTTACTGCCAACACTGCATTCATACACACTCATCACAAGTCATTAAGCAAATCTGCATTGATTGCTTTGGTTCCCAAATATGTGGGGTCCGAACCGTATGGATTCCCAGTCGCTTGGGATGTGAGCCCCAGTATATTTGCTCTGCAAATCTTATTAAAATATTAATACATTAATTAACTGAGCTCTGTATTCATCAGTAAACAGTGCATATGTAATTAGTCTTCAATTCATAGAACTGAGCATCCCAGCCCAGTATCAGTCCATTACAGATTTGCATAAAGACCCAATAAACCCCCCCAAGCTACCATGCTGAAAAACGCACATCTGGCCCACTTAGAAATTGTCCCTCATTACAATGCTGGTGCAGTACATGTTGAGACAAATCCTTCCATAGGCGTACTGACCGCCTCATTGACTTAAACCCATCACTTATAAACCTTGTCTATGTACGCGCGCCATTTCTAGGAATAAGTCGTCATTTAGCATACTAGAGCTTCTGGAACACGATTTATAAAGAAACGTGATTTGAATATGGTGGCTGATTGTGTCCTTCACATACGAAGATACAGGTCAAGCAGCACTCGACATATGACAATATGGAACACAAAACGCTCTGAATTACTCCGAATCAGTTCGCAACAGATCGTTAATTTTGTGTCCATTCAGATACAATCATGTTTTCCGTACAACATGACGTCGTTTCCTGGACTCAGGATGGAGGTGGGTTTCAGGTTGGAGATGGACTGAGAGGTGAGATCTACGCTACACACTGTTGCACTATTTTACTGATTATGTACAATTAACGTTAGTGCTGAAGTGACATGTAACTGTCAGCGTGGAGTAAATATACTTCCCAGACTCTTTGAAGGCCTTTTAGGTTTAGGGGTAGTGCTCATGAACAGAAGGTTGCTAGTTCAAATGGAAAACGTGCAAGTGTCATTAAGCGAGGTTTATTGGATGGATGACATTGCAGCAGTGCTTATGGACAAGATGGGCAGTGGCGACATCTACTGGGCACCAGAGGAAACTTTTTCTGTAATTGTTATTTTTTTCCCGGTAGTTATTTGAAAAAGTTAAGATCCTTTTTTCTACAACAGACAATTAGCCAGGTTCTACAGCTCGGTGGTATCCAGTGCCATCTTGTTTTCTGTGGTGTTCTGTGTGTGTGTGTGTGTGTGTGGGGGGGATTATAAGTTTGTCATTACCTCATTAAAAAGGCTAAATCAGTGAGGGGGGCTGGGCATGCTGGAAGTGCTGGAGGAAGGGGCCTAAAGACCGCACGATTACAGACTATCATCGTTTCAACGATACGCTTTTTTGGAGCACCATCAGGCAGTGGTTCATATCACCACAGGGCAGCAAGAGGAGTTTTAATGGCTCCTTTCTACCAACTAACATCTTCCCCGTCCATCCATCCTATAAACTTTGCTTATTAATGACTCCTGTAACTCTTTATCTGACCTTGGATTGGTTCTACATATTTTTGCACATTAAGCCAAAGTAGTAACTTAGTAGCCATTTATTGGGACTGTAAAAGAACCCAAAGAGATCAAGAAGAGTTTAAGTGGTACCTCCAACACCTCAGATCAACTTGGAATCTAACAAACCCAAGTAGTTTTTATAACAGCTTATTCAGTCCAATAAACTTCCAGTCTTTTTTCCGTATCAAGTCTGTTTTTTTAAGCTTCAAATCCAATTTTGGGTAAGCTGATAGATATTAATAAATAGTACAAAGAATACTACAGTCTACAAAGAATCTGCAGTGTTTAATGTCTTCATTGTGTACCATCTATATGGTACAAAAATGTTCCTCAGAGTCAATTTCTCTACCTTAAAAGGTATACAATTACAAGGGTACAGCCACAGTGATAAGCAAAGGTACAATTTTTTTGTTTACCCAAAATGCTGTTTGAAGCTTTAAAAAAACATACACTTGATACTTTCCGCAATAACTTGATCACATTAAACCATGCATTTACAACATGTCCATAATTTACTGCTTGTTTTATATTTTGCAATTTACAAACATAAGGTTCGTCAATGGGTTTTTAAAACCGTCTTAAAAACTGTATATTCAAGGCTGAATATTTATTTTGAAAGTAATTCTACTAGTCAGTGTGACGTTTTAACATGGATGGCATTTGAGGATAAAACATTTCCGTTGCTGGGCTGGGTCAGAAATTTGAACTTCGAGTCAGTTTGTTCATTATGAAGTTGAAATTAGTCAAAAGGCAAGTCAATACTTCAGATCACTGACAGCCGACGCTCCGAGGTTATGTGTTAAAACATGTCCATTATTGGGGTACGGTCATTTAGCTGTTGCTCAGAATGTATTACGCATTTTAACATCGGTCTTTCGTTATGCGTTTCATGGCTGTCATTTAAGGACGCGACGCGTTGCTGGAGTGTGGGACGGAGATTCGACGCTTTGGCGACATCTGCAGCACATTTCAGCAGCTTCTGAAGTTTAGCACGACGGCCAAAACCTCCATCGTGAGCTGAACAGCAACTGGACGGTCCTCACAATAGATGCAAGACCGCACACTCCTGCGGGTGGGGAATACGCTCAGACTTAGAAATCTGCCTGTATACCGATAAACGCGACCTGGGGAAAAACAACTCGCTATTTATCCACTAAAGCTATTTGTTTTGTTTTTCTTGCCCTGTGGTTTAAGCGATGAGTTATTCTGTTCTTCCTTAATTATAGTGTATGTGAAATAAAAGTTTTTTTGCGATTGTTAAAAAAAGATCACATTAATAAAACCAATTAATGGTGACTGCCAGAAGTTTAAAAATCAACATGTGTGTGGGTATATAGTTGAATTCAGAAGACCATGAATATACTGTGTACTCTTAAGATATAATTTATATGTTGATATAAATGTATTTTTTATGTTATAAATAATTTGTTCACTGTAACGAGGTGTTTCAAAATGTGAATTAAGTTAACGAATTAAACAATTCTGTGAAGATAGCTGGCCACTCAGCAGCGTTTGATTCAAAGATAGGACAGAATTATACTGTCAACATTATAAAGGAGTATTACCTTTAGCCAAGTATCCTGGTAAAAGAGACGGGATTTTCATGCTGACCATAAAGTTTTAATTTCTCTGATACTTAACTTGGAGAATTGCAAATGGAACTGGTGAAGCTGCTGTTAAATTTCATCTTTTAAAATTTTGGATAAGGAATTTTGGTGAGTGATGATCAAAGTTAAATGTTATTAGAACTTAGTGATTAATTGTTACTGCTGACACACCACAGCAGACAATGAAATACGTCCTCTGCATTTAACCCATATGTGACACAGCAGGGGGCAGCTAATTCAGCGCCCGGGGAGCAGTACCCGGCTCAGGGTACTTCAGTGGTGCCTTGCTGGTCGGGGATTCTAACCTGCAATTTTTTAATTACAAGTGCACATCCCTAACCATTAAGCCACCACTGCCCACAGTATAAAATACAAGATATAATTAAAAAACTTTTACAAATAATTTAAGATGAGAACCCCTTATTTAATGAAAACCATTTGCACTTGAATTAATTAATGCACCTTGAATATTAAATATATTGCCTATACCCTATCCTGCATTCATTTGAGGTCCACCAGCTTTAGCTTTTATGTGATTATTCAATGAAACTTCAAACATAACAGACCGATTTTCCCAAATTATTTCAGCAAGCCCTTTGTCTCAGACACTGACTTTAAACAGAGACTTAGGGGGGCCCACAGTCAGAACATTTGAATAATTTTGTTTATTTTTGTCATTTATTTGTAGCTCTGTATGATTTAATGATAACGGCTAACGGTTTTTAGCATAGGAACTATTTTAGTCAGAGCTAAAATCAGGGCACCTATACCCAGAGGCGTTGGGACAGAACAGGCAAGGCAGGCGATGGCCTGGACCCCCAAACTGGGTCGATTGCAACAACAAATCTGCTTTGTTGGTGTATCCTGTTTTTCACAAAAGTGAAAAGAAAGGGATTATATTTATTAAATTGTCTTTGTTGGTGTTATTAATTTAGGCCTCACGCTAAAATAATGGTCATAAATTTTATCATGTTGGGCGGGGTGTGTTGGAGGGCCCCATGGAGTTTTTTGCCTTGGGGCCCCCAGTGTCCCAACAATCGCCTCTGTCTATACCGATGCGACTTTTAAGCAGTCATCCATTGGCTCATCCATTCAACTGCGTATCTAGTACACGGTAATTCAAAATTCGATTGATTTGATTCAGAATTACAATCAGTTCAATTTTATTGTCGTTATAGTAAACAGAGGTACACTTATAAGGAGAAGTGTCTTGTAGAGCTGGTGTAACAAATTCAAAATAGAGTTATAGAATAGAATGCTACAATAGTAGAATAACAATAGGATAGTACAATAACAAAGAGGATTAAAGAGTACATGTATGCAAAATGTTATATAAGCCGGGCAATGTGGTATATCTTCAGGTACAGTATGACAATGCAAGTATGTAGGTGGAGGGTCTGAGGTTGATTTTCAAAGTTCAGGTGTCTGATAGTGCTAAGGCTGGGCGATATGGAGCAAAAACCATATTTTGGCATTTTCAGGCACAATACCGATACATGATTCATACCTCAGGATTTTTTATGAAGTGGACTAAATATTGTGCTTTAAGCTGTAGCACATGTAAGATCTCACAAACACTTTTTATGAAAACAGTGTGGTCAAAAAAAGAAATCCAGATACCGGACTTTCTTACATGTTTCCAAATACACAACTATAACTGTTCAATCTCAACATAAAGACGAAAATAGATTATACCAATATCTCAGTCACATGGGTCAACAGGCTGCTACGACACACGAGCTTTTCACTGCACTATGTCCACCAGCAGACCCCTGTTCTCAGTTTATGGCACTGCTCTCAAAACAGAAGGTGAATGTTTATGAACAAAAAAAGCATATAAAAATCTAAAATTTATTTGGCAATGGAAAGGTCTTCATTTTAAGCTATTAGCCTTCAAGAAAGCAAAACAAATATTGCAAATTTGTGTTATTTTTAAAACAATGTTTTAAAACGAAATGAACCAAGTAACAATGATTCTCCACCTTTCGCCTCCATCAGCTTGCTCAAGAGACGCCAAATGAATGGTTTGATTTTGGCTGTGAATTCTGTACAACATTACAGCTGAAGCTCTGGCATTGTTTACAACCCAGTTGTAAGGTCTCTCTATAAAAAAAAATCAATAGAGCCCTAATTTTACTGCACAATAAAAGCATATTGATATAAATGGTATTGTGTCATCCTATATTTCGTGCTGAAAATATATTGTTACCATAAAAATTTGATATACCACCCAGGCCTACTGGAAACTGATCTTGATCCGTATATGAACTGAATATTTCTATGTGTATTCAGAAAACCTTCTCAGCAGGTGATTTCTGATACTAAGGTAAACTTCTCTGTTTGCTTTAAGTGCATCACAAACCATAAGATAACAGGAAAGACAAAAATCCATGAGTCCTATAGGTAAAACATGAGACTTGACACCTATGCTAAGGGCACCAGTGCAAAAACAGAGATGCTATAGACAGAGGCGATTCTAGGGACTCTGGGGGCCCTAGGCAAGTAACTCCATGGGGCCCTCCAACTTCCCCTCCCCCGGCATGGTAAAATTTATTACCATTATTTTACTGTGAAGTGTAAATTAATAATATCAACAAAGAGGATTTAATAAACACAAAACCTTTATTTTCACTTTTGTGAAAAACAGAATACCCAAATAAAGCAGATTTGTCATTGCAATTTACTATGTAATCGCCCCCCTCGAGGGCCCCCTCCCAGCTTGGGGCCCCAGGCCATAGCCTGCCCTGCCTGTCCTGTCGCTGCTTCTGGCTATAGATATAAGTGTAGGTATAGTGTCTGACCCCTTGTAATAATTTTCACTGCGGACCTTTATGTGTCTATATCCGATTACTATTAATATCCTCTAGAGGGCATCGGTTGCTAAGATACTACGACTTATTTTTTTTAGCGCTGAGGCTTATTTCAGAAATTTCTGCACTTGGTAGTGATCCAGGTAATTCATTAGCAGAATATCCGACGGATCATCCTCAATTATTAACAATTAACATACCTTGCATGTATATCTATCTATCTATCTATCTATCTATCTATCTATACTGTCTAATTCATGCCAACTTAACATTTTATAAGAACGTCTTTACTTAAACTGCAAAAAACCTACACTAACCTATTCTAAAATATTTTCCGGCCCACTGTTTTGATATCATCTACACGGTGTATCCTATCCCCCCCCCCCCCCCCATGGATCAGTGCATAAACGTGAAATATTAGAGATGCATCTAGCTGACTGTTATGAAATGTTTACTACGTATAAAAGTGGTTGTGACGTAGTCCCCCAAAACCCCTCCCACCCGCTGTGTTATGAAAGAAACTTTAGCAGTTACACAACAAGGCGTAATAAATCCCTCCAAACGCGGGTTCAACAGACATCCAGCTTTGGACGCTTATCTCTAAACTACGGTGAACCAACCGTAAGAGGAAAACCATCATATTCTTATTAGGAATGTTTGCTGTTAAAGATCATTTTTACGCAAAAGACATTCTATTGTTCACTCTCTGTTTCACTTTATAAACCGATTGTAAATACGTGACTCATTGAAATATGCAAACAAACTATGATGTACTAGATAGCTGTTTCAGTTATGTAAGGTTTATATGTCAGTATGCGATTTAAAAGCATGATAAAACCAAGTCTTTGTGAAGATTACGCAAACCTCTGGATAGCTTTTAGTGTGATGGTCACTATTAAATACGTTATAGAAAACAGTTACAATGGGTGAAGCCGCAATTTTAAAACCAGATTTTTTTTCACAGAAATGTTCTTTAAGTGGAAACAACAACCGACTTCACTGAATGGTTTAAATTATGCTGTTTGAAAAACATGTCTTATTTTCTGAGTATTTCGTTTTGTTCTGTTTCATTTTAGGTTATTATAATGGGAGAACACAGCCCTCTCCGTATAATGGTCATTGCCGCATCCGTGCTTTTTTTCCTGGTAACTATAGTATTCAACGGCCTCGCTGGCTCTGGCAGCAGAAGAGGTATATATATCACTGTCCGTGACGAGATCCGGAAACGCAACTATCGTGAGAATAACAATTAGTTACTTTTGGAAATCTTTGTTCTCTTGTCAATCAACACACAAAACTTACAAGCAATTCAGTGATTCCCGATGAAATACAAGCTTCTGCGAACGTCACAAGCTCTGTCCCGCAAGTCAGCATCTGTTCGGATAAATAGTTTTGCCTCGCAGCTGATAAAACATCTTGCGTCTCCCTGTATTTCCCGCAGGGCCCTTTTCGCAAAGTACAGGCAACGTGTCGGCTAAATATGACACGGAAATTACTCCGGCGGGATGGACTTTTGCTATCTGGGGGGTTATCTACGCTTGGCTGTCTGCAATGCTCATTTACATCTTGACTGGTTTTTGCAGAAGGTATGTGGGTTTTCAGCTGCCCCTCATTACAAGATTTCAACGTAGGCTATTAATATTATTAAAATTTAACAGCAGGACTGATAGTCTTACATCTTATAATATTAGTTACTAATTATTACTAGTGCAATTGGTAATTTTTATTTAGTTATTACCAACTAGTAAGAGCAATGTGATTGTATTTTTTCCCCTAGGACTTCTTATGGTTGCATGTACTGTAGTCCTGCAGTCTTGCCGTATGCCTTCTTCCTGTCATGGATTCTGAACATGAGTCTGAACGTCGTGTGGCTGTTCCTGTGGGACAGAGAGTAAGTCGTGTCCCATGTGTCAGGATAAGATGCTTGTCGATATCTGCAGGCATTTTGCGACTGTCAAACTAATCAAAACAGGTGTTTTTTTCTGAATTATCCTTCAACCAACGCACAGTCTCAGGAGGAGATTTCACTGCATGTTGTTCGCGTATAACTCTGCACGTGACAAATAAACTTCTTGAATCTTGAAACTTACTGTTATTTGTGATATACATCCTGGTTAACGTCGTATAACATGAATGGGCGATGACTGTTGAAATCCTGGAATAATGTGTAGTATTTATATATTTTTTCTCTCAAAGGCAGATGATTGCTGCAGTAATAGTCCTGGCACTGATCGCTTTCACCAGCTATCTGATGATTCTCTTTTCCTGCCATGGCCTGCATTTGTATGGGGGCTGGCTTCACCTCCAGCACCCAGCGGACCTCTGGCTTGTTCGCGTGCTGGTGAGTGTCGCCTATCCGACCATGAACCCGCAGCACCAGCAAGCTGAAAAAATCACACAATCTGCTATGTTTATTCATGGGAGTTATCAACATAAATTTGAGATGAAAGTTAAACCCGTCTGGGCAAACGGAGGTACGATCCGTGCTCTTTTTTTTTATTCTAGTGGCAGTCATTAACTTCCATCCACTGATTTATTACAAAAAGCATCTCTGGTGGTCAGGCAGAAAGGCGTCTGAATTAGCATGAAGTCTGTTCGGCATGGCTTGCTTTGGCTTTTCTTACCCACACTGGATTTCACAGCAGGTGGTCATTGCATTTTGCAGGTCCAGAATGGCATCGGTTTATATGCGACATGGACCACAGTAGCCGCGCTGCTCAACTTCGCTGCCGCATTACAGTACAACGCAGGCGTGTCCAAGTACGACGCAGCCACTGTGGCTCTGGTCCTGCTCCTAGTAGAGGTCATCGTGTGGTAAGGGACGTGCTGTGAATATGTGTCTGGCCACTAGGGGGTTCCTGCTCTCTTTAGCCGCCAATCCCTGCCATTTACATTCATGCTGCGTTCCAGTGGGATGCTTAACAATGGCAAGGAATTGAATTTGGGCACACACTTTTGTTACCATAGCGATTGATTTTCAAGTCCCGATACTAAAGCCATTTCAGTTAATGAAACTCAGCTGGCCCTGATCGGGCTCCTAAACTCATTAAAGGTGGCCTTAAGGAGGTCTTGGGAAGTCTCATATAAGCTCAGTTATATCCATTATGATATTTCACAATCGCAATTTTTACCCTTTTTAGGTCGGTTTTCATTTTTATCTCAGGCTGTTTGTATTTTACTTTCCTCAAGGGCCTCTTCCTCCTTTATATTTTTAAAATTGGTAATAAATGTCAGTTATTCTGTGATATTTGTCACATTTCCTCCATGACGCAATATAAATCTTTCTTTTATCATTTTATTTATTTTTTTATTTTATTTATTATTTTATTATGCACTTAATTTTGTTGTCACAGAATATATATACTGTCCCAGATGTGAAATAACACAGATTAGTAGGTATCACTCTGCGCTACTTTCGGGACATTCTTGATGGGGACTTTGGTGTGACTGTGTCCAGCTTGAGAGGCCTGCCATCATGTTTCCCACTGCAGGGCGGTCTTGGAGAACCTCGTGCTGGAGACGCACGTACGATATCTCCTCATCGTCTACCCTGTGGTTATCTTGGCTCTGATTGGCAGTCTGGCCAAGAATTATGACGCGGTGTCTCCCAGCCGGAATAACATTTTTACAGGTGAGCGTAACACCGAACTTAAACTTCTCAGATGTGTTTGTCTGACGCGTTACTGTAATTTTATTTTGAGGATCATTTAACAACTAAAATCAAATGTGGTTGGAAATGTGACTTGATGATTAATGCTGTAGAGTCCCTATAACTCAAATCAGAATAGATATGGTTATTAATATGATTATTATGGAAACAATGTATCTCTGACTTATATAAAAAGGTTTCCTCTTTGACATGTAGTGGGTGGTCATGTTCTGTTTATCGTGTAAGTTGTACTGTAGATTTCAGGGTGTGTTCTTCCTCCTAGTGGTCCTGTTGGCCTTTGCCTGTGTGCTGTTTATGGTCCGAATCGGGCTGGTCATCGCGAGGCATCAAAAGCAACCCCTCTACCAAGGTGCCAACACAGAGCCGATGTCACCGATGGATGTTGCCTGTGCACAAAAAATGGTCTTCATTTAAATACCGGATGTGGTTTCCCCCGTATCACATCTAATCCCGTATCACATCTAATCCCGTATCAGTGTACTCAGGACTGTTGGCTGTTTCTCAGTCTCTATATACATTTCTGTTGAAGCTTATGGTGTGTTTAATGGAGTTTACATAATACACTAAAAGATAACCACTACAACGCATAAAGCATGCCATATAATATACATAATTTCAACCTTTGTAATGTTGATTTAAACATTTGATATGAGAACATTGTATTTCATAGCTTATTTTTGACTTCCAGCTCATTATAACTATCAAAGAGAATATTATGTAAGATGATTAATTAAATTATCACTATCATTTGTAAATAAATGCACAGTTTATTAATATATGCATTATTGTAAAATATGGCCTTTCATATTTTGTACTCCAAATTTAAAGTGCTTAAATCCATTTAATATATCTGTCAATGACACAGGTTACATAAGCTGTGCAAGTGTTCTATATTTCAATATGAAGATATCTGACCTTTGTGTTTACTGCAGGGCCTGCAGCGGTTTCTCTCATATATATTTGTGGCACCTGGTAAGAATATTAGAATATTTAAAGTGTGTCAAGATTGATTTATTTATTAAAAATCTCTGAATAAGTATTGAAAATGGGACAGGAAACCTTATATTAATACCTGATATTAAAGCAGCTGTGTGTTGATGTGCTTCGATTAAGGAGACTCCCTCTTTGTTAATAAAAAAATACCCTAGGAAGTGCTTAGTGACTAATATGAGCACTGTGATGAGTGAAACTGATAAAGTTTTAAATACTGACTCTCCCCAGGTTACAATGCTGCGTGTTACGATATTTCGACTTAATGATGCTTTCAGTACCTTATTCAATAATTTACATGAGATATTCAACACTTCATTATAAAATCCCCTTCGTGTTAATGATTTAACGTATTCCCAACTGCAGGCTAATGTAAGTGTTCTTAGCAAGTTTAAGCTAGGCTAGGCTGTGATGTTTGTAAGGTTATAAGATAAGATAAGATAAGATAAGATAAGATAAGAAAACCTTTATTTATCCTGAGGGAAATTCTTTTGTCTTAACATGCGCAGTGCAACTAGAGAAATAAAGATAAAACAGTAAAGAGCTTAAAAAGGAACAGTGAGTAAATATGCAAAACAGAATAACAAATTAAATCTAACAAATTAACAAATAACTGTAACAGATAATTAGTGCCAGTGGTTAAGAAAAGTGACTTAGTGTTTGTGCAATAAAATGAGATAGCAGCTTGTGATGAGGGGATGAAACAAACATTCAAAGGCGTGGTTAAGTGTACTGTATTAAAATGTATATTCATCTCGTACTACTTCCACCTTGCGGTAAGTTTATCACAACGTAACCCCATCTAGTGGTGGATAGTTCAGGTCCGGAAAGAAAAATCCAGACCAAGATTCTGTTCCAATAAGTTGCGTACTCTGTGAGTGTCACTCTTTATACTCAACTGCTTGGTTGAAACAAAATCTTGGTCTGGATTTTTACTTTCTGGACCTGATCTATCCACCTCTGACCACATCAAAATCCGGGGAGCATCAGTCCTTCTTTTAAACAACAGATAAATGTCAGTGAAAGGAAGATTCACAGGACGTGAAGGGGAAGGTGGGATGAATGTGCTAAGTGAAAAATCGGGTGAAGAGATGGACTGATCCTAATGCCAAAACTGCAAAAAGGACGGATGTTAAAAGCAACTATTCGAAAAAAATAGAAAGCAGTTTCAAATAATATGAACGCCCGCCACCGCACAAAACATTCAGCCTGAATTGTTTCTGTAAAAACAAAACTATATTGAGTTATTTCCGTAAAAATGTTTAAGTGATACGTGAATGCTTTGTATAAAAACATTCGCTAAGAAACTTAAAAATCTAACCTGAAAGATGAAATTGAACAGCCTATCAGATCTGCAAACGCGGCAATTAGGCGGCAGCGCGCTCGTCGTTCACTGAAACCTCAGAAGCCGCAGTGTGGGACATATTCCACAACAAATAAGCCGTCTCGCTAATTAAATGTCATCCTGTCTCCGCTCACTCTCACTGAAATGAATAAAACATGCTGTTAACAGTTTTACTGCTAAACGCACATTACAGTGGCAGCCATGTGTAACATTATAATTACATTACAACAATACTGTGGATTAATCATTTTAGCCGGAACACTAGAGTAATTGGAAATGGCAACGCATAGTAAAAATTCTGCTCATTAGTAAATGGGGTAATTTGCAACATTACATGAATATTTGACCACAGATGGAAGCAAATGGTAAAAAAATAATAAGGAACCCCACAATAAAACTGGGTCAGTATTACTAAGACATATTTTACGGACTAGCAAGTTGCATGACTGAAATACTTTCTCCTTCCAGAGAGAGGGCCGTTACTTTCTAATTCAACTCAGGGCTAATTTACCTAATTACTACAGACGTGAAGCTGTGATATTCAAAAGCTGGGCTCCGAGCGTCCCTCTCGCTTGGTAACGAGGCATCAAAGGCAGCATCTTATTAAAGGATCTCGTAGACGTTTCCTAATGGTCAGCAGCGCATTTCAAACGGGTCCCGCATTAATAATGGACGACCTGGCACGCTGGGGTCTTTAATAATAGCAGCTTGCGTCGTGTTTTAGTAAGGCTGTGTCTCATAAACACAGCGGTAGAGATGAAAATACTCCGCTGATGTTTTCGGCGATTCTACCCAATCTGATGCGATCCAGTACAGAAAACACGGATAACGTGCGGATAACCACCGGTAGATAGACGGCGTCGCTAGTCATTTAAAAGGTGCAAATCCCCGAATGTATAGATCACAAGGCTGAGATGTTTTCCTAAAATAAGGATTAATGCCTGTGAACATTTTATGTCGGCAATCGGACACCGGTTAATGCCCTGTTTCACATTCAGGGTGAGCGTTGTGGTCCAAGCGGAGATTGCTGCAGCCCACGGAGGCATGGCCGGAGGGGAGTTATCCTTTGTTAGCTTTTCTTGTGGGATTAGTGGGAGTATTTTGGCAGTCCGTGCAGCAGGGACTGAAAAAAGTTGCAGGAACAAAATGTTGAAGACTTTATGGTGAGTGCAAACGCCTGACAGGCACAAACAGACAGGTCATGCATTACGGGTGGTGGCATTTGCGTGTGACTCCCTTTCGGCTGAATATCCCACCATGGTCCAATGCACAAGCTATAACCCGTTTATCCCACGAGAGGACGGTGAATTGCATTTGGTGCACCAGTGCCCACGTATCACCCTAAATGACCTCATCACGATTCGCTGGTAAAACAGAAAACACGTTTCCCCGTCACAGTTGCTTAAATATGAAATTTCACTGTTATATATTCATAAAAAATATAAATAAAGCGAAGTGGTGGTTATCTGTCGATGGTTTGACCCCAGCCTGAAAAATAAGGGGCGTATAATACATTTAAAATCATTTCAACCGTGACGTTTACCAAATAAGTGAGAAAATGTTAATTTAAATACCAAAATTAAGTTATCAAATCAAGTTATAAATTTATGAACAAGTTACTTGATTCATAATGTAATCTGAAGTTGGACACACCAAGCTATCGCATGACCTGGACACCTGATCTAAACACAATAGAAATAGTTTTGGAGGAGTTTAACCAGAGAATGAAAGAAAAGCAGCCCAGGAGGCCACCTCATGGAACTGGCAGAGAGGAGACAGTAGGGTCAGCCAGTCGCTGGAGCAACTGGGCTTAAGGGCCTGGTCATTACGTAATTTCATATGTTGTTTTATAGTTTTAATGTGTAAATTTAATGTATAATTATTCTAAAACGTAGAGAGTAGTAGAAATAAAACTTTCCACGGGTGGGTGTGTCCAAACTTTTGACTGTATGTGTGTGCGTGTGTGTGCGTGTGTGTGTATATATATATTTACACTATTTACAAAACATTATGTGTAACAGTCTTGGTGCTGTGGTGGATGAGCCCTGTTCCTTCACGTCTCCAGGGTTGAGGGTTCAAATTGTGCCTCTTGTCTGTGTGCTTGGTCTCTTCCCTGGTCTCCACCCCCTATACAGCTCCCTGTCGTGTTTGTTTGCCCTGTGACTGACTAGCATCCCATCCACAGTGTACCCCAGCCTTGTGTCCTATGCTATTTTGGATTGCCTCCCTTGTCCCCCTAGCCCAGCCCTGGATAAATTCTTGGAGGATACAAACAGTGGTTACATTATTATATGCAATATTGTTACTTTTATTCATACAGCAGGTAATTGACTATCTGCAGCCCTACAGGGAGTTACAGGTGGATGTGTGAGCGGTATGGAGCAGGTGGTACCTGCTGCTGAAAGACACTGGCATCCACACGCTGTCAGTGGCAGCTGTGATGCAGTGTCCTTCTGAGAACACGCTTCTGACAGCCCACATGAAGGCTCTTCTTAAATTTTGTCTGCTGCTTCTGTAAACAAGCTGCTTCAAATTCTAGGCTTTCTTATGACGTAGGTGAAAGGTGAACAGTCATCAGGCATTTTTGAGTTTAAATCAGTGAAGTGTCACTGTTTATGAGGACACCTTGAACTTTGTAAAAGAATGCTAGCGTGACTTACAGTATCAGTGAACCGTAACACTTAAGACCCACCTGATCTGTAATATTTTGGTCAACAGGGGGCAATATATTACGCACTGTAAGAATAATGGTCTACTGCTAGGCTATTGGAGGAAAACTGTTGCATATTTCGTATTTGGTAAATGTGCTCCACCTTGTGGAGAAATGTATATATGCAAAGCAGGGAAGAATCAGTGTTGAACTGAACGTGTTCCTCAAGGTAACACAATGGAAGCTTCTAGAATTATGCAACAGGTTTTGCAGAAAATACCATCTTCAGAAGAAAATGATTGGAAAGTGGCTTATTCATGACCGTGTACTGAAGGACAGCTGGGCTGCCAGCTCTCATGCCTTTGACGTGACGCTCACCCTTTCTGACACTCAAGCTCACACAAGAAATCTTACAGCAAATCTATATTATTTCATTATAAACCTAAAATTAGCTACATCAGAAGTGTTGGGGTAGTTTGCAAACCTGACAGGCTATTTACAAGGTGATAAAAGGTAATAAAACTGTTACATACATGTAAATATGCAGACTTGTCTTGAACCGAAAATCTCACGCCAGCCAGCTGACCAAACTTGACAACCCTGGGACAGTATTTAAGAACAAAAAAAATCTAAACCCTAATTCTTTTCTTGTCACTTATTGTACAGGTACATGCCACTATTAACTCTGAATTAATGTAGTACACATATGAGTATAGAGCTATATACTAACAATACCAAAGGCAGTACAGTAAATCTGTTATTGTTGCCTTGCATTGATTAGGAGTCGCATCCAGTCAGCAGTTTAGCGGCCTCTTGTGTCTTCTGCAGCCACTCCAAAGCCTTGGCTCCAGGCCCCAGCCCCCAGGACTGCTCCCGAAGCAAGCTGGCTAGCCTTGTTCCTCTAAGTCACTCAGACAGCTTCCTTTGTGAGGCAAATCTCTTTTGGCAGTAGGCAGACTGTGGAGTTTGAGTTCTAAATCATTCCACTCACCATCCCGCTCTTATTGTGTCTCCTGCCTGCTTTTTAGAACACAGTCAAATCTACAACCACCATCCCCTCCCCCCAGACCAACTAGAACCCCCAAAAATACTGAGCACCAGTCATGTCCCCCTCCCTGTGCTTTCAGTACTATAGTACCATCGAATGGTACGTCACCAATCACACCAAGCATTCAGCTAAAGACACCCGCATGGATATCGCACATCGGTACATGCCTC
This sequence comes from Mormyrops attenuatus, assembly GCA_026777985.1. NCBI lineage: Eukaryota > Metazoa > Chordata > Actinopteri > Osteoglossiformes > Mormyridae > Mormyrops > Mormyrops attenuatus. The sequence goes on from JAODKC010000082.1 coordinate 14,279,577, forward strand.
CCCAGGTGATACGAAACAGATGTTTGTCAGAGGAACATGTACATGTATTCCCTTAGCAGGACAGGTGCAAATGCAGCAGACTGATGAGTGAAGTTAAATTTTGCTGGCCTTGGTCAGAGGTAACCTTGGCGACGGGTGACTTTTGCTGGGTTTGGTTACCGGTAACCTTGGTGACAGGTGACTTTTGCCAAATTTGGTTAAAGGTAACCTTGACAACAGGTGACTTTTGCTGACCATAGTTGGAGTGCATTTCCCAGAATTCCCCGGCAGACTCTCCACCGCTGGAGTCTGACCATGTACAGCACAAACTGTACTCTGTTTGATGAATGAAAAATGGCAGAAGCGGAACGTGTTGACGCAACCATTCGTCGTGGTTTGGTGTGGCTATCCACTTTAAGACTGGTATTAAATGAGGCAAACAACTTCTACAAATATTGGGAATAATCAAAAGATACCCGGTGTAACGACCTTTCCTTGACCCTGTCCCCTCAAGCCATATCACCTTGCATTTGCGAAATAAATGAAAGTTTCTCATCATTCATAAAGCTGTCTCCAGGATTTTTTTTGTTTGTTTTTTTTTGCTTGTAGGTAGGCCTGTGATTTATCTTGAACAAATTCTCCGGTGTGCTTTAACAAAGCTCATCCAGGGAGGACGATGACACATCATACACATGAAAAGAGAGCTGCAAGGTCACGTGTGGCAATATGACGCAACTCTCTGCCTCGTTTCTGCTGTGCCAGGTTTGCAGCAGCAGATATACAGGTCGCAGGCCTGCCTTCTAACACGCATCCATGAGTGGACAAGCTAGGCCTCATGGCGTCCAAAATGTCACAATAATGGGAATTGTTAAAAAGACCATCCACTCATCTCTTCTTCATGATGTGAAGACTTGGATCGTGTCCCAGGAAACACGTGTCGGTTCTCTTCGATTTTGGCCTTGTTTTGGTCATTTAAGACCCAGTTGCAGTTCATATCCCTAATAGCAGGGTTTCCCAATCTGGTCCTCGGAGGCCCCCAGCCAGTCCACGTTTTTGTTCCCTCCGAGGCTGCCTGTGGGTCCCTGAGGCCCAGATTGGTAAACACTGCCTTATCGAATCAGTAATCTGGAAAACATGTTGTCTCTTTACATGCATTTCTAGGGTTAATGATAGGGTTAGGTTTAGTGGAAGGATAAGAATTAAGATTGGAGTTAGTGCTATGGTTAGGGTTGCAGGTAATGTTAGTGGTAGGGTTAATGCTAGGGTAAGGGTAGAAATCTTGGCTGTGTTTGGCATGACGCATGCCTTGAGGTCATCAGTAAGTCCTCCGCCATAAATTTGCCAATGGGAACCCAGATTCCCATGGGGGGGGGGAGGACCTGGCACAGTCTGTAAATCCCTGAGAAAATGTAAATAATTAAAATGAAGGACTGTGACAATGCAAACACTCTGCTGGGGAGGCTGGAATGCTGCCTGCAGGACAGGTGCTTTGGGGGGAGACCCCACACACGCTATCAAACTGCAAAGCAAACAGGATGAGGGGCCCACATGGAGAAACCAGGGACACAAAGCAGGCTAAGCCTCTGTGCCTGTGATTGGAAGGTCGCCGGTTCGAGCCTGGCCTCGGCAGAATGGTGACATGTCTGTGGGCTCTTAGGCAAGACCCTTAACCCCCAGCTCCATGGGTGCTGCTGCAGGTGGCTGCCCTTCGCTGGGAAGCCTGCTGTCACCTACCTGTGTGTCATGGAAAGCCAGATGGCATAAGCAAAATGACAACTCCCCTACAGAGATCAATGGTATAACAATAGTAATATTAATATTTCTAAAATTATTTTATTATTTATATATTTTTTTATTTATATAATAATAATAATTATTAGTAGTAGTAATAGTAGTATTACCTTGTTACTAAGGTTCCCTGTCATTAAGTGTACCAACTGCGCTAATACAGGAACGAAACATTTTTAATGAGGTATGCATTGATTTTCATTATGTGAAAGAGTAAATGATTAGGTACTAGTATCTTTTCTGGTAACACTTTACTTGAGGGGAAACAAATTCTTAGTAGTAACTCAGTTGCAACTGAAATACAAATCATGAACAAATATATTAGCTACTTGAGAAAAGATGCGTCACGATTCATTAACGATGAACAAACACGAGATCACTATTTCACTTGTGTTATTCATTCTTGTTCCTTCAGTAGTTCACAAAGGTTTACAGAATTAACAGATACAGTAACAAATATAGTAAATGGTTTAGATAACGGGCCAGGATTCATTAATAGCGAACAAACATGAGCTCAGTATGTAACTAAGACTGTAGTAAACCAGTACATAGACTAGTGGCCAAAAATGTGGAAACATTTCCAGTTTTTAGAGATTGCAAAACTGTATTCAACTGTTGCTCCAGAAACTTATTTAACCATCCAATGTATGATATTTGTAAAATCAATTAAATTAGTAACTGGGTGGTGCAGTGGTTTGCGCTGTCACATCCCACCTCTGGAACCAGGTGTCAGGTCTCCGCCAGGGTTCCATGTGTGTGGAGTTTGCATGTTCTCCCTGTATCATTGTGGGATTTTCTCAAAGAATTCTGGGCCGCCCATCCGCCGCAGTCCAAAAACATGCTGAAGTTATTTGAAGTTACCAAATTGCCCATTGTGCATGTGTGAGTGTGCCCTGTGATGGGTTGGTGTCCCACCCTGGACTGTCCCTCCTATGTGCCCATAGGCCCCCTGTGACCCTGAAATGGACAAGCCATTACAGAAAATGGATGGACAAATAACTGGAACAATAATTGAATTAAAGTTCTGCAGTCTATAAAAATGGGAAGTGTTTCCACAATTTTGGCCACTAGTGTAAGTAAGAGCATAGTAGTATATAGTATGTTTTCTGAACCATCTAAAATAAATGGATAATAGTATGATGAAGGAAAAGGTTGGAAGGACCACAAGTCGATCTGTCCACGTTCAAAGTGCGGAGATTGATATTGTCGATGGCTGATAAGACAGCAGAGTAGTATGCCTGCACAGGGAGGAACGACGGCAGCAAACTCAAAGCTGATGGCCTGAAGCCACCATGGCTTAGGGCCTGTCTATATGAGCCCCAGCTGCTTGGGGGAGGGGGGAGGGCAGACCCTCACTGCACCCACTGCGGATGTTATTTCTCATTGGCTTGCTGTCCGCACAGCATCTCTGAAACCACAGCTCGCCTGTCCTTCTTTCGGCCTCCTATCTGCAGATGGCTGCGGTGACCACTGCCTGTGTGAATTCCTTTCTTACTGTTTACCTTATTTGGATAAAGCAAATGTAGATTAAGTCTCTTTTTTAAATTCCATGGTCTTATTTGGTGACTCTCAGCATGTGTAATAATGTATGATGTATAGTGCATTCAGAAAGTATTCAGACCCCTTTCAGTTATCAACCATTTGTCATGTTGTAGCTTCATGCTAAAGTTATGTAAATTCATTTTTGTTCCTCATGAATCTACACTCAGCACCCCATAATGACAACACAGACACGGAATTATAGAATTTCAGAAAAACTGAAATATCAAATGGATATAAAAGGCCTTACAGCTCACAGTGCATACAGTATCAGAGCACAAACTACGCCATGAGGTCGAAGGTACTGCCCCAAGAGCTCAGAGACAGGATTGTGGCAAGGCACAGATCTGGACAAGGCTGCAAGAAAATTTCTGCTGCACTGAATGTTCCCAAGAGCACAGTGGCCTCCATAATCCTTAAATGGAAGAAGTTTGGGACAACCAGGACCCTTCCTCGAGCTGGCCACCCAGCCAAACTGAGCAATCGGGGGAGTAGAGCCTTAGTGCGAGAGGTAACCAAGAACCCAAAGATCACTCTGGCTGAGCTCCAGAGATCCTTTGTGGAAATGGGAGAAAGTTCCAGAAGGACAACATCACTGCAGCCCTTCATCAGTCTGGGCTTTATGGCAGAGTGGCCCGATGGAAGCCTCTCCTCAGGGCAAGACAAATGAAAGCCTGCATAGAGTTTGCAAAGTAACACCTAATGGACTCCCAGACTGTGAGAAATAAGATTCTCTGGTCTGACGAAACCAAGATTGAACTCTTTGGCCTAAATTCTAAGCAGTATGTGCAGAGGAAACCAGGCCCTGCTCATCACCTGCCCAATACCATCCCCACAGTGAAGCATGGAGGTGGCACTATCGGGGTGTGGGGGTGTTTTGCAGCTGCAGGGAAGGGCGACTGGTCATAGTGGAAGGAAAAATGAACGCGGTGAAGTACAGAGATATCCTGGATGAAAACCTAGTCCAGAGTGCTCAGGACCTCAGACTGGGCCAAAGGTTCACCTTCCAACACGACAATGACCATAAGCACACAGCCAAAACAACACAGGAGTGGCTTAGGAACAGCTCCGTGAATGTCCTTCAGTGGCCCAGCAAGAGCCCTGACTTAAACCCAATTGAACATCTCTGGAGAGACCTGAAAAAGGCTGTACACCAACGTTCCCCATCAAACCTGACAGAGCTGCGGAGGATTTGCACAGAAGAGTGGCAGAAAATCCCCAAATCCTGGTGTGAAAAACTTGTTGCATCATTCCCAAGAAGACTCGTGGCTGTATTAGCTCAAAAAGGTGCTTCTACTAAGTACTGAGCAAAGGGTCTGAATACTTACGTCCATTTGATATTTCAGTTTTTCTTTTTTAATTAATTTACAAGGAAATATATAATTCTGTGTTTGTGCTGTCATTATGGGGTACTGAGTGTAGATTCATGAGGAACAAAAATGAATTTACATAGTTTTAGCATGAAACTACAACATGACAAATGGTTGATAATTGAAAGGGGTCTGAATACTTTCTGAATGCACTGTACATGTTAACTATGGGAGTGAGTCATTCATCCCAATAGAACAAGAGATAAAGGTATTACTTTTATAATAATGTTGATTTCAGGTATATTCCTCATCCACCATGTCCCCCACCGTGTGTCCAGTGCTTCCTGGAATAGACTCCAGGCTCACTCTGACCTTATACTGGATAGGTGGTTATGAAAGATGGCTGGGTGCTTTTCGATATACACTGGTAAAACTTGTTCATTTTTTTATCAGCTGAGTAGTTTCCCTGAAATTTTACCTGAGAGATTGCTTGCTTGCCTTGTAAATGGATAGATTCTGTTTCCAGTCGCCAGACGCCTGCTCAGACTCATTGCCCGTTCACGCCACTGTGCCCACAATTGCTGCCCGATGTCCAGGCATGCATTATTTGCGTTCGCTTCTTTTTTTCTGACAGAATACAAATCAATTGAACCCCCCCCGCCCACTCCTTCTACGTGACTGGGGGCTTTGCCAGCTCTGAATCCCCAAGTCTACTAGACATTCTTCAATGCGGAAAGTCTCAGATTAAGTTTCGGAAGGAAAAAAATATTGTTTCTCGCCTGGAAGACATTTTCCTCACTCTCACACCTTGTACCAGTAACATTTTTTGTTCCTTTTTCCTGGTATTTTATCACCACTCATGTTAGTGTAACTTGGTGTCATTTAGTTTTTTAATTGCTTATATGGTAATTATGGTCCCCCAAAGAGAGTTTAGAATATAGACATGCAGATGTCTGTTCATTTAGAATATAGACATGCAGATGTCTATTAAGTGTCATTTATGTATAAATGAGGTCATAGGTTTTCAGTCAGCACCCTAACCTATCTCTGTTCCACTCTTATCTTGATTACTTTGTCCGTGGCCATTTGAAGGACACAGCCAGACCGGTAAAGTTAAGATTGCGGATTCGCAGGAAAACGGCCCACAGCACGCAGAAACTCGACCGTAGATGTGGATGTTTTTCGTAAAATACAGGTTAACTGCAAAAGGAAGAAACAGGGTGGGGGTATAAATGATATTGCGACACTAGAAATATCGATGCCGGTGTAGAAGCAAAGGGGCTGATCTCGATTACAGAGGGTGGCACAGAACCAGACATGTCAATTTAAGTCAAGGGCAGGTCATTCTGCCTCTGCTAGGTCACCCCCCCCCCCATTAATAACAGGAATCCCATAGTGGCCCTTTCTAAACTTGGTTAACCTCAACTCTAATGCCCAGAGGTGCATCTGTGGGGTGGTCACTAGCAAATACGCGGCACCTCAATTGCCAACCCTCACCAAAAAAAGAACGACATACAGCCCCCTCCACAATTATTGGCACCCCTTATAAAGATTTGTAAAAAGGGTTAGAAAAAATCCACCTTTTGGTGAAGCAGCTTCATGTCAAAAATCCAAACTTTCATTAACATAAATTTATTCCAAGAAAAAAAATTCTTCATCAAGAAATAATTATCTTTAACATGATTATTGGCACCCCTGGAAATTATAGTGAACACAGTGTAACTGAAGCATGTTTCCCCTATAAACTGTACATCTTTGAGTTGAGTGGAGTGAATAGGAACCTTCAAGCTGTAATCCATGACTTCCTGGTTAACAGGGATACGAACATGAGGTGACATAGAGGCCAAATCCCCTTAGTCATCCATCAACATGGGAAAGATAAGAGAACATACAAACCAAACAAGGGAGAAGTGTGTTGACCTCCGTAAGTCAGGGAATGGGTATTAAAAAATAGCTACTCGCCTTAAAATGGCAATTTCTACTGTTAGGGCAATAATAAAAACGTGGACAACAACTGGAACTGTTACAAACCGGCCTGGAAGAGGACCCAAGTTTATTTTCCCCCCACGCACAGTGAGGAGGATCATAAGAGAGGCAAAAAATCCTCTGAATGAAATGAAAGAAATGAAAGGTTGGATTTTTGACATGAAGCTGCTTCACCAAAAGGTGGATTTTTTTCGAACCATTTTTACAAATCTTTACAAGGGGTGCCAATAATTGTGGAGGGCGCTGTATACACACACACACACACACGCATATATCGGTTAAATGGAGGGCCCCCATTCCCAGCCCAGTAAAATGTGCCCAGGGCCCCCATTGCCAGCCCAGTAAAATGTACCCAGGGCCCCCATTCCCAGCCCAGTAAAATGTACCCAGGGCCCCCATTCCCAGCCCAGTAAAATGCACCCAGGGCCCCCATTCCCAGCTTAGTAAAATGTACCCAGGGCCCCCATTGAGATTTTCTACATTTGCATGTCACTCACATAACATTGCCAAAAATAAACTTGATATTCTTTGCTACCAAATAAATTTACAGTATGTTCACCATTTCAGTACCTTTATTAGCAAGAAAATGTCATACGTTTGATTTATCAAAGTAACCTCCTCTAGCAGTTATAACAGTAGAGAAAATTGAGGCATTCTTTCTGCAAGGGACATGGGATGAAACGGTTAACTAGTGCATTTAAAGTTAAATTACAGCCTGGAATTTGACTATGCCATCACCACGCGACCAGTTAATAGGATATCAGACATGCACTGTTACGTACTCTTTCCATGTTATAAAGGAAACTTGTTTTATTTGACTTATATTTTCATTTATTGTTGTTCACTCAAGTTTCTAGTGCTTAACATGAATAAAAAATCTGCAGTTTATGAAATGAATGGAAAAATGGTAAAAACCTGTGGTGTGCACAAACTTTTGACTGGTAGTGTATGCTATAGCATTCGGAACCAAACCTCACTCAGTCCTCATGTTATCCAATAGAACTGTCGTTACATTTTCTCAAAAATATATCTTGTGGATTGAGTGAGTTTTTTAAATTTTCTCTTCAATTTTTAATAAAAAGGGAGATTCAGTGCAATAGAAAGTCCAGCAGTGACTTTCTGCTGACATTCTGCTATTTTTCGGTGAAGTTCAGGATAAGGCCGTAAAGAAACGGCACTTGCCAGCTAGCCTTATCGTCTCTCTGCACCCCCGCTCAGCGGCCGTCAGCTGTGCGACTTCCCATTGCACAACAGTATCAGCAGGAAAACAGCATTACACCATGGGAAAGGCAGAAAAACAATCTCAAATGGTACATGTAAACACTTGTAAACGTTTTACTAAAACAAATTATCCATATTCAGTGAAACATTGGCCCTTTTATCTACTGCACTGCCTTTACCAATAACATGGTGTCACTTAAAATACACACAGATTAAAATACACACGCTAACATGGTGTCACTTAATATACACACATGTTCGTGTCTATGTAACTTTTAGACTAAGTATTTAAACTAATATAAATTTATTGTATGCTGACATTTTCTGGTAATGAAACATTCTTGTTTTTAGTGAAAAGGAAGACCAGCCACCATATAGTATTTTCAATATAACAAAACGAATCTCATCCTGATGCAGAAGTTCATATAAGCTCAGGTTAGCTATTAAACAATAAAACTAAGTGTAATCATTAAAATTGGTTGCTTTGTTTTGCATGTGAGTATCACTTCTGAACAAAACACTCCTAGTCCCATGCGTTGGTTAAAAAAATACAATTTAGTGAAATAAAACGTAAAACAAAAAAATTCCCAGTAAAAGCTGATTTGTAAAAGTCCATTGCTTGTGTCATTCTGCGGTCCTGTATCTCAGCAAGGAAAGCCTGCAAACATCATGTTTTAGCAAATTCACACTTAATAGCATTAGTGTCTGAATGGTGCGTGAATTATGTTCTTATTATGCTACTTTGGATCCCCGTCAGGGTCATTATGATGCAGTTCTTGGGTGGTGACAGTGATCATGGTCCCCACCTGGTACAAGAAGCCATAAGGACACTTTAAGTGTCACAGCTCATCTGAGTGACATGGGCGGCGTTGAGCGAAATTGGGTAACATCTGGCTGTTTAAACAGGGCGCTGCCACTAGAGTCCGTACCGCCTGCTTTGTAGGGTGTGTCATGACTGGCGAAGAGCTGCTTTAAAACAGGCCTCGCGGGGGGGGGCGACCTCCCCCTGCCATAAAGCAGAGTGCTTTGAATTCAGAAACTCTACCCTTCAATCCTTCTGAGCCCTTTCCTACTCGGCTGAGTATATGCTTGCACTCATGGGGTCCAGTTACACAGAGAGGTTATATAAGGTCTCAGACCATGGTTCCAGGAGCCTGTGACACAGAAGCACCATTATCGGCAGTCCATATGTAAGTGCCGCTTTATAATGCCCCACTGACCGTTAGACATCGGGCAATTTGTGTGCCATAAAGGAGGTCGGTGGAAACACCAAAGCCGTACCGACACTGGGAAGTCAAGGTGCAAGTCGACAGGCAGTCTCACCTCAAGGGACACAAAGACCTTTCACAACCGCTTGCTGGTTGAAGGACAGTTAGACAATTTTTTTCTGTCATTGCAGTGTTTGGCCACTTGGGTGTTGCTATCCGAATCAGAATGGCCCTGTGGCGGCCATTTTCCAGTAAGGTTTGTGTTTGTTTGTGCCAGGCACGTTTCAGTGTAACTCTCTGTGGATCGAGCTAAACATCTGAGCAGAATTTCCATCATCTCAGGTTCACCATATCACGCACCGAAAGGCTTGCCATTGTAAGCTGACGGCTCCGAGGAGACCGCGATGTTACGCCGGTTTGTGTACCGAAGGAGTTTCGGTCCCGCTGCCAGGTGGCAACTTTCCAAGGCCTGCAAGTGGATAAAGGCACAAACCACATAAAAGGAGCCTAAACTTCAGCTATCAGAAAACAGGATGTCCTTCTTACAACAGGCCGCTTCCATTAGTGGAAATTGTCCATTTATTAAACGGATTCGAATGAAGTCAACAGCCTGCGTAATACTGTGCTAGAGACGATAAGCTCCGTGGTGACAGAACTATGAAAAGCAAGCATAGACTGACAGGCAAACAGACAACAATTTCTCAGACTGCGCAGGTTCTAATGTCGTCCCTCGAGGACCAGCCTCCAGCCGTCAGGAGGAAACTGTCAGCATTGGCCCCTTAAACAAGCCTCCTTCGGCGGGGAGGTGCGGGTGTCTGGGGCGTAAGAGGCACGCAGTGGAGGAACACGAGCAGGAGTCACGGGTCCCCCAGGTTTTTCCTCTATGTCAACAAAGTCATGTGATTTGATGATGATGCCTTATTTGGCATTTGTGTAAAAATGAGTACAGATGTATTGGAATGCTTCTTTTCACATATCCCATCGTATTCTCCTTTGAGACACACACACATTGAGCTGAGAGTCAGGTGCAAGGCTTGCTGTATATTCCAGTTAAGGCCCTTACCCAGGGACTGACTCCCCTGGGTCACACACCACCCCCATTCCTGTTAATGAGAGCTACAAACTAGGACCACTGATACGTCCTAATCCAGACACCTACTACTGTGCATATATTGACCTGAGTGAGCTCATTACCTCATTTATAATCCATTTATTATAGACAATTTTTCATAAACATAATAACAGAGCCACACAGAAAGCATTTCATTAGCTTAAGCTTGGATTCCTGTCCCAGTGTCATCATTTACTTTTTAATTGTATGTACAATAACATTTCCTATGAAAGAAAGCCTACAAAAGAGAAGAACAGTTATAACTTCCTTCTGTGTGACAAAACAAAAATGAAACCTGCCTCACTGGGTGTGAGGTTTATTAACCAATTATAAACACTTCAACAATCATTATGTCACATTCACTCTTATTTTTGGAAAACAATTCATTTGGCACAATGGCGCCTATTCATCCAACAAATTGATAGCATTTGCTCCACGACTGCTGAAAGCCAGATTGCATGACCCCGATTGCACACATGCCTGCCAAATCGGAAGTGTACGTTTTCGTACCACCATAGGTATACAACACAAAAAATGGAGGCTGCTGTCTGGATGAGGTCACAATCAGTCTGTTTTTACAGATTTGTTTCTGTTCAAAAGTATTTCTGCTAAGCCACAGATAAATATATGTGTGTAACAATTCAGCGTTCACTTTGCGTTTCGGAATTTTTATAGTGGACTATAATAGTTGTAACTACAGACAGTTTTTTTTTAAGAAAAAAGCTACTGATTTCTTTAAACGGAAAAATGTGAAAGAATATTGTAAAATAGCATACGAGCGTGTGAGTTTGCGGTGTTATAAATGATAGAATGGTGACTGGCGGTGAGGCGACCTTTCTTTATCTGGAGTTATAACAAACATGGATGGTGCTTCGGTTGATAATGGATGTTACAGAGAGGTGAGAGCAAAATAGAGGATGTCGGAAGGGCATGCAGAGATCCGCGGCATAGGCAGGGCTGAGGGCCTCCGCTGCACACCGAGAGCTCTACAATCCCAGAACAGACAGTTAGTATACGTGTGTTATTCTGTCAGAAATACTGACAACTGTTTCTGCCTCAAGAAACTCCAAGAACCAGCCATCGCACAGGAGTCTGGACCTCTGAGGTGACACGAGATGATCTTCACCTGAGGCAGGAGGACACTCCCGTTTAGACTGTCCCAGCGGGAGGAGAAATGAGGTCCTGAAACACAGCGGATGGGATTTATAAGTGCTGCCGGCCACTGATTGGTTTAGCCCATTTCCCATCGGTAGTTTTATTGGTGCTCATTGGATTAATTGGAAATCCTACTCATTGTGGTTTTTAAAGTTTTATTTGCTGCACTACCTTTTAAATACATGGCGCTGGGGGCAGGTGAGGTTTGGGAATGTTTTAAAAATCAGGTAAATGTAGTTTTTAACACATGATCTGTGGAATTAACGAAAGAAACAGCATTGTTTGCTGGAATCAGAGAGGCACGTTATTTGTGCATGTAATACGATCCATGAACCATACCGTGTTCTGTACCAGTTTATTTTAAATAGTTAACAGCCACAGAAGTAAAGTGGTTGGTGACATATTGTGGTTTTGCTCAGCTTGCTGAGTGGGTGCTGGCAGTCAAGGGGGGGGTGGGGGGAGCAGTTAAGCCGACTGTAAACATCCGTGATTCCTCACAAGGTCTGGACGCTGCTTAAATCCTCCTCCTCGGCGAAGTGTGTGAGATCACAAGAACATCACTATCGCTGTCTGTGTTCCTGGATATAGTGTGTACGCCATCGGCCTTCTCTCCCCCCTCGAGCCCCCACCTGAGGGCTGGATTCGAAAAAACATGGGAAAGACCAACCATATCACCCCCCTAAGTTTGTTTCGTAAGATCTTACATGTAGCTAGTCTAAGTATTTATGACCTGGTTGTTATGATGTGAATACCCAACATCTCTACACATGTCCCAGAGGGATGTATCTGTATCATAACAATTTACACGGCACGTTCCCCAGAAAATTCCATCATTCATATTTCTTTTCTCCAGAAAATAGGAGAGTAGCACAATTTCTCCACTACAGGGCCGAATGAAAAAGTATAGACGGGGAAGATCTAGGCTGATCCCGTCACACCTGATCGTCTGCTCCCTCCGTGTGCCACGCCCACCTCGTTAACCTCGTGTGGAATCCCTACGTTTACCAGCTGTCCTACGTTTCCTGCCATGAGTCTTGTGTATTTCAATCCGCGTTCAAGTCTGTTTCCCAAGTCTTGTCATTGAAGTTATGTGTTCTTGTGTGCTGTTTTCGGATAGTTTCCGAATATACCCTGCATTTCCTGATCTCTCATCTCCCTGGTCCTGCTTCCGCGTTTTACGGTGTGACAGATCCAGACTCAACTTATTTATTTTTCCATTGCAAACAGGAACGCGGACCAGGGTGTTGATTCTAAGGCGCTGTTGATTGACATACAGTAACTGTAGTATTGACTGAGCTCACATACCACCAAATAACAGCAAAAACTATCATAATAAAAGATAAAGGACTCTATGCAAACTCTAATTTCTATATATTTGCAGCCTAGAAGCCTGAGCTTAACTAAAAAAAAAACCCTTTATTACTGCACAAATGATACTGCAGAGCCAGCTACAGAGACATGAATTATTAAGGGACCCGGAATGCGGACATGAAGCACTTTTCATTTCCGACCTATTGCTTTAAATCCCACTGGAAAAATCACTGTACGAACAGACATGAAGGATTATTTGTGTGCTTATTATTTCAAAATATTATTTGCTTTTACAATATGGAGCCGCCAAAATGAAGAATGAAATGTACAAATGCCACAGTTCAAAGCATTACTCAAGCAGACCCTTTGCAATGGCAGGAGATCACAGAGTTACAGATCTCCGGATCGCTGGTGTGGACGGTTCTTGTGGATGGTATAGCTTGGCAACAAAAAAACACTGAAAAAGACCTTAAGTGGCAAAATAACCGTATCTGGGACATGAAACAAATCTGGCTAGTCACTTTTTTATCTTGAATTTTATCTTCTGTTATTACTGTCTGGCTTTTCAGTTCTGAGGGATAACGTGCCCAGTGCAGGTAACAGACCCCCCCCGTTTGGGGCCCGGCGGCGCCCCCCCCCCCCCCCCCCGCCCGGCCTCGGCCCCCCCCCCCCCCCCCCCCCCCCCCCCCCCCCC
>JAODKC010000082.1:14304214-14329416 GCA_026777985.1 Mormyrops attenuatus
TAACCCCTACCCAGCCCTAACCTTAACCATAAGTAACCAAACAAAATACGAGACTTTTGGCATTTTTAATTTTTTGATTGCAGTGACTGATCTTTGTGGGGACATTTGGTCCCCACAATGTAATATAAACATATAAACACAGACACAAACACACACACACATTCACTCACTCACTTGTTGGATTTGAGGTAGTCTGGGCAAAATGTTTGGGATTAAGCGGTTTCAGGAAATGGATGTTATTACCTTGAGTTATGCCAACAGACACAAAGTAGTGCCGACAAAGCACTTGCTTTTGCTCAGTACGGTCTGTATGAAATATAAGATATTTCCATATAGCGGAAGACAAATGTCTTTTCTCTTGATCACTCACTTTTGTTTAATCCAAATGTATCGCACGGTCTGTGGTTCCTTCGGTATGAGTTACTCCATTCGCCAGGACAAGAATGATAATGATTGTCTCTTAGAGCGTCTGCCACAGCACAGGAGCGGCGGGAAACTTTTGACAGATTTTTTTTCTTTTAACATATACTAGGTAATTCTGAAAATGAGCCATAATTAAAAATTGCATAGCTTGTTAAGTTAAATGATTGAAAAAAATAATAATTTAGTACAACTTAATGATGGTTTACATCCAGCAGACTAACGCGATTACGCAATGAATCGTCAGATTAATCGTAGATTACTCGATTATTGATATAATCAACAGTGACAGCCCTATATTGAATAAATGGTAGAAAGGTTCTAACAGTTATGCTTCAGAAATATTCAAAGTTATATCCTATAAGTAATGCAGTGAATATTGAATGGAGAGGAAAAAACACAGATCTTTCCGGTCTCAAAAACTTTTGACGTTCAGGGCATAAACTGTAATAACCTTAGCGTTGCCTCGCAGATGCAACAGAGAACTGAATTTATTACAGGAAAGAGAAAAACAGGTGAGAGTTAAAAGCGTGGGAGTTTTGGTGTGATAGTGTCGAGGTAAAATGTAAGCTTTAAAATGCAAATCGGGTGGCAGCCCTGTAACCAAATGGCTGTATTAATGCTTCAGTGAAAACCGTAATTGGGTTTCTGGACGAGTCGATTTCCCGGCTGCTCTCCAAAGCCAGAGGACTTTCCAAACAGGAGGGAAATATATGGAGCATTTTTCACTTGCCGAAATCCAGACACTGAAGGGGACTACAACGACATATCCTGCTTAAAACAAAACACGGAGTCTTCGTGATTTTCAGCATTACGTGAGAAAGTTTATCTCACTGTTCGTTCTCTGGGTACATCGCCAGCTTTGCAATCATAATTAAGTTTCTGTGTATAGACCAGCCAATCTGCCCTCCAAAAAAACGTCAAGTGTGTGTATTTCCTAATATCAACCATGATTTAGCAGCCCATTGCAACTGCAATGTTAGTTTTAATGACCACTGATTATAAATGCTTTTCAGATGTAAGTGTCACTCCCTTATGTTCCGGGGGCTTTGCCATGACATACCTTAGCCCTGCTTGAATACATAACTGTATCTAGTTATACATCCTGACTCTTAATTATATCGAAAATGAAACGAAAGCTCATGCACAGCAGCTCCTTCCAGAACTGTTGAGACAAACAACAGCAACTGACTGAAGCTGCACCATGTGTCTGTGGTTAGGCGTAAACTACACATGACATTTGGCCATTTTACACTCTCCAAGGGTGTTATATGAAAGTTTGCTTATCACACTGTATCTTTAATTACACATACTGAAGTTCCAAAGAAATAAATGAATGAGTGTTAAATGTTAATGTGCTGCATTAGTTTTTATTAATTGTTACACAGTTTCATCGATAGACGGTTTCCAGAATATTTAGCCAGATAAGCCATCAAAGCTGTTCAAGTGGTGGGTGATCATTTTCCGTTTGGGGAGATTTTCTTGCACGTTTTCCAAGCATTTCTCAGATAAAGGCTGTCGAAATTATACATGTCTTATTAGGAGCCATCTCAAAGATGACATAATTTGTGGAAAGTGAACGATGACGTCATCACCGAAGGCCGCTGGTGGGTGGAGAATTCTGTGTGTACTGTGGATGAAGGTCGAGTACTTGCCGAATTGATGTACATAAGTTTAGCTGATTGACTTTCGTAGTCATTCACTTCAGTTCAGTTTAATTTGTATAGTGCATTTTCACAACATTACATCGTCATTTACTGGGCATTGTAACTGGCTGAATCCTTCTACAGTCAAAGGAGATGTCGTACTTTTAACCTGGATATTTTACATGAGAAACAGATGGGTGTTTTTTTTTGGAAACTTGGTATTCTCTCATTTTTGTTCCCTCCCAGCTTCTATCACGCCTGTACCCGGTATTTGATGTTCTTGATTGTTTGGTTCAGGCATGTTGGGAGCTGCAAAAAGGTGGAGTGTCTGGGGGGCCCTATGGACTAAGTACACAAACACTGGTCCTAACCAGTTGGGATTATCTTATATTTCTAACATGGCTGGTGGGGACATAAATGGCGAAAGGCAGAGGGATGCTAACACGGATGCTAACACGGATGCTAATGAATGAACCTCAGATGCATATTTAGACTGAGGTCTAAAAATGTGTGGATGACTCAAGGTCTCTATCTTTGAACACTCCGGCAGGTTTTTGCTTCCTGATGTCAGAGAAAACCACATTCATACATCCACAAATAATCTTTTCCCAAAACTTTTAAGACTTGAATTAAATGCATTCAACGGTGCAACTGCTGGTAATGTTATCGCAGATTAATTTCCCATTTCACTTATGCATTCATTATCTTTGCTTTTTTATGATATGATGTGGTCAGACAATGAAGAGCAGCATGGTTTCTGTTTAACTTCCCCTGGTTTTCCTGCGATGTTGGTTTCTGTTTAACTTCCCCTGGTTTTCCTGCGATGTTGGTTTCTGTTTAACTTCCCCTGGTTTTCCTGCGATGTTGGTTTCTTTTTAACTTCCCCTGGTTTTCCTGCGATGTCCTTCTCTGAGGAGGGTGTGGCGCCGACACACTGCTGTTTATTTTCTACGAGTGTTAGAAGAGTTCAGCACCGAAGCCATTTGTGTGTGAAACCCAGAGCTCCCCAGCTGAGCTAAGTCATCCTTTAAAATGAGTCAAACTAATCTGCCATTAACCTCCACTGTGAGGGTGATGGTGACCTTTCATGTGGACTCCAGAGCCCTGATGAGTTTGGGGGGGGGGGCTGGAAGGGAAGCTCATGGATTCTGCAGTTACAGGTTAAGGGTGGTCTACCTCCCACACTAGGAGGGCGTGATGGCCTTTTGAGGAAATTCTATGCTAAACACGTTAAGACTTTTCAGATGAAGTTTTGGTGACATGGCTAACACTAGCAATGACTTGGGTCTGCTTGACCTTAACAGAAGATTGCTTGCTTTTTACTGAACACAAAATGTTGATTTTTAACAAAGCTGTTTTCTTGTATGGATATTCAATTCAGTTTCAATATATTTGTCATATGTATGGTAACACAGGGTCAACATTACAATGAAATGCATTGGACTAGAGCAGGGGTGGGCAATCTTATCCGCAAGGGGCCAGTGTGTGTGCAGGTTTTTAGGATAACCTTTAGGTCAGCTGTTCAAACCCAGGTGTGAGGACTCCAGCCAATCAGTCCTCTAATTAGTAATCTGATTAGGGAGTTGCAGCGAAAACTTGTATATACAGCGGCCCTTTGCAGATAAGATTGCCCATCCCTAGTCTAGATGATAAATAGGGAAACGAGTCTTTCAGCATTGGAAGATAAGAAGATGAGATATAATTAAGAATTAGAAATTAATAAGTCATAAATAAGGGAATGCCTGTGTGTGTATACGTGGGGGGGGGGGGGCTATAGTGATATTATGGTGTCATATCCTGGTTTCACTGTTATTATAGTAAGAAGTAATATGGTTCCTTTGATCAGTGATTTTTGTATACAGAGTTCACTGTAAGATATTTGCTGTAATAGAAAAGCCCCATTATAATCTATTAAAAAGAACATGAAATTCAGGACTAACTTTATGCAGGATCTATATATTTATATATCCATTCTTTAACCTCTTGTCCTGGTTCCTATGGTTCCTCGGGTTCCCAGGGTGGCCTAGAGCTTATTACAGGCTGTGAAGAAAATGAGGTTTGGGTACACCCTGTATAGGATGCCAGAATCCACTTATCTCACCTGGCAAATCTTCCTGTTTCTTAGTTTAGTAGATTTTGTATATGCTTTGCAGTAAGAAAAGAGAAGCACCCACTCTGCGTCTGTCCCACACGAACAAACTGCGATGTTTTATTTCATTATGGACAGCTGGTATTAAGGTAATACTACTGGCAGACAAATACAGTGTGTGCTCTGCAGGGGAAACAGTGCATTGTGGGAAAATGGCCGTATCAAAAAGACACCTCATTCGGCGTGGGAAAATAGATAAAAGTTTTATGGTGTCATGTTTTCTTTGGTGTGCTGGTTTACAGATTAACTAATATGGCATAAAAAAAAACTCGAGACGCTGATCCGGTTCCTAATATTTGCCCAGCAATACAATCCTGACTGTCCGCCTTAATTGAAAGAAATGCGAAAGATTTAGCCGTAAACATGTTAAACAGGCAATGAAGATTAACGATAAGCGAAACTGCGAATGTGTATAAACCCTTTATAACAGATATACAATGTGTTGTCAGTTATGCTTAAAGACTTTGA
The DNA here is from genome assembly GCA_026777985.1 of Mormyrops attenuatus. Lineage (NCBI taxonomy): Eukaryota > Metazoa > Chordata > Actinopteri > Osteoglossiformes > Mormyridae > Mormyrops > Mormyrops attenuatus. Next base: position 14,308,898 of record JAODKC010000082.1, read on the forward strand.
ATCATCCATTTAACAAATTCCAGTGCTTCAGTTTATTTCCGCACGTTTTAAAGAAGTATCACAGCACTCAGTGGCAGAGGGTGGTTGTGACTATTTTTACTTTGTTCTTTAAAGTGCAGATACTCGACTGATCCTTGTTCCTAACACTGTAGTAAATCTTCCAGTACTTTATGGTACCTGGGGACATTATTTCCTTTATACACATTCTAGGATGCCGTCATTCTCATCTGTCTTTTGTTAACTTGCCTTAAAAGATCAATATACTGTAGCCCCTGCAATCTGTAAGATCTCATTACCCCGCTTCAGTTCCCCTTGTGATCAGCATGGGATACATTTGCTTTAAGTAAAGCATAAAATAAACTACCTCTGTCGGGATTTAAACACAAGTGCACGTGGTAGCTCACTTAGTTGTTTCTCTAACTGCTCACAAGTGTTAAAAGCTTTGACCTCCCTCTCTGGGTTCTAGACTACAGTGAGAGCTCGGAATTCAGTATAATACCTGTAATCTACACTTAACTAGATACGTGAATGCCACAGAACTGCAGTCCCTCTGGAATGAAAGATGACAATAATGCAAGAGGGAGAGCCATGACTGAAAAACGGCTTTGGAGAAGAATAAAGTCTAAATGGACAGAGCAGGGGTTAGGAAACCACTCGCTGCGATTCACACCCCTAAGACAGTTAAGAAACATCATCAAACGGGAAATATATCTTAAAGATGCAGATTTTCGAATTGGCGCATGTGTTTTCACCCGAGTCGTTTCCAGTTTCTCCCGCTATATGCGTGTGTAATTTTGTGCACGGCCGCGGTGTCAGACCCACGCGATCACGTGGCCCTTTTGCTGCTTTCAGCACCTTCATCTTTATTGTAAGGATTTGAATTTACGAAAAAAAAAATCCAACAGAATTTGTAACAGAATGCACATTGTACAACAGTTAGCGATATTAAATATATTTTATTATTTATATATTCAGTTTAACGTTTTATTATGTATATCGTGTAATAGGTGTGAATTATATACTTTTACTTGCTCAAACAAAATGTATTGTAATTGTGTTTCATTTATGATTCATTATTCAAGAAATACGGCTGTATTACGCTGGAAACGAAGACGGGAGACACCTGCCCTCCCTCTAGGCGTGTTTGGCGCTGTCGTGGATGTGGGCGATGCTGATCGTCCATTGGACATCGGCACTGGGGCAAACCCACTGGATTTCTGAATGGAGCCAGTTGAGGTCTGACAGATGAGCAGCGCTAGGGACAGAAACGCGGAGCTGCTGGTCAAGAGCTGTCGGCAAGTTCAAAAAGCGGGCGCAGGTCGGACATTTCGGCGAGTTCGCGCGCCTTAACCCTGACATTGGAGATCTTCTCAAGAAGTATGTGCATGGCGATCAGATACAGCTGACGCGCTCTGGATACTATTTTTGGACATTTCAGCAAAAGAAGAGGAAGCGTTTCAAAGGTCCAGCATTCAGAGCCAAAGGAAATGGATGCGTCAAAATGTATCTTTATTTTAACTTTGAAATACTGCTTGTCCAATACCGTGAGTACTAACTTCCGTTTTGTATAGAACAAAACGTGACATTAATGTGCTGAAAAAAATCTTTAGTTACTGCCGTAGGGATTACTGATGAAGAAAGAAATAAATGTGTTGGATTAACGCGTTTAGTAGGCTGTTATAATGTACTGACTGTTTTTCAAAAGAGTCTAAAATTATTCTATTAAAGGCGGTTTAAAACGTCGCGGCGTGTATAGTCACAATACATATGCAGTTTCTATAAAATATTAATTAGAAACTTTTACTTATTTTAATTTTATTCGTTTACACGCATAATCCAGTAGACTGCATTAATGACCGGATATTTTGAGAGAATGTATTCATATTATATAGGTTAGTATAGTGTTCCGATGCTTTGAGTCATTTAGTCTATCGCTAATAATAAAAGTTGAATAAACACGGAAATAAACCATAAAACATACCAATAAAAACATTTAAAGTATGAATGCCATTGGAGGCTAGCTGCGTGTATAGTACTGTAAGAAAGAAACGTAGACGCAAGATGGGCGTTTAGTAAATGTAGGGTTATTCTGAGGTGTGCCCTTTACAATGTTTGTTGAAAGGGTTAGGAGACATGAGTCGTATATTAATGAACTGAAACAAACTTTTATATAACAATTGAACACTGTAGAAAACATGCGAGTTGACTAGCGTCGATTGCATCGTTGTCTGTGTTCATAGTGTCATGCTCACTAACGCGACGCATTCGTTTTATCTAGTTCTGTATCATTATAGGCTATTTGGAAAGCTCATAGAACGTGTTAAATATACAGTTTGTAGGACGGTTTCATGTTCAAGTAAACGGGCTGTGTGTAAAACAAAATTGATTGCAGGCACAACCACCTGCGTTCGTACTGGAGCAACAACGCGCATAACGGTCGCCATAGCTAAGACAACAGCGGAACTTGCTACGGCAAAATAAGATATGGCCAATGAAAGATGTCATCTTTGTGAGATAAACAGGAATTTACAGTTTCCACCACGAGCTCAGGCTGCCTGTGACACAGGCAATGGGATGGCCTGATTGTACCTTATAAAACATTAACTATTTTAATTCAGATGTCTGCATCATTTCAGGTTATTCCAGTTCTTAATTCCATAGAAATTAAGAAATTAATAGAATACCCTGACTGGAATTGCCTTTGCGTGTGAAATTTACCTGGTAGGCTTATCACCGTACCTCCAATAGGCAAATAATGGAAAATGATTTATACTAACAAATAATTCATTACATTTTGTATAATAAAAATATACAGCCCCCGAAGGTACATAGCCACGTGAGAAGGGAGATTCCCGAACTGAATATAGGCCTACGTAATTTCGTAAATGCAGTTTTTTGATCTGCATTTACACAATTACAAAATCAACTCTGTATATAAATATGAACCTTTTAATATTTTTACTTTAAAAAAACGCCTAAAATTATTCTCCTGTTAAAAGACAGGGCGTGTTTTGATTTCCAAATCATGTTTTGGCTCCGCTAACGCAGCCAGAAAACTGCATGCAGATCAGCGATTCTGGGGCAAAGTCGGCATTTGGCAGCTTTTTATGTGGACCGGTTGAGCTGATCATTTGAATAACAGACGGTCCAGTTTCCTTGTGTCAGCGCTTGCAGTTTAGAGGGCCCTGCAGGCTGAGTCCCATTCTCAAACAAGTGTCATATTGTGGCAATATTAAGTTTGCAAGATCCAGAGGGAATCATATTTTCTACCCTGCTATCCAGTCTATGGTAATTCATCTATCGACAAGGAATTACTTGCAGTTCAATAGTTTACTGTGACAGAAGTAAGTAAGTAAAATTCAAATGCAATTTAAGTTTAACATAACTGATATAACTGATTATAGAAGCATTTTTCATATGCCTCAATGTTTTCAGCGGTATATATATACAGTATAAGTACATATATGTATATAAGTACAGATGGATAGATGGATGGATGGATATACTTTATTCATCCTGACTAGGCAATTCTTTTGTTACAGCAGCAAACACAAATAAGACAGTAGCACAAGAGTACACATAGACTATTGTAGGAAAGGAAGAATGTAAAATAAAATGAGATAAAATAGAAAACAGGATGCACACGTGAAATCAATCACATTAGTAATCAGACAGATAGGTCAGGCATCAGAATAATCCACTATAAGCAATAGTAATTGGGACTGTAAGTGTCAAAGGTATTGCAAGTATGGAACATTTAATGAATAATACTGAGAGTAAAGCAGGGCGTCCCAACCCTGTTCCTGGAGATGTACCACCATACAGAGCTTAGGGGCAGCCCTAATTTAACACACCTGACAGATAATGATACCCTGCAGTAGCATCTCAGTGTTAGAGCTGACTTAGCTTCAACATAGCTGAGTCTAATACTGAGATGCTACTGCAGGGTATCATTATCTGTCAGGTGTGTTAAATTAAGCCTCTACCTAAGCTGTGCAGGGTGATGGATCTCCAACAGCAGGAATGAGCAGACGTGGTGTATAAGATCCATGGATGAAACCCTGGGGAGCGTTTAGGAGGGTCTTCGCTTGACTGTTAAACAGAGACCCTACCCTGACAGGAATTACGCAGATGTGCAGGCACTTCCAGCCATTCTCTCTGTCCCATGAGTGAGGTCACCCAATCACGCTGTCAGGCAGATGTATGATTAAAATAACATTCTGACATCAGGCTGCAAAGCACCAGCAATGAGAATGAAAAGCAGCAGGCAGATAAGGAAGTTGGGGTGACATCATGGATGAGAGAAAAGGAGGGGGGGATCCTCCAGTGCCCTGACACTGAATGGATCAGCTTATTGGTGAAACAGTAATCTGTGTGTGAAAAAACATGACAGCCCAGCAGCAGCAATATTAAGACGTTCCAGGTCATTTATAGGCAGTGAATGTCTGTTTTTTACCCATGGTTCTGGAGCTGTGGAACATACCGGCGAATTCCAAGACACAGCTCTGCAGATATGCCCGCTTGTCGCTCTTCTGACAGCAAAGCCTGCTGTGTGGTTCTGTTCACAGTGACATCTGTGTTTTCATACCACCTCTTGTGAGTAAATTTCGTAGCCACTGCCTTGTGGTAAGATCCAGCTACTCGCATCACATTATTTGTTGGGATGTTGTGTAGCTCAGTGGGTTGGGGATGTGTGCGAGTGTGAATAGTGGATTCAAAGCAGGCAGTTAGCATACTAATCATATAACCGCCAAACACATGAGTGAGGCTCTGAACTGGAATTGCTCCAGGGATGCTGCCTGCTAACTGGGCCTACTCTGTGTCTGCAAGCTTTCCCCACTGGTTTGTTGCTTTGGAACAAAAGTGTCTGCTAAATACATATACATTTTTGGATTTCAGGAGGTGTTTGAGTTAGGGAAATGTGGTACTAGTTGATCCTTTTGAATGTGTACACGTCTGAAGGAATGATTCATCAGACACTTAAAAGAGCAAAGTAATTTTGTAAAAAAAAAAAAATCAATGTATAAATAAATCAAGCTCCAATCAATTAACATAAATGGGTATCATATGGATTACAGTAAGGGCTTGGATCACTCCCAGAAACAGAGGACATTCACATTTCTTTGGACAAGTGTTGGCACTGCTTGTATAATAATTTATTTTTGGCCGATAGCTTGGGCTACATGATTCAGGATGAATTGTATATATAGCTGTTCTGCATATTGAACACGCTTCTCCTATCCATCTGTCTTAAGTTCCTCCTCAAGCTGTTTTCTTAAATTCAGAATTTGCTTCTGGCTGAATGCTTATGCGACAAAGATTTCATTTCACTGATGAGAATCTCCGTGAAGCTACCCCTTTGTCCAGCTGCCATTTTGAAACCAAGTAAAAATTTACCTTGTTTGGTAAGAGAGGTCTATAATGGTAAAGAAAAGGCCAAGGATGACATAATCCATACCGTCACCGGAGAATAATAGCGGCGTGCGGCTCTCCTGGTGCGCGGCGGGCTCCAGGCTTGCGGCATTTCAGAGAGAATGCTGCAATTCCGTGAGTCATCAGCCTTTGAAGGCACACTTTCTATAACTCTATCAAGTGGGCCCTGCCTGCTTGCGATTCTCTGCTCAAGGTCTTGAGTCTGAACCTTTGCAGTGGAGCTTTTAACGACAGTGGACGCATCACTGTGGCATCCTGGGGGAGCAGCGCCGCAGGGCACACAGCCGAGCCTCCCGAGGATGCGGTCGGTGCACGTCTGAGCACGGCATGCCGCCCCTGTCCCGCTGCATCCGGAGCACATCCTCCATCTGTCACTCGTTTCGCCCCCGTATTTATCTTGCTGGAAAACAAGGAGGCCCAGTGATCATATTAAAAAGTGGTTTTGAATAATGAAACATCAATTATTCTTGTTCCCTTTTTGGAACGTTAATGTGGAGCACTTTCATTGGTCACTTTCCAGCCCACCGCTCTATTTTTTATCGCGCTTCCATTGATTTATTGAGGCGGATGATCAATGAAACTGGCTCTCAAGAGCTTGCTTTTTATTGTTTTTCTTGACTCAAGCTGCACTGTGTGATTCTAAGGCAGTGAGAGGTGACAGATATCTAACAGTGTACTGTACCCTGTATACGTGCAATTCTTGTAATATGCATTCAGTATTCAGATAATTTTATTTATCCCAGAATTCCACAACCAACGCGGTCCAAATAAATAAAACTCAAAACCCAATCTGGTCATTGGGGATCCACAGACAGTCCATGTTTTTGCTACCGGAAGCAGGAAGGGAGCAAAGATGTGGACTGTCTGACAGGGAGCTCAGAGGAGCAAAAACATGGACCAATTGTGGGTTCTCAAGGACCAGTTTGGGAAACACTGCACTAAACTAATACAAAAATCCGGAGCTGTTTCTCTGTACTGTAAATCAAAAGTTTTACCTAAATTGGTGCGGTTGAGCAGCACTTTCAAGAAGTGTAACTTTCACTGGGGGTCATCTGTGACCATGAGATTAGAACAAGGCATGTGTCCGCTACGTCTCCACACCTTGTCAACTGTTGTCATCCCACATATGTCGTCTTGTCTTGAGCTCAGACCTGCATGAATGACTTTTATTTCATGGAACTCCATGGAAACAGCCTTCGCTGTCAGCATGAAAGTTGTCAGCTGTCCATTCAAATAGTGTCCTTGCATTCACGTCTATTAAATTGGACCAAAATAATGATTCATGCTAAATCTCAGGAAATAACGGCAGCTGTTTGGTTGCCTTCAGAGATGTGCCCTATGGTCCTCGACTTCACCCCATGCTTTATTTTTCTCTGCCAGCTTCCTGTTTTTTCATGTTGGATGGCACAACAGGAAAACCTTCGTCTTCGGTTTTCAGGAATAGGCTGACGAATTGTTTGTGACGACTGCGACGACGACATTCGTTTTCACACCCACTGTATCCTCAGGGTCAGACGTCATACGGTTGTTACGAAGATCTCTCAGCTATGAACATATCAAAGCCTAATTCATGTTTGTTTTACAAATTTTCCAAAGTAGCATGTGAAATTAACTTCAGGCAGGAAACTTGGATGCTAAAGCCCTGTCTTCAGAATTTACAAAGATTCATTTAACGTGAGAGAATCACACAGATATCGTGCATGATAACGTGCAACAGTCGGAATATTTCTGAATGACATGTCTGGCTATATTTGAGGATTAGAGATATATCACACAGCAATAATCAGTTACTCTTTCCATTCAAACACTGATCATGGTGTTTGAAGGAAAACTTGTAAATCAAAACAATAAGAAAAAACTAAATCATTTATAAAAGCCAAGGCAAAGATTTTTGTTTTGTTTTTAAAATCTGTTACCTGCAAATCTCAAGTGTTTTTTTTTATGTAAACGAGTACGGCACTCTTTCATCTGAAGTACATAGCATACTGATTTAAAAATGACAATTCCCCTTTGGAATACATTCACATGTCTCAGTTAAGCATTGAATTTTTTTTTGTCTTTTGTCTCTGAAGTCAGAGGACTGGTCACTGCTTTCCAGAAACATGCCTTAGGGATGTGAGTTTCCCTCTCACCATTCTGTTTTCTATTCTTTTTCCTATTTGTGATCTCCTGGGTGTGCCGCATAGCCAAAACCTATTACACCATTTCGAGGTACCTAGAGAGGAGCTGTTATCATTATGATGGATTTTGACTGTTACAATAATGTGGATGTAACACAAAATCATAGTATCCAGAAGTATTTTATTGCCATGCTTCTTTAGCAGTGCACACAGTGTATCAATGTTTGCAGGTTACTTAGCCTATGCTGCTCCACACTGATGCAAAAATGTGTTTATTCATTCTGAATTCACACATCTTTGCCTGAAGCAGAATACTTGGCAGATATCTTATTTTGGATTTATTGCGATAATGAAAAAAGTTTTTAGACTGGTTATTTGGCAGCGAAACTTTTTAACAAAGGATTGAGATCGGTGTCTCTGAGCTATTAGGCTTCTCAGTAAATCGGTCAGTAGGCTGCTGTCAGGATGAGAGTGCACGGTGACATGGACAGCAGGAATATCTTATTGCTTTGTTACATTCTTGTTTTGTTACTGTCCAAGTAACAGTAATTTTTGTAAACCAGCTAGTGTCCTGTAGACTATTTTTTCAGTTTTGTTTTCCTTTCGTATCTGTTGTTTACCTTAGTGATAACCCTCCTGCCCCCTTAAATGTAACGTCTGCAGTTTTACACACTACTCCATGTAACCCAAAGCCGTTTTTTGCGCCTTTGGATGCGAACAGGACATTTCAGGATCCTTCTTACATTACATCTCCCCCTGACCGAAGGACATCGTCGCAGGGCCCATGTGACAAAGAGGCGAGATCTGATTCAATCCCACAAATTAACAGAAGTCCTTCAAAACAGTGAATCGCATAAGCTTGTTTTTGGAATGCATCTGTGCCCAGAAGTGGGTGATTTACAATCAGCCGATAGGTGACCACATATGCGGGTAACAGGAACTCTCTTCAAGCACCCTGATTAGCCATAAGCATGTTGAACCACTTCAGCAACCATGTGAGCTGCTATATATCTGCTGATCTCCTGGTGATGGGCTTTTTGACTCCAAGGATAATAAGGCTTTGCCAGATGGATAACTGAACACTGCAGAGATATTTCTGTGTTTATATGAACTCAGAACTCAAATGGTAACCATTACAGGAGTGCTCTATGGGGGCTGAATACAACATACCACACCTTTTTAATAACTGGCCACTTTGACGCTTTGCGTGCAGCTCAAGGCTTCACACTGGGCTTGTTTTCATCTTAAACATTTTTCATTGTCAGTTTGAACTTGCGACCTCTCTTTACATTTTGTATTGAAATACCAATGCATTTGAACCCTCTAACACGCAATTAGGCTGCAGTAAACCATTTTGGGGGAGGGTAACACAATCCGCCCCTGGCTAGGATTAGAAAGAAATAACCAGTCAAAGTTAATGGTGTTTGGGGGTGGAAGGAACAGCCTTTTAAATGCAGGATCAGACATGTCGGAGAGCACTAGGATGTTAGAAGATGCTAACGGCTCCCAAGGCAGTGCTGAAGCTGAAATGCGCACTTCTCTCGCTCTTGGTTAAGGATTTTATTTCCTGGTCCACAGACATGAGGGCTTAGACTCTCGGGATCCCTTTATCCTCTGTCGTCTCTGAGTTTGTCCTGTTCTTCCATAGCACTCTGGCTTTGCCTTTATCCTGGGAACATTGTGTCAGTGGTTGTCAAGTTGTGTGTCAGTGCTTTTTTTGACGCACATGGCCAGACCTGCTGCGGTTCGTTATTCTACTTTGTGTGTATCAGGCGGTAAAATGCAAACAAAAAAAAAGCACTGAAAGGCTTTAAGTAAATTAAATATTGGCAGATCTGTGATAGCATGTGTGGCTCACACCTCCAGGGTTGTTCTCCCTGTGTGTTCAGATTTTTTCCCAAAGCTGAAGGACAAGCATTTGGGCCAATTACCGTCTCTGAATTGCTTGTATGTATGTGTGACTGTGTGTAAGAGTGTGTGCATGTATGTGCCCTAGGGTGGACTGGTATCCCACACTTCTGTGTGACTCTTAATAGATTATTAATATAAAATGGGTGGATGGAAATATTGGCAAATCTTTTCTTTAATACTATTTATTTTTTTCTAAATGCGTGAGTTTTACTGTGACAGTTGAAATCCGAAGTTGTCCTTTTTCATTAATCCAATGGAATATGGATGTTCTGTATTCAGATTCCTTTACCGTAAAGAATGGTATACGAGGTGCACAAAAGTAATTGAAATTTCATTAAAAAGGCACAATTAACCCTTGTTTTTTAAAAAAAATATATCATGTACTATGAAAATAATTACATATGGATGAAGAAATTAAAAATCCATCTGTTTTTGTTCATAACAACATCAAATGCAGGGTCACGGTGCAAAACAAATTATGAATAACAAATTTCTTTTATTTTTTTAACAGGTGCAGTCTGTGCAGATGTGTGACGTTGTGATTGAAATCGAAAAAGAGAGAAACCGGTGTCTGGAAGAGTCAGAGTCAGAGAACATCACCTCAGGTACACGTTGATTGCTAAGGTTGCTTGCTGTCTACTGACCTTCTGCATCTGAAGGTTTATGGTCTTCTAATGAGGACGAGTGCAGCTTTGAGTGTCTCCAGCAGATGATCTGGAAAATGACGGATGGGTGTGAAAATGGTCCATTTATCTGTGGGTTACCTGACAAAGTGAGAGATGTCCACCTAGAACTGTTATGTCTGCTGTCCCTCAGTCACGCTTGGCACCAAGCCTACCATGACATTTATCAGCAGACGAGAAGAAAATGGGCCCGAGGATGAAACTACTTGGGAACAATCTGTTCAAAATCCCTATAATTATAGATGCACATTTGGCTGTATTTAGGTTATTTACTGAGCAGCGGATCTCCTTTCTAATAATTGTTCCCAGCTGATTACCCTTCGCCCCGTTGCCGCTTGATACTTTGTTATATCAGCCATAGTGCAAGTAGGATTAAATATGTATGGCGACAGGCTTTAAATCAACCGCAGCTTTCAGCCTAGTCTCTAAGCTCGTAAATTCACAATGGGGGGGGGGGCTTACTCTCCATGGCCACTGGGAGATGTAGGGTATGCAAAACCTCAGGGTTTGAATATTAAACCTGCAGTTGCTCGTTTTGGCATTCTGTCCAGACAACCCTGAGATGGATATGGGGTTGGAAGACGGAAAGATGAATGGATGGATGGATATAAGCACAAACAAACAATGAGTGGCACTAATAAAAATTGAGCAGGCACCACACGTTCGTCTGGTGAATTTAACCCACATCTCATTCCATTTGTTCCTTTCAGCCCACTGCTTTTAACGGACTATAAACAAACGCAGCATAAAGAACAAAGAAACAGGCACCTTTCCGCATTTAAACAGGAGCCACGACTTCAGGCACGTCGTTTGTAATCACAAATCAGGTGATCTCTCTGACAAATGGGAACCATGGAGGAATTCACACTCATTAATTTGACTGATAAACCTTGTGCTTATCTCTATAAAAATGCTATATAATTAAAGAGCCCAGGTTCTCTTTGGGTCTCCGGATTAACTCTTTAGTGATGCCCTGAAATTCAGTGCCTTTTACTGGCATTGTGGCTATAAATAAATGAAACGTATCTTTTCTGAAATACAAATTACCCTTTGATGTAGCACTTTGGCTGGTCCTATTAATGGAATCGGCAGATTATGCATTCGGACACGGGGAACATTTTCGTTTTAAGGGCAAGGAGTGATTACGATAAATTCGTCTCCAAAGGGAACACAAGCATGTGATGACATGTGGAATTTATCAATTACCATTAATCTTCCCCATAATGTTCCTTAAGAGGTATTTTATTTACCTATTTTATTTATTTTATTTATTTAGTCTTTAGGTCCACTTCAGACAGACAGCACCAGGTGAAGGTCCATCTACCTCAGACAGGTGTATTTCAATAAACTTCTAAAACTAATTGCACATCTTGTTGAACTTATAAATTCATGAGCTGATTTCCACAGATTCTGTATTATTTTATCTTTTAATTCTCTTAATGTCTGAGATAACATATTCTGGTTTGTCTAGGTTTGGCATAGAAAGAAGTCCTAATTAAACACAAATGAAACTGATTACTTTAAAAGATATGCACCAAGGAAATCTCTTAAAAACCATATAGATTCCATAGAACTTTTATATCCTCCACCCCCACACACACACACAGAGCTTTCATAGGTGTTAATATAAGTTTTAAGTTAAATATTACCATGCAATAAAAAGCTTACCCCCACAGGGAATAAATAAGTAATAATATACTTATAACTTATAATGTGCACGCCAGTTGGAATGGAGAGATAAAAAATGGATACTTGATTCCTGAATTCAGCTCCTCATACATATATCATGCTGTGGACTTTTAAAATGCAAAAAATTCCAATATATTAGACAATCCCTTTAATTTTAAACTGCAAAACTGACTGCAGTGAAAACATTAGTTAAAATAACTTGCATTGAAAATAAAAGAATGATGTTTTAACCTTCAAGTAATTTGTGTGGCGCGCTAAAGACACGTGTCGATGGACTTGTAAAGTACGGAATCATTGCTAATTTCCGTACACCACCCGACAATTGAATTTTTAAAGACCGTGTTGTTTTCTTTGGCCACTTGAAGGCCACCTGGCCAGCGAGAAGTGTACTCGGTCTTCCCCCACCCGGAGTGTTTACACACTGGGTCAGAGAGTATCGCCTGAACTGGAAGATATTAGTCTTTTTTAATTACAGCCAATTACAACCCGCCTTGAAAGAGCAGCAGAAGTAGTTACGGGGTAAATATTTGATGCAAGTCATCTTCCGATGTTGTTTAGTTTTTAAAACGCTTACTTGATTTTAGCCGTGTTTTACCTTCCAGCATTAATGATTAAGCACACCCCCACTCCCGTTTTAACTGGCCTTCCTGATGTTGTTTATTAAATCACCCAGCGGCAACCTGTTTCGTACGTCGGCCTCTTATCAAGCCCTTGTGCTACGTTGATCTGGGTTTGATTGGGTTGCAATAACGGGGCTGACATATGAATTTCTGAAGACATGTTTTATCAGAATCTTTCCGTCAAGGTAATTTTATAAGCTAGTTTGAAATCAAATGAAATTAACATCTCCATTACGAGGAGTAATTTTAATAAAAAAAAATGTGTAGATAATACAGTGATTTGGTTAAGATGTGACATGACGTATACTGCAACTCAGTTATATTTGCATTAATTTATTTACCTGCCTTATAGTAACCCTACACCATAAACAAATTATGGTTAAGAGGGCACAGTACTGTACACAGTGCCTCAGTTCATAAAATCACTTGCGTAACAAACACACTACTTTCTGCATCATATTTCTGTATAGGTCTCACTAAACAACAGTAACACTGCATGTTAATACATATTAAAATAGATGGGAACACTTAAAATTGAGCATCCATAAATGTTACATTTAAAATAGAGTATCTCTACATTCAGACTGTAAACATGATGTTTCATATTGATTTTTTTCAATAACAAGAAAAGTCAGAATTTCAGTACAAAATGAATATTTTAGTTCCAATAATGGAACTGAATGGAACAGATTGTCGGGCTTGGGGTTAAGGAACAGGACCTATGAATAACAGGCGTGCAGGGCAGACCCCGAGGGAGCTCATGTTCATGACTATCGGCTTCCAAAAACGTACTACCACCCAAAAGTATGAATCCTCGGCCCCCGCCGTCATCTTGTGAAGGTGGAATATATTTCTCAAAAGAAGTTTCAACTTAGGAAACTGTTTAGAGAGACATTACAGAATGTGCAGGCTCAGTTGTCCCCAGTGAAGTGGATCAGTGGGTTGGGCCACTGTGTTTATGAGCAGAAGGTCACTGATTCAAACTCTGTGGTTGGCAGAGTGATCTCACTGTTGGGCCCTTCAGAAAAACCCTTAACCCCAGTGGCTCCACATATTTGTTGACTCTACTTTCTCAATAAACATACACTATATTGCCAAAAGTATTGGGACACCTGCCTTTACACACACATGAACTTTAATGACATCCCATTCTTAATACATAGGCTTTAATATGGAGTTGGCCCACACTTTGCAGCTATAACAGTTTCAACTCTTCTGGGTAGGCTGTCCACAAGGTTTAGGAGTGTGTTTATGGGAATATTTGACCATTCTTCCAGGAGAGCATTTGTGAGGTCATGATTTGATGTTGGACAAGAAGGCCTGGCTCGCAGTCTCCACTCTAATTCATCCCAAAGGTGTCCTATCTGGTGGAGGTCAGGGCTCTGTGCAGGCCAGTCAAGTTCCTCCACGCCAGACTCGCTCATCCATGTCCTTATGGACCTTGCTTTGTGCACTGGTGTGCAGTCATGCTGTAACAGGAAGGGGCCATCCCCAAACTGTTCCCACAAAGTTGGGAGCATGAAATTGTCCAAAATGGCCTTGAATGCTGCAGCGTTAAGAATTCCTTTCAATGGAACTACAGGGCCTAGCCCAACCCCTGAAAAACAACCCCACACCATAATCCCCCCTCCACCAAACTTTATACTTGCCACAATGTAGTCAGGCAAGTACCGTTCTCCTGGCAACTGCCAAACCCAGACTCATCCATCAGATTGCCAGGCAGAGAAGCGTGATTCATCACTCCAGAGAACATGTCTCCACTGCTCTAGAGTCCAGTGGCAACCTGCTTTACACCACTGCATCCGACGCTTTGCATTGCACTTGGTGATATAAGGCTTGGATGCAGCTGCTCGGCCATGGAAACCCATTCCATGAAGTTCTCTACACACTGTTTTTGGGCTAATCTGACGGCCACACTAAGTTTGGAGGTCTGTACCTATTGACTCTGCAGACAGTTGGCGACATCTGTACACTGTGCGCCTCAGCATGCGCTGTCCCCACTCTGTGATTTTACGTGGCCTATCACTTTGTGGCCGAGTTGTTGTTGTTCTCAGTTGCTTCCACTTCAACATCCTATTGGCCTTTTTTATTGCTTCCCCACAAGGATGAGAGTGGGACATGGAAGCATCAACATACACTCCGAGGTCTTTCTCATAATCAGCTACCCGATACTCAAACTCAGTATCATTACAGTCTTTCTGTGAGTATTAGTGACAAATCACATAATCAAAGCTGAATCCTTACGTTCCCCACGAACCCACTGACGTTCCACGATGACGATGATGATGAAGGTGATGGCCTCTGACATGTTCGCTTTCAGTGTTCAAAAAGGCTTTGCAAAGTCCTTGGCCTTCGCTTCTGGATTCCCGGATTGCACCTTGTAGATCTGTCCACTAAATCTAGCGTGCACCCAAACACGTCCTAACACGCTTAGGACGTTACGTAGGAGCGAAAGCTTCAAATAACCTCCACGAGCATTCCGAACGCACCATTCTGCCAACCTACCCTCCCCCAACAACAACTATTTACACTGCTGCTAATACTCATCCACATGACTGCTGCTAATTAAAAAACAACTGCACTCTTTAATGCTGCTAAAATAATATGTGATTGCTCACCGCACTTTGACTCATTCACCCTGATACCCTACATCTGTATTGTATATATTATTATTTTCGATCTGTGATAAGTTGGCCCCCACCCTGGGTTATTCCCTGCTTTGCACCCATAGTTTCTGGGATAGGCTCTGGACTCCTATGACTCTACACAAGACAAGCGGATATAGAAGATGGATGGATGGATTGTTTTACATTTTCTTATTTTTTCTTATTTTTTATAGCACGTAACATTAGTGGGAAGTATACAGAGTTCGGTTGTAAATGTACAATGACAATACAGATATTCTAATTGTATTTTATATAATCTATATTTTTTTGTGTCGACAGGCTGCGAGGGCATGTGGGACGTCGTCGCCTGCTGGCCCCCCGCCCTCGTTGGGGAGATGGTTACCATACCCTGTCCGGATTACTTCAGCTACTTCAATAACGAGCATGAGGGTAAAACAGCTTTTGCTTCACACATCGAGCCTTTGTGAAATAACAGTCACACACCCTAATTCGGTTCATTTTTATATAGTGCCTTTCCCAGCACAGTTGGCCAAAACCACTTAACATCCAGTGACAGTTTAGGGAAACAGTGGTGTCAACATATTGTGAGTCAAAGCCAGAAGACAGTGGAGGACATGAAAAAATCTAAAAATTAACCTCTATGGGTCCAAGGTCAGTTGACTAAACCCCCCCCCCCCAGACCATACACAGGCCATAAAACTCCTTGTACTTGGATAAATGACTAGGCATGATTCCGGATACTTTTGGGTTGAATGGTCTACACAATAACTGTGCAAAATGATACTGTGTGAAAGAGGATGGTGATGGTCTCACTTTCTTACAAGTTACTATTCATAAGAAAATGGTGTTGTTATACTGGAGATTAGCAATAGGAGAATAAAATCAGTTTTACCAGTGCTTCTCTGGGGTGGCACAGTAGTTGCTCTGTTGTCTCACAGTTCTGGGATCAGGGTTTTAGTCAACAGATGTTCTCCTGCATGTTCTCCCCATCTCGCTGTGGGTACTCCGGTCCCCCCCAGTCCAAAAACATGCTGAGGTGAATAGGAGTTACCGAATTGTATGTGCGTGTGTGAAAATGTTAAATTGGAGTTACCAAATTCTGCATGCGTGCGTGTGAATGACGTGTGAGTGTGCCTGCGATGGGTTGGCGCCCCGCCCTGGGTTGTCCCTTGCCTCGTGCCCATAAACTCTCTGCTCCCTGTGACCCTGAATAGGACATGATTTACTGGTGCATGATGGGTGGTGATGTGGGGCTTAAGCAGTCGTATACCTATGATCTGTGATTATTGTGTAATAGGAAGAAACACGACAGCTATGTGGAGGGCGGGGAATGGCCACAAAGCACGACATGTAAAAATCGGCTGTCTTTGCTGCCAAAATGGGCCCAGACATATAACATCCATCTTTTAATCTCCAGTCATTGTTTTAGTTACAAATTTATAGGATTGGTAGTTTATCATTTATTTTTAAGATGTATTACTCTGCAGAGAATAACTTTGATAATGGCGCGAAAGTATTGCCAAAAATTTTATGCCGAACAGATTCGGGATAATTCATGGTGTAGTCAGTATCTTATCACTTTCCACGCAGTAAAGCCAAACACTCCATTTAGCAAATTGACCCGGCATATTTTAAAGATGAAAAAGGCAGATGAAGCCATTCAGCATAGTAACACGAATAGTTCTAAAATTTTGTTTAATTTTCACAACTCTGTTGTTTGTTTACACACATATCATATTTTTGATGCGGTTATGCATGTGTAAAATTTGAGTTAAATATTTATAAGAATCACATAGGGGACAAGCTGTGAAATCTCAGCAATCTCTCATGAGGCAAAGCTCCATAAGATAAACGTGTGAGTAAAGCCTCACAGCCTATAAATGTAGGCCCAATGTGTGACAAGGAAATTACTATTGTAATGAAATTAGACCAGGCTGATGCAAGGTGTCTCTTACCGCTCCCCGGATGCCCACAGAAATGTGTAAATGAGAGCAGGTAATATTTATTTGCATTGCACAGATATTCGATTTAGCATCTTTCTTCCTTCATGGGACCTGTATCGTCAGTGAATGGGAGTTTCAGTGTTTATTATTACAGATCTATGTTCCAGAACAAGAGATTTTGCTTTGATTACAGGAAATTGCTGTTTTGTGCAGATAGTGAATATATTTGCGGATTGGAATCAAGCAGCATCTGTTTTCTCTCACTAATGCAGCACTGGGAAATTTTAATGCATTTAACGCAATTTATTTATCTTGTATTTTACTCTTCCCTTGTTTATGGGCAATAATCAACAAAAACAACAACAATAATAACAATAACAAACAACAACAACCCTGATACTACTACAGCTAATAATAATAATAATAATAATAATAATATGCGTTTATGTATATAAATGCCAGGTATACCAATTAAACTAAAATGGGCCCAGGTTAATGACCCAGCTTGGGGTGTTTTTACCCCAGTATATGTAGCTTATCCCAAGGCAACCCATCCTAGTACAGGGAGATTAATTAACAGGGTAATGATTAATGGCTGTGATGTCAAGGGTAGGTCATCGACCCAGGGGTGTGACTGATGGAGGGACCCGGCCCTTATTTTCCTGTGATTATGGCCTGCCTGCCATGTACCCTGGTGTTTCTATGCTACTTATCGATGTTAATCGTTTATTTTACGCACGTGTTTCAGAAACCGGCTCACAGGGGATGTAAATGAACAACAAAAGGGATACACGCAGCCAAGCCTTCAAGGCCTAATTGTAAATTATAGCCAGCTGCTTTCATGCACATTGGTTTATATACGACGCCAGTGTTAAGTACAAATAAAAGCTGTGTTTTCACACAACCGTAGTGGGCAACCATTGCGGTGTCTGCCCGTCTCTGTAATGAGTCCATGCTGGGTATTAATTATTGATGGCAGTTTCAGCTGGACAGTCAATTAAAAGCACTGCAAACTGGCTGTAAAAAAAAATGGAATGAATCACTGTTCAAGTAAGGTCAGAAAGACTGGGAATGCGTGCCTTCTCAGCCGTTTGTCAGCATAACCTGGCTGAATTCAAGCGGTGCTGTTATGTAGGAATACGGAACATTAGCTAAAGGCTAACACGACTCCCAGAACGCGTACTATTGAGGTTGGCTTTGCCGTGGATTGTCGTTACTAACCTTTTTTTGCATTGATTGCCTATTTGTATAAGATTAGTGGGGAAAAATCTGAATGCAGCC
Source organism: Mormyrops attenuatus (assembly GCA_026777985.1). Classification (NCBI taxonomy): domain Eukaryota; kingdom Metazoa; phylum Chordata; class Actinopteri; order Osteoglossiformes; family Mormyridae; genus Mormyrops; species Mormyrops attenuatus. Next base: position 14,327,205 of record JAODKC010000082.1, read on the forward strand.
ACCTTGAGGTAGCATGCCAGACCGAGATTTACATTTACGTAGTGATATGGCACCGCTGCTGAGTTTTACTGCCAGCAGACTATTCCGTATAATTAAGTTTACAGCTTACGGTGTTTGTTTCTCTGTTGCTACCAATCCTGCACTCATTTTATTTATATATGGGCTATAGCCTGAATGTTTTTTAGATCTTTCCCATATTCCATATAGATGAATTGTCAGATTGACGAAGTTTTTAAATGAAAATGCACATATAGGCATATTTGAATAATACAGATAGTTGTGGAGAAGCTAACAGTCACAGTACTGTAAGTGAAAAGAGACAAGGACAGTCATAGAGTTCCTTTGATCTCTGATCGCAGACGACGAATTTATTAAATAATTGTGGGGGGGAAAACATACACAGGCAAGCTCGCCATATCTGTGAATTTTATCTAATAAATGTTATACCATTATCGGTTAACACTTTAAATGAGCCGTGTTAATCATATAAAGGAGACTCTAAATTATAAGGTTAATTTGCAACAAAAATGTTTAAACATTTACCGTCTTCATATGACTTGTACCTTATTGACCCTCATGTAAGTTTCTAGTTGCAACAGCAATAAGGAATTTGGGCTGGTTTGGTTTTGAAATGGCTTATTTTTATTATACTGCTTCTGGGAATAATGACATTTCGGTGAAAAAAATTCTAGCCAGAACTTGCTTAAGTTGGGGCCACGGTAGAAAAGTTCGATAGAATGTTGCTTTTGTTTTTTTTCAGTGATCTGCTTTGCGTTCTGATTTTTTGAGTTTAGAAAACGTCTCTCCATCCTACTTTGCACATTGTTGCAGATGTGTGTGCATACAAAGAAACTAGAACAGAAACATGGCGCAGTATCGACATCCTTGTGTCGTGACCCTGTAATTTAAAATGTCAATAAAAATGGCAGCCGGTTACATTCATGCTTGTATTATCGATTCAGGGAGAAAACCTCCAGTTTTTTTTTATCTTCTGTGTTATTAAACATCTTGAAAACGTTGTTTTGATTGCTTTATGGCTGACACGTCATGCTCCTGCTCAGAAGTGGGATTAAGGAGGAGGGAGTGAAGAGCCAGAATGATACATTTGCCATGAGGTGAACAACAGAGAACGTCTGTGATGGTCCCCAGATGCCATGTCTGCGCTCTTTTGTTGCTTGGGGCTTTGATGTGAGATAAATCTCCAGTTCAATATATTTTACTGGCAGAGTTATGGGAGATCCTGTCGATTTGTTTTATTTTTTTATTTTGTTTAATCTGTTTTTTTTTTGGGGGGGGGGGGAGTCATAACCAGGAAAAAGAGAGACAGAACAGGGAGACAAATGTGAAATGTGATGTGTAAATTAATATTTAAGGACTAAACAAATAGCTTTTTTGGGACATTTTAGATTTTCTGACAAAGCCCTGACAGTCGCGATTACCCAGATTTATAAAATGACTATGTAAAGATGCGTAATCGCAGTATCACCTCTTCCTGTGTCCCAGGATAATTGTATAATACCGGACACAAACTAAGCTCCATGTGGCATTTTCTGCCCATTTATAATGTCCCACTGGATTACGGGTCATCAGAAAGAGACACTGTTTCAGGAACGTCACCTTAGAATATTTATTCTGTTTTACTGTCCATATGAAGCCCAAAGTTCCAAGTTAAAATCGAGTTTATTTGTGGCTGTGATATTACTTTTGCACACAATTGTGTGCCTGGTCATAAGTGTGACATGAAATCTTTAGAAAGCTGCAAGCAGGCCAGTAAAATGGTTGCAAAGTACTGTTTTCGGTGACATATTCCCCTGTGGCGTGACCTGCACGTGACCCAGATAGTGCATCTTCTAAGCTGATAAATCTCGAGGCCTTTTAGTGAAAGCAGCTAAGAGCCGACACGTCGTAAATTATACAGGAACTGAGCCACCAGGAGTCCCAGCACATGGATGTTAAGGCTGGAGGGGGGCTTTAAATTCATTGCTTTGTCTCCCCCCTCATTTGCTTCCTTTCTGTTTGTTGGATGAAAGCGGGGTACCTTTTCACATTTTCTTGGTGTTCAGTATTTGAAAATGCTTCAGGTGCCTCCTGGAAAAATTTGAACAATAGCTGGCGGTCAGCTAGTGTTTAGCGCTTGATGATGATTTGTCCTTTTGAAAAATATTGGAAATACTGAGAGCAAGACTGCTGTCCAGGTGAATACTTGCCCCCC
>JAODKC010000082.1:14329516-14349378 GCA_026777985.1 Mormyrops attenuatus
TGAGCGATGCAGACAGACTGTTTTAGATTTTCCACATTCTCATTTAATGTCCCAATATCCTGTTTATACTCCTCTTTTGGAATCTGGCATCTCAACGAAAAGAACAGGCTCCGTGATTCGCATTTACGCTTACATTCCGGATTGTTCCATCATATGTTCCAGTGAGGAAAGACGTTCCCTGAGCCATATTTAGAAGTGGTTTTAATGTCTTTGGTAATGACATTGTTTTTATGATCATTAATGTCACACAATGGTTTTAAATATGGGTGAAACGTCCTTAGAGATTTTATTGATTTGGTTTTGTTTTTACCTATCAGCGTTGGTGCATTTAGTTATCCAGAGCACAACATATATTTTTCAGTACCAGTGCTTTTTATTAACTTTTATAGAGTTTTCATCCATATTTTAGTAGTTATATGAGCATGTTGCACAATTGCGGTGTGGGTTAACTGTTTCACATCTGATGATATTTTGCTGACTTGATAAGAACATTTTTGATGTACTAGCGTTTGTTCTCACTATCAGGCCTACATTTCCTGTTTTATTTCTCTCTATCACTTTCTGAGATCTCTTTCCATCCGGTATGTCGCTCAGAAAAGAGGTTCGTCGAATCAGTTGCGAGATTTCACTTGGAAGCATTTTCCCACTGTAGTGTTATTATACAAGTGGAATATCCACATAAGTACTTTCAAAAATACCTTTTTGTATTTCTGGGAACAGACTTTGACTCCCAGACATGGAGTAGTTGATCTAATGTCACGTTTGGTGACCCGAGTAAACAGTCACTCTCGAATCCCATTGCAGTAGTGCCGTTGATCTTTCTGGAATTATTTTCTCGTTACCTAAACTTCCTTCCAGCTTCTTGCCTTTCGAAGGGTGTGTTGCTTTGAAGAGGCTCCGTGCTCAGTGGTTCACTTTAATGTGATGGTTTGAGAAAATGGTGGGGCACATGCTGAAGGGGATTGATCACTAGCATGCACACTAAGGAAATCGATTTATTGCGTTAGTCCGACTAAAACTGGACTTTTAAAGTGCATGTAAACGTGTTAGTCCGACTGAAATCGTACTAAACTGAATTTCTCTTAGTCGGACTAAGACACTCATGTAATGCGGTTGGGAGTTGATTTACTCCTGCATGTATGCGTTCAATCGGACTCAAACTGGCCGAGGCACTCTGCGCATGCTCCGCAGTCCCCCAAGGGCTTTGACTCAGAAGTAACAGAAGTGAACCAAAATGTATGACTCTGTAAAGCTGTCCAATTCACCGCTCAACTAAAAGGCACTTTTCCACTGCACCTGGTACCGTACTTTTGGTACTTCAAGAAGGTACAAAAGTACGGTATTTCAAGGTGTTGGTTTCTACTGGTGTAAAAACTGGTACCAGTGCCAAATGACATCACAATGTGAGGCAGGGTATTTTGTACTGAATTTAAAAAATGACTGTAGCATATATTTATATGTGGAATTTTGGTGCTTCACTCACCACAGAACCAATACCATTCATTCCCATTATGCTCGAGAGAAGATGGACATTTCTGTGGGCGATATCTCCAAATCTAGGTAACTCCCAGCAGAACAGTCTAGATCAGGCATGGTCAATCTTATCCGCAAAGGGCTGGTGTGTGTGCTGGTTTTTGGGGTAACCTTTAGGTCAGCTGTTCAAACCCAGGTGTGAGGACTCTTCAGCCAATCAGTCCTCTAATTAGTAATCTAATTAGGCAGTTGCAGTGAAAACCCGCACACACAGTGACCCTTTCTGGGTAAGATTGGGTAAGATTGGCTTAGATGGATAGATAGTACTAAAGCCCCTCTAAAATCTTAGATCTTAAGTCTAAAATCAGTTTGGGGTGAACTGCCCATTTAACAGCTCTATAGAGTTTAACCCTCTGGAGTCTGAGGCCCTTAAGCCACTTTTGGGGTAGTCTGACATGCCTTGACATTTTAAAATATTTCACCTATGTAAAAAGCATTTATCCCAAAGTGTTACATGTGCTTTTATTCAGCACAAATTCAGTACCAATAATCTGAGACCACTTAGAATGTTATTATTCTATTTTTTGTTAAAATCAACTTCAAACATTTACTTGTCAAAAACCTACATTTCTGTCATATCCCGCCGGCGGGATATCCGACTCCAAGTAGGGGATTGTGGGGTCCAAGTTATCTGTCACAGCACCCCGTCTCTTTCCTTGCTCCCAAGACAATACTTACTACATCAGGGCTTTAGACTGCGACCATTTAGTCGCATTTTGCGAACATTTTTTGCAGACAGTGCGACCAAATCTTATAACTAGGTACCCCAGTGCAACTTGCCACTTTTTTTTTTCTTCACCATCATCGTATATCACTTGAAGCACGAGGCTGTGTCTTGGCGGATTTCAAGCAGAAAATCATTGCTTTTAAAATACAGTTGAAATACCATATGTCTGGATGTTATCAAAAATGACATATACATCCATTACTCCTATTAAATATGTTGGCTATATATAACCCAAACCACCATATTTAATTACTTATATATGACCCAAGTCATCATATTTAATTTGTTACTGTAAAGGACCTTTCATACTTAACTTTCCGAGTGTGCTTTCAGTTGTGGACGAGGGGATGTGACATAAATATCGTCACCAGAGGGTGGCTGCGGGCGGCTGTGGTGTGATAATTGACGAGGTATATCCATCTGGTAGCATGTGTGTGAACTTTGTCCTTGCAATTCGTTCAGCTCTAAACAATAAATATCAATAGCTTTGGAAAGCTCTTCTCATCTTCATTTGTTCAAGATTAGCTATATAAGCCACTAAGAGGTCGGGGTGAGAAAATATTTTTTGAAATAGCTTTCCGTTACTAATAATAACTGTAGCTACTGTGTCCGTTTACAGTACAACTAATCAACTAATAAGTATAAATCTAAATGATACAGATATATCCAGTTAAGTGTGGTTTAAGCATTAATCTATGGGGGACAATGTACACTGTGTAACTTTTATACAGACGGTCCTTTACTTACGAACGTTCAACTTACGCACTTTCAGACATACGAACAAAGAGGACTGCAAGTCCAAACTGTGTTCATTGGGCTCCTGTTTTCTGTCCGCAGCATGAATTATTTTTTTCTGCACTCCAGTTCTGCCTAGTACGACTTCAGGCCGCTACTCCCGCCGCGCAGCATCGTAGCGTGCCTACTCCCGGCATGCTAGTTCTTTGTACTTGCGTATGCCCTTAAAATGATGTTGAATAACGACTTATGAACATTTCAAGTTGCGAACGGCCGTTCGGAACGTATCTCGTTCGTGAGTAGAGGACTGGCACTGTGTCAAATTACCACCAGTAACTGTACAGTAAACAAGACATCAGGGCTATTGAATGTGAATTGCACACACAAACGTTATTTCGGTTTATCCGTGTCATCATGTTGCACCATAATGCAAGTGGGCAAGCGTAGTGGGATCGCAAAACTATTGTGAGGGATCTTTCCCCAATTTGACCTTGTCAGGGCTTAGTATATTCCACCTGTGTGTTGATGGTTATTGATTTATTCTCTATTGATTCTATCTGAAGTCCACATCCATTTTTATAAAAGCCCTATTTCTTCCACTCTGGTCCTGTTTGCCGTCCCACCTGTAGGAAATCTGCCACTTCGCTTCCCTGTGGCCCTGGTGTGTAAGCAAAATGTTAATGAAGAACATTCATTTGACAAGAGTCTTCTGTGACTTTCGAATGGAACTTTCTAGTTGTTCTAAATTTCCTGCTCGATGCATTGTAGTGAATTTTCCTGCTCAAACAGAAGTTCATGTGCCATAATTCTGAGACAGGCAACCAACAGGCATTTTAACTCAAAGCACAAGATCACAGATTTATGTTTGCCACAGACCAAACTCTGACCTTTGTTTGAACTTGAGGTACACAGACAAAAAAATTGATAAATCAAAAGATTTCTGGTGCTACTGAGGTCTTCAATCATAAAACTTAGTGGATGATATTCTAACCTACTGTCTGAAATGCTCTGTATCCTATTAGAACCTGCTCCAGGAATGTTCTGGAACAGGTTTTCCTAATTCAGTCTTTGGGGACCTTCAGACAGCATACAGTACCTGAGCTATCAAGCAATCAAGATCACAGAATATCTGGTGCAGGTGTGTTGGGAGCTGGGAGGGAGCAAAAATGTGGACTGTCTGGGGGTCCCCCAGGACTGGTTTGAGAAACAACAGCACCAAGGTCATTAATTTGAGCAGTTGATGTCTTTATAGTCATTTTTAAGGTTGAAGACTTCAGTAGCACCAGAAATCTTTTGATTTATCTATTTTTTTTGTCTGTGTACCTCATACCCTAAACTGCTGATAATCATTTGCACACATATGCACACAATATTACATTCCAGTATTGAAATATAATGTTTCTCTGCTATTGCAATACTTGCACATATTCTGAATACCTCCTTAAATAATTGCACAATTTCCACGTTAGCTTAGAGTTTATGTTTATGTTTATAGTTTATTAAAATATGTTAATCTCTGTGCCTTTCTGCACTTTGTAAGAACTGGAGCCGCGTCGTCTCGTCTCACTGTATACATGTATATAGCTGAGATGACAATAAAGTTCACTTTGACTTTGACTTTATTGTAAAACCCTTGCTCTCTTGTTTTGCCTGATGATGAAAGACCTCCTTCAGTCATCCCTTCCTGATTGCTGATGCTTGTTACATCACAGCAGTAGGTTCTCCTTCTTCAGAATCCCTGTTCAATATGGCAGACGCAGATGACATTTGAAATCCTATGTCTGACTCTGTAAATCGTGTTAGACTCTTACCAGACAACAGTAATTAGATTCGTAAAACTTCCACATTTCATAATCCTCAAATTGTGTTGTAGGTTGGTAATCTAACATTTTGAATAAGCATGATTTCATTTTCTGAGAACTTTGTGCTGTTTTGGATACACAAATTAAGGGCTTCACCTGTAGACATGTCCAGAGGACAAGCCTTGAGCTTGAAATGACAGTGTCCAGAGATACTGAATATATTTCACATTATTCTCTGTGTATCCCTGTTTGTTTATAGGTCTTCCTGCACCGTAGAGTTGCTTCTGTAAGGAGATGTTCTACACGGGCACGCCGTGTGTAAATCTGTGTAAATGTGTCACTGCACTGGCCTTTCTGGGGCAAATTCATAAGTGAGAAATCCTTGATTTATGCTATGACCCTATAATAAGAAAAAAAAACAATAAAACGTCTCCACATCGGTCTTGCTTGACGTTTTATATCCTGTCTGATGTCAACAACATGGTATTTCTTCTCTGATTTTTTAAACTATTTATTTGAAGCTGTCATCTATAATGCACTGTAGATACCTTCATAACGCATTATAATGGTTGGTATAACAATAAAGAATTACAGCATCTTCTATTGACAGTGATAAAGCATTATAGTGTTGATTATAATGCTTCATAAGCACCATTGAAGTTCTCCTCTATAAAACACTGTAGATACTTCAATAATGCATTATAATGGCCAGCATAAGAATTAAGGATGTTTTGTAATGCATTATGAATGTATCTACAGTGCATATAAGAGCTTTATAAAGCATTCATAATGCATAATAAACGTGGCTATAATGTGTTATGCCTTTTTATAAATATTTAGAGCCATGTTTATAATGCTTTAGGAATGCTTTATAAAGCTCTATGGAGCAGATACTATGGATAGCTATGTACCTGACAGAGTTCAATGGAGATTTTTTTTCTGGATTGATGACAAAATTTATTTTTAATCCATTATCAAGCACTTTGTATTTGAATTACATTTGGGAACAAATTTACCAAATATCTATATCATGCCATTCTTTTTTTAAAACTTTTAAAATTAATTCTAGTAATGTTTTACATATATACATTATATCAAGAATTAAAGTAGACGTGTTGAGATGTACTGATGTATTCTGCCACTTGGCCCTTGCTGAGACACTTAAGGATAAAATGTGCACCTTGTTCCCCCACTGTGTTCCAAAAACGACAAACCACATCTCCTATGGGAAAATATACATTATCTTTTTATTTGATCATATAATTTCCGCCATGTGCATTTGCTCTGTTTTACCCTTGACCTCCTCCCCCAGCCAGGTGCGTTGTAAACGCATGATGCTGCATGAGTTTGACTTGGAGTGTTAAATAATGACTGAGGTGGCCACCAGTACTGTGAGGAACACACTTCTGCGGGGGGGGGGGGGGGGATTAATCATAGGCAGGCCAGGGGATCCAGCAAAGCCGGTATCACCAGCGATCGGTGGACACAGGAAGATCAACCACTGTGACCAAATAGGTGAGAAAACTGAAGTACGGGATGCTGCAGGAGACCTCGAGGCTAAAAAGAGTTAGCCCTAATTCTATTTCATCACATGACATGCGGGGTAAACGGGTAATTGTGCCATCATTATTATTAATTGTGACGACACCATTTAGCAGAAGCATCAGATGGTGTTTATTTACTTACATTTGTCCCAGATGTCACTCATTTAATTTGGAGCAGTTAGGATAGAAGCTAGAAGCCATTTAATAGCATTAAGCCTCCATTGTCCTAATTTTCCCTATTAAGGTGTAACCGCAGTTATTGCCTGCAGTGTTTACATACATCAAGCTACTGTACTGAAAGGACCTTTGACTCTCAAAATGGGACCGACGCAGGAGATACCTAAGTATACCTTACGAGAATGTTTGTCCACGTTAAAGGGAGACTCCCCTGTTTCAAAAGTAAGCAGATGTTCTTGTTTTGATACTGGAGTGGAGAATGAATGCTTGCTTCTCCAGCGTGGCTCCCCCTGGCCGTGCCTCAGCCTCTGTTCTGCAAGCGGCCCTGACTCTGGTGCCTTAGGACGTAATGCACGCTGCCTGAATGTCGTATAGATTGAGCTCATATCGCAGCTGCGGTTTGCTTTCATCAAATCCTGCCCTGTGTCTCAGAGCCCAGAAGTACTCAGTTTAAGTTGGGAAGTTCAAGTATCTTCACTTCAGTGAGTGGGCGACAGTGTCAGCTCCTAAATTACCTTCGGACCCTCAGGCGGCCCCAAATGAGACAACTCTGGGCCTTACAGCTGCTGTGAAATGGTCTGATAAACTGTGTGTACTCCCCAAACATCAGAATAGTAAACAAGGTGTTATGTAAAACATGCATCCAGAGGAGCTCTGCAGCCGAACAGCAGTTGGCTGACCAGTGTCGTTCGGTTTTTCATTTGACCTTCTTATTGTTATGCATTGCTCGTTGACTGGTACAGAGATGGCCCCCCACGAGCCAGCTCATGTGTAGGAAAACCTTGCAGTGATCTTGTATAAACCACAAAATGAAATGTATTACTGATATAGTGAAAATTCCAGTGACTCTGACAGCAACAGTTGTTGCAAAGTAGAGTTTGGTCCACTTTTCAGTTATTTGTAATTGGCTGTTTTGAGATAGGGGGCGGCACGGTGGTACAGTGGTTAGCACTGTTGTGTCACACCTCTGGACACCTTCCAGTCTCCGCCAGTCCCATGTGTGTGTAGTTTGCATGTTCTCCCTGTGTTGTCATGGGGTTTCCTCTGGGTTCTCCAGTCCCGTCCCCTCCCCACACACACACAGTCCAAAAACATGCTGAGGCTGATTGGCATTACTAAATCGCCCATGGGTATGCATGAATGGTGTGCGCGTGCACCCTGTAATGGGTTGGTGCCCCATTCTGGGTTGTTTCCCGCTTTGTACCTGTAGCTTCTGGGATAGGCTGCAACCCTGAATAGGGTATGTGGTTTCAGAAGATGGATGGATGTTTTGACATACAGAATATGTCAGAAATGTCATTTCTCTTATGCACCTTTTTGTCTTATAACAAAGTTATTCTTCTTCTTAAAGTGAATATTTTAACAAGGGGGGTGTTAAATTATATCACTAAAATTCATGGTCCAACCATCACTAGCATTTTGCATAAAAATAATGTCCTGTCTGAAAACACAATCTATTCATTATTGGACTTCTGCAATTTCAGCTTGCCAGATAATCCAGCATGTTCTGTCACGAGCCTAGTAAGTGAAATGAATCCAATTTTCCTTGTAAACCTTCACTGCCAGCATATTAATTTTGAATCAGGGCATGTTTCTGCAGTAGTGCAGTGAGAAGCCTTTGCTGCAATGTGGAAGAATTATGCACAAAATGAGGGTCTAATCTTTCCTTACAAAGCTGGCCCGTTCAGTGTAATTTACCTCAATACCCTTAATGAAAGCCCTAAATTATGTATGATTTCAGTAAATTAAAATGAAATAGTAGTATTACTAGATGTGCAATTGTGAAAGCCTGTTTTGTGTTGTAGAGCCGGGCTTTAAGTAATAGGTTTGGCCTCTGTCTCTGGAATAGGTTTCGTACAGTACGTAACATTAAATTTCTCCATAACGATAGATTTCTAAAAAACGTACCACACATAAAATTCACATTAAAAACGATTGCCACTTCCACACTGGAGCTGTCAGCCTCTTGTGTGAAAGCATGCAGTGTGAAAACACAAAGTAACAACTGTTTTTATCCTTCTGCTGTGTTGGGTCAGGAGGTGTGAAGCTTGCATAAAACTGCCTGGCCGGGTGATTTCATGACTTTTGGGTGAGAAGAATGTTCAAGAAGGAACACGTGTTATAAAGTAACCTTTGCGACTCGAGATTTCTTTTGGGATAGAATTTTCACTTTTCTGGCGAGCACAGCTACTAAGAGTTATAACCTACTTAACATATGTGAACGTTATCAACTTGTGCGCAGTGATGAATGATGGCTGATTAGCTTTGGGCCACATTATTTTCAGCTTAAAATGTTTCCTATGAAAATGGAGAGACGATGCTATCAGAGATGATATAAGACAGCTGTATAGTAGGAACCTTGGAACCTTGTTTCCCTGAGCATTGGCTTATGGTAGTAAATGTGGACATTTACCGTAGTAGGAATATAAACACAGGAAATGAGCCTGTGCCAGCATACACACACAGAAAGCGTGCACAAGTGTGACGGGAATCACTATCAACAGACATAAACAAGAGGGTTTGAGCAAACACTGGGATTCTCAAGTGGAACAAATTCTGGAATAGTCTGTGATTGCTCCCATTTTGATACAACTCATTGATATGGATTATTACTGTGTTTCAGTGCATTAACCTGTTTATACCATTTCACATATTTCATACTGCTTTACATATTTCTGTTAGGTATCTTATTTACATGGTTTTTATCTGTTTGTAACATTTTATAAATATGTATGTACTTTTCTGGTTGTTCAGTCTGTTTTAATATCCATTTACTCTCGCCATCAATATAGCCGTAGTTACTGTCATGTCATTAAAAGTCTGACTGACATAATGTTATATTGTTATATGTTATCCAGTGTTATATCTATTGTAATGATTAAAATAGTGTTTATCATTGATTTTACATACCATTGCATAATTACAACTCATTCCCGAAATGAACACATCTCATCAATAAAATCATGACAAAATCAGCACCATACAGTTCATTGGTCGTAATATGCATTTGTTCAGTCATTTTCCAATTTGAGGATAGCTTTCTGTGTTTCACTTTGACATTTTCATTTATACAGTAGCCTGCAGTATGAATATCACTGCCCGGCCACATTTATTTATCTAGGCAAACAGTCCTTTTTCCCAGGTGACCTAAAAAAGGCCTGTTGATATCAGCTTTCTGTAAAAACCTGAGAAATATATTTCAAGTGTAATTTCTGTTCAGTTTTCTATGTCTTGTTTCTGTGATTGAATATTCTGGATGTATTTTTACCTCATTGGAGGGATCAGTTCTGTGGTCATTTAGCATAACTTTGAATGGTAAACAAGCTTCTGTTCTGTCGTTATTGCATCTTGTTTTGGTTTGTTGGTCTGTAGACATGCCAGTGTATCCATCATGAAGCCTGGAGCTGTTTTTCTTCTTAGAGAAATGGTGTGAATGACATATTTCGCTGGGAAAACACTTGGAACTAAATGCAATCCTGTCAAATCAGTTGGCTATAGTTTAATTATTCTGGATCAGTCAGAAAGTACAGTGTATCTGGGCTTTGACTCCTCGCAGACTCTCTGAGGACTGAGAGTCTTTGACTCCCACACTGCATGAGTACATACAGTCTACATTATGAGGGATGCATTACACAAACTGTGCACATGTTTGTTCAGTCAAACTGCGGCATTTACTGACATGCGATGGATGCTGGTCTCCCCGGCACAAATACTGAGTGCCAGAGAGCTTCCCTGAGTGAGGAATTATGGGTAATGCCAGGGAAACAAATTTCTTCTCTGTTCAGGGCGCAGACATTTTCAGCAAAACAGATACAGTCCAATTTATTTTATAATAATAAGTGCATTCATAAATACAAAGGTATGTGTGACTATGTGCACAAGAGAACATAAAGATTGCATACAAACAGATTGAGGAAGTGTATTAGTGCCACGGTCTGCCTGGTCACCATGTGGGTTTGAATTGAAGATTGTAATTTCCAGTGGTTTCCATGTTCCTGTGGCTTTTTTTCCTCTGCAAGTCCAGCCTTGATGGACATACTTGTCCACATTGATCCCCCAAAGTTCTATCAAAACTGCGTCCTTTTTCATTTTTATTTAAGGTCTGTTCAGTCCTCACTATTTTGCATAGTCCCCCCCCCATAACATGCTTCTCAGTGGGGACACTGCCTTTCTGTCTTCCTCGTGAATATTCTTTCCCTGCCAATCCCTGATCTCTTCATTAAAGCCTCGTAGATTGGGATTAGGTGAACATCTCACAGTATCACCCCCCGGGAACCGTAGCTCTGTAATTAGAGAGAGGCGCCTTTCAGTGATCCTCTTACCATCGCCTGTCAGCCATCCCATAATGCAAACTCCCATGACTACAGGAATTTACATTTACTTTATTCAGCATATGCTTTTGTCCTGGTGAGGCAATTAGCACATTATGAACATACGACCGTCAATGGGTTCAATAGGCAGAAATGCAGCTAGCCTGAGCTTCCCATGAATCCCCGGTAGGACATGACAGGAATGTGGAACATTCTTCTAATCCAGGGGTTGGCAGCTCTGATCCTGCAGTGCTGGTATCCAGCGGGTTTTCTGTCCTACTTGATGAGTTACTATCTGCCTGAGATCAGGTGTCGTTCATCAGAGACCCGGTAGAATGGAAAACCCGATGGATACCGGCACTCCCGGATCAGGGTCGCCTACCCCCGTTCCAGTGCATCTTTGGATTGTTCATACATATTTCAACACCATTGAATATAACAATACGACATGAAATTTACAGGTAGATAATGTGGGGATTTTATAACTGCACAACAGTGAAAATGCGAACCGCTTAAGCTAGTTAAAAATTACACTGATGCCATATTGTTTTTTTATGAAACCCTGATCAGATTTATAAATGGGGCTGTTGAATATATTGTGTCCAAAATGAATTGGTATACAAACCATGTGACGCTCGCAGGAGACGTCTCGGTTGGCATGAGCCATATCGACGGACTCTCAATTAACGCTAAGTGAGGAAAAAAAGAAGAAAAAAATCAATTTTGAAATTTAGCTTAATCTCTCCTGTGCAAATTCAATTTAACTCCGAATGGTGAGCACAACGAGAGAGAGAGAGAAGATAATTCAGTTTACAGAAGCGAGTTGGCGCAGCTCCAGATGGCAGGGGGAGCAGTATGGCCCTGGAGGATCTCGCACGCAGTGTTCTGTCCAGCCCGTCGCATTTCGCCAGCAAGCACCTCGCATTCATAAGCTTCACTGCTCCCACTCTCCCACCAGAGCTTTCAGTTTGGCTCTTTGTAATGCTTTAGGTATTAGACATTGACTTCCTGCTGTGTGACTGTGAAACAGGAAGTTCAGTTGATGATAATACTATATAGAGGTTTGTGATATTCTATGATTTATTAAAAGCTTTTCATTACGGTTCCGCACTGTCTGAATCAAACTCAACAAGTCCAGGGTTGTTTCTGTTGTACTGGTGTGACGTTTACTGTAAATCGCCCCTCATGCCCATTTTCTCTTTTGCTAACACCTCGATGTTAGGCCTCTGATTAATTTCGGCTTTTCTCACCACTCTGATCATCAGCAGTCACCCATCGTATCTCAGTAGACACTTGGCGGTATGTGCTCTCTGTCCCGGGTCCCAGTAACCGTCGAAGCCCGTGTAGCTTCATGGTCGTGAAATCGGCTAGTTAAATCGGTGTTTGTCCAGAAGATGGCGCCTTTGGCGGCTGTCTCCGTCGCCCAATAGGATTGGCTGTCACTGCTTGGTCCCCTTTGCCCAGCCATCTCCTTGAAGGGTTCCACATATCTCCTGTCATCTGCCCATTGTGACTTTGAGAAGAGTTGGTTTAGCTAAAAAAATCGGGGTGCCCCTGGTTTGGCTTCATTAGGACATCTCCTCAGGAAGACGCCCACTCAGGAACCCTCCTTAGGAAGCCACATAAACGATTTCTGTTCCCCCAACATGCCCCTGTGCCTCAAGTAAAACTGGCTTACTGAATCACGTTTCTTTTTTCCTCCATTAATACGGATACGACTAATTATCACGCGACAAGAAAGGGTCAGGGAGACGCCGGATGAAGCGGCACTTGCAGTCTGGCCAGGAGAGCAGATTGCGTGTCAGTAATAATGATTTCCATTTGCTTAATTGAGAGCTGGAACATCGGGGTCATTAGTTTGTAATGAGATATTCCATGCAGATTCTGAGTGTAAAATAACTTGCTGGAGATATGAAGTTTACTCTGAAATTTCTATTTATGCATTTTTAGTAGAACAGGTGTGTTTTAAGAACATTATTATGCAATCCATATTTCTACTTCTGTTTAATAAGATGTGGCAACTTTGAGACATCCAGTCTTAGTAATGTTAATTTCTGTCATTGTAGACTTAACTGGTATTTGTTTTGTAAACTGATTATAGAAAATTATGACATCATAATCTGAACATCATAATCATGATCTGAAAAGCAAATAATCAGACCTCAATTTTAACTGAACATGCTAATGTCTCAACTGAATAATACAGCTGGTAAATGGTTGTGATACCATGCACAGGCCTCAGATTATTGAGTGATGGGCCTGAAGTCTCCGTGATATGTGTCCCAAACTCCACCGTGTCTTTTGAGAACTGATGTCCCTCTCCTACAGGCAATCTCTCGAAAACATGCACGGCGACCGGCTGGACAGAGATGCTTCCAGTGACGTATGCTGTGAATTGTGGGTACAACCTTAACGGCTCTGTAGAAGAAGGTGCGGTAAGTATGGCATGCTGCAGATTTATGGTGTGGGAACCACTTACCGTCAGAGCGATGAAAATGATCATGTGACATGGGGATGGGACACAGAATAGGCCGTTTGTTGGGTTTGTTGGGGAACAGGAGCATGGGAAGAGATTTAACACAAAAAACCTTTGAGAGACCAAAAAAAGCACAGTTATATGGAATACGGCAGGTTTACCAGAGTAGGTTGGGATGGTTGATGTAGATTTAAAAATTCATATTGGGAAACTATCTGGATTGTAGTTTTTCATGCCCTGTACACTACACAGTCCGTATTTACCATACCAAAGTACAGGTAACTCCTAGTGTGGACTAGAACCAATCTATTTTCTACAGAATATTTTCCCCGTAGGGAGCGTGTATCCTTCTTTCACCTCGGTGAGCCTGGCAGCCTGATGGTGTTTTGAAAGAAGGCGGTGTTTTTATCAAGAAATACCTGTTTTAAATTCATATTCAGTGGCTGTAATGATTGAAGGTGTGCCGTGTTGGGTGGTGGAGATTTTTAACGGTATAAGAAGCTGGATCAGTTCAGTGCTGAAAGACAGCAGTGGGTGGATGGGGATACTTCAAAACCATGTGGGCCTGGCCTGAAGCAAAAGGAAAAAAACTGGAGAATAAAACCTGCAGATAGGTGAACTGCTATCTTTGAATTGCTCGTGCGTGTGTGTGTGTGTGTGTGTGTGTGTGTGTGTGTGTGTGTGTGTGTGGATTATGTTTATATTACATGGTGGGGACCAAATGTGCTTAGTGTGCCCCGGTCTTGTCCCCTTGGCTGCCTGCGATACAGTTACAGTATATACTGATGGATGTAAGAACATGTATCAGTGGTCAGAAAAATGTTCCGTTAACAAAGGTCAGCAGAGGAAGGTCATTCTAACTGACCTTGCCAGTGAGCATGAAAGGATTTAGAACTTTGCTCATATGCATTCAGGTATGAGTGGGGGTGACCGCTACCGGACTTTATGGCCATATGTGTCTGATTCTAGCAGGCAGAAGATCTTACAGTTTCACAAAGAATTTACTCATTCTGGAAGAATGCCAGGCAATGACCTTGATGAATTTGTGATACAACTCAACAGCCATTGTCACTCCTTAATGCATTTCACTGGCAGATAAAGGAGTGATGTCATCGTTCCAGCCACCTCGGCTGTGAGAACTACAGGCGTGAAGTTTTTCTCGAGTTTCTCTCCCTTTCATAACACTTTTTATCCTAGTCTTCTCATGGAAAAAGCACTGAGCTGTGGGCTTCATCTGAATAAGTTGGCTTGAGTTTCCACATAACATGTTAGAAGGTGCTTAGACCCCGGGGGCTTCTGGGTCTGGAATAACGATTTGCATCCAAATGTTTGTCCAACTCAGTCCAGTATGAAATGCTGTTGTTGTCTATTGTACGGAGACATGTAACATCTGACATGATTGTTTTCGTGTCTCCCACAGGGGGATTTCTTTTGGTCGGTGAAGATTGGCTATACCATCGGCCACAGCGTGTCTCTCATCTCGCTGACGGCAGCCCTCATCATACTATGCATCTTCCGGTGAGCCTGGCGTGAGTGAATGATACAGGCGGAGGGCAGTTTTGCTGTCCTGCTCAAAATTTAACAAACCACACTTGTTGATTTTTATGCTTTTGTACAGTGAACAGTTTTCTTTGGTTGATTTTTTTTCAGTTTTCTTAGACTTTCTGTATTTTTATCTGTGTTCCCAAAATTGCAGCAGAAACCCTGGCGACCCAAAGGAACATAACGTGTTTGCATTTTCATTTGATAGTAAAATTAAAGTAACTGCTATCAGGGGTAACAGTGGCTGACTTGGCCTAAGTAGTCAGTCTGAGGTCAAGTGGCCCCATGGTTGTGGCTTTTAAAGTGTCCTGCACTCAGTATTTATGTGGGCACTTGGTTTGATTATGAGAATCTAATAGTCTGAGTAAAACATGGTCATGTGCAGCCTACAGCTCTGCTGACCCTTGGAGCAGATTGGTCACCACATCCAAAGGAGACAGGCTGCTTCAACTACTATCTTTGGCCTGCTTAAGGAGAGGCCCTTGTTTATCAGGGAGGCTGCCTGTCTGTCTGCCTGTCTGCTGGGCTGTCTGCCTGTCTGTCTGCCTGCTGGTCTGCCTGTCTCTCTGCCTGCCTGCCTGTCTGTCTGTCTGTCTGCCTGCCCCTCGGGGACAAATAAAGTTATTTTGAATTGAATTTGGATTGAATTTAATTGAATTGTTACGACTGTGAGTTTTTCGTTTGTATTTATTTATCTCTTTTTGTCACCAAGAATTGGGAGGAGGCATCGTGCATAATTCACAACCACAAATGTCCATGACTGCAAAAAAAGTAAAAAAAAAAATAAAAATCAACCACACAACCTGTGACACAATGAAAATGCACCACAACCCACTTTTCGGTCTCCAGCCACCTGTTGAGAACTACTGCCTTAAAGTCACCAATAAGTTATAAGCTCTTGCTGTTTTTGCATTTCTTATTCCATACAGTGCTGCACTTCTGGGGCGTTTAAAATGTGAACGAGGACAGTATTTAGCACAGTCGCCCCAGCCAGTACACAGCAATAGGTTGCATTTTACTCACCAGCTAGCTGAACGTGTGTTTCTCTGTTTATTGATGCAGGTAATGCAATTCTAAACAACTGCAAAGGTTTTTCTTTCATGGCTAAACATGCGCTGTCCCTGCATGCAAAATGAGCTGGATTCGCATTGCTCCTGTCCAAGTGGCTTGTTTTAATATAATTTTCACAGAGGGTAGTGTGTACTGTCCTCATACCTCAGTGACTTTTTGGGGTGTTATTATATTGAGGAAATATTTATTTAAAATTGATATTCACCAGCTGTGATGATTGGAGGTATATAGTGTGTAATGTCATGTTACGAGGGAACGAGGACTCGAGGGCAGGTGTTGGGACAGAACAAAAGGGGGGCTTATTGAACTCAAAGAACAGAGACAGGAAATAAACTGGATCACAAGGGATCAAGAAACAGGTGGAGGGGAACAAGGAAGGGCACGGGCAACAAGAGGGTTCGACGTCAATGACCGGACTGGGACTGGCAAGACAAACAGGTGCTTTTAAATACTAACGAGGGGTAACTAGCACCAGGCATGGCTCATCGGGGCCACATCAGGGAGGAGACAGGAGGGTCAGACGTGTGTGTGACATATAACACGTTTAACTTGTTTATAGTTATTTTTTCAGTGCTACTGAAAATTTTAATTTTATTAGGCTTACAATTTTTTCTCTTTACCTGTTGAGACTGGTGTTAGATTAGCCGGCCTAGCGTAGTTCAAGGTGGGCATATGATTTAGGAATAATAGGCACTCCTTGTGGCCTGTGCCGCCTGGGTTAGGCTCCAGGCCCCCCTGCTCAGGATGTGTGACTGGGTGATGGATGAATTGAAAGTCATTCATTGTTTGCTTACGACCTCGCAAAAAATACCATCTGGGTTAGTGACAAGCATAAAACAGGTCAGCCTCAGATCTTTGTTTCAAGTTCAGAAGGTGGGTGCATCCTTGGACTTAACCTTATAACCAGATGGTCAAAGCCCGCTTTCCCGATGTGTTTACAGAAAGCTGCACTGCACAAGGAACTACATCCACATGCACCTGTTCGTGTCCTTCATCCTGAAGGCCGTCGCCGTCTTCATCAAAGACGTGGTTCTCTACGACGTTGGAGAGACGGAGAACTGTTACTCTGAATCCGTGAGTCGCGTCATAACCCAGTCATTTTGTTTTCCTATATGAAGATGAGTATAGGAATAATTACTTTTATGTTTCTCAACTCAGTTGGTTGGTGATTATGTTATGATGTTGAAGTAGCGAAGGAGCTAAGTTCAAGCCTGGGGTTGGCCAAGTCAGTTCTTTAAGGTAGCGTGTGGCTCTGGGCCTGTGACCAGAAGGTCATTGGTTCAAATCCCATGGTCAGCAGGCTGATTTCACTGTGGGACCCTGAGTGAGGCCCTTGCATTCATACTGTACTTTTGCCAGAAAATTTTACATAACGAGTTTAAAAATATTTAAATATATTAAAATAAGCATAGTATTATGTATTTTTATGCGGCATATGTTTTCTTAAAAAGAGTAGCCTCTGTTGCATGCCAAAATATGTTTGTCCATTAATCTAGAAATTGTTCACTTATCTGGAGAGTACACACTCTGTTGGCACTACAGAACAGGTTTTGTTTGCATGCTGTGATATTGTACTTTTCATCTTAAACCAGTAAGACCTTGTTCTATAATGGAATTAAATGCTTTTTCTGATCGGAAATCCTTCCGCCATCAAGCTGTGACGGCCTTGTGTTCTTTGCTTACCTTTAAACTGACAAATGTTTGGCCTTCCCGTTAGCGCAGAGTAATTTGAAGGTGTGGTTTTATTTGCAAAGCTCTTAGCAGAGAGATTGTTGCGGGTGAAAATTAACAGCTGGCTATTGAAATGTGCTTTATGTCTGTCAAACGTTCAGTGCATCAAATGAAAGACCAGCAAATCTACAGATTTATTTTGAAGTTTCTAGTCTGAATCCAAGTTTCTAACCCAAAATTTATTTCATTTTTAAAGTTTTCATTTTATCTTCATTATTATTAGATGGAAATAACTGTTAGCTGCTTGACATAAGCGTCTCGGATCTAATTTAACTTCCAAATTAAAATTTATGTTTGTGCCCCCTATGCATTCTGGGATAGGCCCCAGGCAGTGCTGGGAAAATAAAACAGATTTGCACAAATACCTTATAAATGATTTAAATTGTGGATGATCATTTTTTTATAGTGTGCTTTTCCAAGGTTAGAGAACTAAGAACTGACAAATGGAAGAGCTGAACAATCATGTAGTTAAAATTGCTTACTGGTGAATAATAATTGCGGTACGGCCAGGGAATGAAAGATGTTTCAGGGCTGTTTTATTGCTTTTTTTGTTAGTAATGGTGTAAGCACAATACATTCCCCCATTCCCTAAGATCTGCTGTCCAAACAGTATATTAGAGGACCTCCCCTGCAGCTGGGACAAGCAAACGATGTTTAGAGAGGTTTGTGAGCCAATGATTAGGCCACGGGAGCCCCAGAGGATTCTGGGTAAATGCTCAGCCCCTTCTGTCTCCGCGGTCAGCCGGCCGCATTTACAGATCCACCAGCCACGAAGGACAATCCAGCCATTTGTCAGGCGAACATCTGCCATGTTTCGGCCTGCCAAGCGTTACTGAGCTCAGGCTGAGAGTCTGTCAGCCAGCAGGAAATTAGGTTTTTTAGCACAGGACCCCGACATCAAGCCTCCTGTGTCGCTTACCTTTGGGTGAAGGGACATCTGCTTTTCTTTGATTGTTCAGTCGTTTCTGTTACATGCTACTTCACTAGATTACATCTGGGCGTCGTAATTAATTTATTTATG
The DNA here is from genome assembly GCA_026777985.1 of Mormyrops attenuatus. Classification (NCBI taxonomy): domain Eukaryota; kingdom Metazoa; phylum Chordata; class Actinopteri; order Osteoglossiformes; family Mormyridae; genus Mormyrops; species Mormyrops attenuatus. The sequence goes on from JAODKC010000082.1 coordinate 14,348,186, forward strand.
CAATTGTGGTTAACGCGACCGTAAATTGCATGTCATCAATTGCCTAATTATTTAGTATGGCATAGTGCAAAACTACCTTGAAACGAAACATTTAAAATCTTATGAACCCTTTTGTTGGGGATTTATTGAACTTTAAAAGCACAAATGTGTCCCCCCCCCCCTCCCCGTATTACAGAACAGTACAAAAACGGGTCTCTTAAAAGGAAATCACTCGAGGGTCATTATTCCTCCTGATGCGGCGGCTCTGCTCCGAAGGTAGGTCCGTAATGGCGGAACACAAAAGCACCGAGATTCAGCACATAATGTGCCCGGAATGGTAGCGGCGGGCTCCCAGGGGCTGTGATTCACCTAAGCTGCCCCCCCCCCAATCTGCCCTTTATGACAATGCATCATCCATGCTGGTGATGAATCGTCACACATTCACTGTAAAAGCTTGGGCTTGTCACACCACGGGCGTTGTAGTGAGCCCCCAGCCACCCAGCCTCTCTCAGAACGCTTCTCGGGGGGGCTCACGCCTGACGAGCCTCAGAGAGGATGTTCCGGAAGCCTCTCAGAGCAATATGGGACAATTTGGATGCATTAAGCACCGTGGTCTGCTCTAATCAGGCCTATTTCGGCTTGATTTGTTGCCGTCAGAGCGCCGATGAATCCATCTCTGAAATCTGGAGCACAGAATATCGAGAAGATTATTATTATAGTGCTTCGAGTTGCATGCAGGCCTTTGAATTTGACATGCAGAGTGTAGCTAAAGTATTACTGAATTTTAAGGTGTTCAGCACTGGCCCAGTGCGGACAGTGATGTTTAAGACAAACTCGTTAATAATGAATAGACAGCTTAATGTGTCAGATGAACAAACAACAAAAGAAAATCCCATGCAATTAATTTACAATTATAAAGGATCTGGAGATAAATTCCAAGGTTAAATATAAAATTGCTGCTTTTAAAAGTAACATTTCTTATTTGTGCAAAAAGGTAAAAGTCTTGTGTTTATTTTTCTACACGGAAGGCAGCTTGCCTGTGCTTTTTAATTTGTTCTTCTTTATATATTTCTTACTCTGCGTGGAGTGCTGTTCTCAATTCAAGATTGATTCCTTTCTGCTCGTATTACCTCAGCCTAGGTTGGGGGGGGGGGGGGGGGGGGGGGGGGGGGGGGGGGGGGGGGGGGGGGGGGGGGGGGGGGGGGGGGGGGGGG
>JAODKC010000082.1:14349478-14370467 GCA_026777985.1 Mormyrops attenuatus
TCTTCATCTGGGGTTGCACATTCAGCCTATCTCCACCTCCTCTTCCTCTCTCTCTCACATGGCACAGAAAGAGGCATTTAGGCTGATTGCCGCTGCTTGGAATTCCTTTCTCTTCGTGGACTGCAAAAAAAAAAAAAACAGTTTCTCTAATGACTTTTCGGGTTCCCCGGTGTCCTTGAGGCGTCCCTGCACTGACATATCTTGAGCGAGACTACGAGCTGCCATTTTACGGAACCCCTAGAGGCACAGCACAAGGGAGTCCACGCTGTGAATAAGCAAGCCAAGATGTGCGTCCATAATACGAAGAGTGTGGAGTCCTGGGAGGTTTACTGTATTAAAGTAGCTTAAAACAAGAGGGGCTATCGAATATGACAGATAGATCGATTGCGCTTCATTGAAGAAATTACAAAAGCAAAATGTACCAGGGCATGTTGGGGTTTTTAAGGGAGTCGAGGGTTTAACCGTTTACCGCGACATGCCAACATCACGGTGAAGGGCCTACCTTCTTCCTCATTTTGCCTGCGATTGGCTCTAGTCTCCTCTCCCCACAATTCTGTCCAGGATCAAGAGTCTGAGGATGGATGGATGGATGGATGGATGGATGATTTATGGTTATCTGCACAGTATTTTGTGTAGGGAGTTTAATGAAGGTAAAATGCTCATATTGCATGTTATTTTAAAAGCCATAATATGGAGCATCAGTAATTATGAGATTGTTTTGTTGCACTCCTCTGAGAGCATTTTATGTGTACAAATCAATTTCCGTAATATAAGGCCTGTTTTTGGAGCATCGGAACACAGCTGCTGCTGGGAATTACGCGTCTACTAACTTTAGAGAATAATTAGTTTGGTAATATTTGTTGCATGTTCCCCTCCCATGGGGTGAGCTGATGGGTATTTCATCTTTACTCTGTTACATCACATAATAATATTTTGGTGCCCAATAGATGAACATAATCAGATTCTCCCAGAGTAACTTGTGGTTATTCAAGCCTTGCAAAATCATAGGAGAATTATGCTCATGGCATTTGTTACACGTATCTAATGAGCTGAAGGAGGATAATTTAGAAGCGTAGTCTACTGCAAGTGTTGTTCCGCCTTCTGCATCGGGAAGAGTGCGTTTCACTTGATTTTATATTTTTATTTGTTAATTTTAATTTTTCAAAGTCTGCCAAATCACCATCCTCTGTCAGCAGATTCATAAATAGCTGATCAGTCCTCTAAACAGTTACTGCATGTAAATGTAGTTTGACATGCTGTTCTACAGTCAGTATGACTGTTGAAGTGCTGCGTATTGTATGGCGGACACTGTTCATGGTACTTTAGGCTGACCGCTTCCTATCTGCCCTGTAGTGTGAAGCTCATTTCATGAGTGTCTTTATATCCACTCTCCTAGGTGGGCTGCAAAGCCGCGGTGGTCTTCTTCCAGTACGGCATAATGGCCAGTTTCTTCTGGCTCTTGGTCGAAGGCCTTTATCTCCATGCTCTTCTGGCAGTGTCTTTCTTCTCTGAGAGGAAGTACTTCTGGGCGTACATTCTGATTGGCTGGGGTGAGTATTAGCAGGCACCTTATTTATTGGCCTGCGGAGATCTTGTTTATCACTTCTGCATCCCGCCATCTTCTAGCGAGAATAACAGCGTTCTGCCATCTTTGTAGGAGGCCCGACAGTCTTTATCACAGCATGGAGTGTCACGAAGGCTTACTTTAATGATGTTGGGTAAGTTTGCACGACAAGTTATTATGGTTATTATGGAGCCATTTCAAATAGATGTTAAATGTTGACTGAAATTTATTTGATCGTTGACTTTATGTGGGTATTTGAGTCACTTCTGCAAGCACTAAACCTGTGGCGTTAATAGGTAGCACAGTATACACGCAGAATATATATTATGATGAACGGGTATTTCTGATTTTACAAACATAGACAATGGACATTCTTTTACTGTTAACTGAAGCCTGAATACTGCAATGGGTTGGTGCCATGGACCTGTAGCTTCTAGGATAGGCTCCGGACCCCCTGCGACCCTGAATTGGACAAGTGGGTTCAGAAAATGGATGGATGGATGGATGGATGAAGCTTAATAGTGTGTAAAACTCATTTAATTTGAGAAATTGCCTTGGCAAAAATTTTTAAGATGGTCATTTATTAACATCAGATGACATTCAGTACCTTCGTGTGAAGAGATTTCAGTACTCTGTGATAGGAATCATGCAAATTCAGTGGTCCCTATAATAATTCTGGTAGGATGTCTGTTGTATCGCCCAGCCTTCCTCACTGCACTGCATCACCTCTGATATTTGATGAGTTTTCTCGCATACACAGCTCTCAGGTCTGTTCATGGCTATTCCAATATCCTGATTGCTTCTCCTTTTAGTCATTCATTCACAGACTTGCTTGCCTGGATTATTGCTGTATGACCCGCTTCTGATTTTCCTGAAGTGTGTTCCGGACTGAATGGTGTATTTCTTGATGGCCAGGTGACATGCTCAGGCCACATTCATGTTCTGGAGAGGTGTAGGGGGACAGCTGCTCACGGACAGATGGCCAATCCCAGTTTATGGGGAATGTCCCCAAAATGTTAACGTTCTGGATATGTCTTCCCAGAGTTGGCAGAGAACATTTTTTTACATTAATGAAATGTTAATTTCACCTTTAACAAAGGTTCTGTCCATGTTAACATCGTAACATTATTACCCGAACATCTGTTTAACATAATTGATGTTGAAAAATATTGTTTTACAATAAAAGCATTCTTTTATAGGAGTGTTCTGTATGTACACTATGAATGCACCATTGAACCCATGACCTCAGAGATCTAAATCCACAATGCTTCCTGTTGCTGTACCAGGCCCTTCGTCTGATTGCATGTTATTATTTTTAGGTGTAGCAGGAGTTGTGGTAGTGGGATAACATTCTGGGAAAGTCAGGAACACTGGACACTTTGAACGTTTCCATACCGTAATCGTCATATTCAGTAAACATTCTTAGAACGAAGAATTGTTTGCTGAGACGGTCTTGAATGCAGCCCATTTATAGATTATTTTTCTAACTCATGGAGGGGCTGATAGCTTGCATTCTCTGGAAATTGGTAATCCAGTTTTCTTTTGGTCTGGAATTGGTGTGTTAGCACAAAGCTTTGGGACCTGGTTTTTACAGTCACACAATGTCAGACGGAAATAACCTCCCAGCTGAACAAATCTACAGTCTATGGTGTGTCTGAATCTATCTCTCCTAATTATTTTCACACAAGGTTTTGTTGCAGAATCTCTAATAACAGCGTTATTGTCAAATGAGGATCGTTCATTACTTAATGTAAACTAGGAACTGTATTGACTAGGTTTATGATTTCTGAAACTAGCAATAGCTTCCAACAGTCATCCTATTATTATACGCCAGACTGATTAAAGAGGATGTGAAAATAGATTTTTTTTTAGATGAGATACAGGCAAAGCATCATTTTACCTAGAAGACTGTGGCACGTTTCCTAAAAACCTTTCGTTGATCAAGATAACTTCATGTATTGAATGTCTGTATGCATTTGCAGTGGTACTTGTATGGTGTTATACACAAGGAGACATTGCAGTTCACATGAATGTACTTTTTATATTCATGATGTTCATGATTGAATATATAATCTCTTATTGCTGCAATTTTGCGATCACATTTGTCAACTTTGTTTATGTTTCCAGATGCTGGGATATCATTGAATCTACTGACCATTTCTGGTGGATAATTAAAACGCCGATTTTAGCATCAATCCTGGTAAGAGATTCTCCTTATTACTCCTGTCTACTGTGGATCGAAACCCATTGGCCAGAGAGTACGTTCTTTTTCATCTGGGGAATGACTGGCCAGATGCCTGCAGGTCTGTGTGTTCAAGCTGCACAATGTCAAAGCAGCAGGTGGCTGAGCTGCATCATGCTATAGGTTTTGGCAACGTTCTCCTTTTCTCCTCGTGGTCTAAAAATATCTTGAGCTAAGTGAAACTATTTCTTGACAGCTAGCTGTCTCTCATCGCCCCTTTGCTCGTGTAAAGATTTCTCTCCCCTCTGTCCCAGTCTGTCAACATTTCTTTATTAAAGATTCATTCAGCTGGTATAAGGCCAGAAGCAGTGGCGATCTTCTTTGTGTCCAACCCTATAGTCTTCATAAAATACGACCAGGCGAACTTCCGACACAGTGGTCCTCCCTCTCCACCTTGGCTTGGACTTTTCCACACTGCAGAAATGTGGTGTCACTGGCATCAGCCCAAGAATGTTATGAGTCCCAGGCTTCTGCGGTTCTTCTTACACCATTTGCTGATTTCTGTGGAAGTTCTTCTGGGTGGTTGGTGTCATAACAATGTTTGTAAGACAGTGGAACACATGGTTATCTGGAGGTGCCACGTTGTCCTGAGAGATTCCTTGAGGCATCTCGTTGTAGATGTCATTATAAAAGATATTGCATTATGAGATGACCTCTTACTCTTTAGGACATCATTGGTTCATTTCGGACCGAGGGCATGTTTTAGATATATCATAGCTGTCAGTGTGCAGTATATCAGGTCTTTCTGCCTGTAAATCCTTCAGCAGTTGGAGAAGTGACCCCAGGAAAGCAATCATTCAAAAGATTAAACACTTTCCTAGGTGAAGATACCTATTGGAACAAACTACAGCCTGTAGGTAAAAATAGGACTGTAGAATTTTATGTGCATTAAATACCTGCTTGGTCTTTATTTGCACACAGATTTATTGCTCGTGTAGATGTCTAAAAGAATCCCTTCATCATTGGAGAAAAAACACCTTCCATTCTTCTTCGTTCAGCAGGATGAGGGAGACATCTGGCAACTGGCAGAGGTGGATAGTTCAGGTCAGGAAAGTGAAAATCCAGACCAGGATTTTGTTTCAACCAACAAATTCAGTATAAAGAGTCACAGAGTACTCGGTTGAAACAAAATCTTGGTCTGGGTTTTCACTTTCCTGACCTGAACTATCCACCTCTGTAAACTGAGGATAAATAGGAAGAATAACAGGGTCAACCCTATAGGTGTGAAGAGCAATGTAACTCTCCAGAAGAAGCTGCACAGTGGACTTCACTGCAACGGCATGGATGATGTTGTGATATATGAAAACAGGACCTTATTCAAGGAGATATGGAAATATGGCCGAACATTATTTTTAGGTAGTTCTACACCAGAAGGGGGAGGATGGGAATCCTGCATTTTTCTGTGCATTTTTTCTTGTCAAAGATAATAATTGTCCTGCAGGTATGTGCAAAGGCATCTGTTAATGCTGATTCAGCCACTTGAATTAGAGTAGGTGTGAAAATGAAACTTTTGGAGATCAGCTACCGTCAGACCGAGTGCCTGTCGCCTGTAAGAGATGAGGAGGTCTGTGTTTCGTGGCGTTTACCTATGATTGAACTGCGGTGCTTTTCTTGGGAGCTCCAGTAAACAGTTTGAATGTGAAATGAAGAGCAGTGACAGGTTTTTGGCAAAGACTTTGTGCTTCCAAATATCTGAGCTGCTTTCCTCATTGACTCATGGGTGCAGGGATCATCAGTCTTTGGTAAGGACACAAAAATCCCAGGACCCTTCTCTCCAAGGTCATCACGGGGTTTATGGTTGGGTGGAACCTTCTCACTGATCTTCTGAGTCTCAGGTTACTTGGCATTTCTCAGAATTACTTTCTTGTTGGCTTTCCCAGTATCTTAGATTTAAGCTTTCCAAATCTCATTTATTTCTGTCCTTCTTCTGCAGATGTTTACCTCCTGACTTAGGTCTTTTTTTTAATCGTTTTGCGTGTAACAACTTTAAGGTTCTGTTGATGCTCCTCATGAGAGTTTTGTCTGCTGACGAATGTAATAACTGATCCTGTCTTTCGTCTTTCATCAGATGAACTTCATTCTGTTCATTTGCATCATCCGCATCCTTCGGCAGAAGATAAACTGTCCAGATATAGGGCGAAACGAATCCAACCAGTATTCGTAAGTCTGTCATTCCATTTCATAACTGAAACCCTCTGCAGAGTGATCATTGATCTATCAATGAGGCACATACAAATTATGTCATTGTTAAATTTTCGGAGTAGTTCCTGTAAATTGAGTTCCCCGTCAATATTATTTTAAACAAATAATTGAAATTACATATTATCACAATTATAAATATATATCTGTTGTAGCAGCCAGCCCTAATTACCCCTTTGATAGCTGAGTGTAGGATTGTAGAGGCAAAGCTGACAGGCAGGGGTTTAGTTAGAGTTGAATGGATAGGGGGGCTGATGGAAGACTTATATATAATATGTAAAGTTATTCATGACTTAAGCCAATAAATACACTGCAGGTCCCCACATTTATTTGGGGGAGGGGTACAAAACATTTAAGTCCCCCTAAAATAGGCCTACCGTCGCCCCCTGCTGACAGCATTATGTTGCTGGTTCGAATCCAGCTTGAAGGAGTGTGATTCTTTTGAAGGTGCTATTTGCTTGACTTGCACATCATGTTGGACAAAATTATCTACTAAATAAAAATAAATGTAAAATATTAACTGTTCATATTATTTTATTTTGTTTTTATGTGCAGGAGGTTAGCAAAATCTACGCTACTGCTGATACCTCTGTTCGGAATTAACTACATCGTCTTTGCTTTCATCCCTGACCACTTGAATGCGGAGATAAGGATGGTGTTTGATCTGATTCTCGGATCATTTCAGGTATGTTGCCGCAAACGTGAACCAAGTCCCCTGGAGAAAAGCACTTGTGGAATAAATTTTTTTCTGTGAATGTATCCTGGGAACTTTCCAGAACTGGGGGCTCATTCTTTTGTCACCATATCAGGAGGAAAGGCAGGTTCTGGGAAAAAAGGGGGTGAAACGTGTCAGAGCGCCATGAAGATTGAGCTTTTCATAAGCAGCAGAGTCTGATTTGATTATTAGATTGTCTTGTGGAGATTATAATTTACTAGCGCATTGAGAGGGAAGGAAGGGAGTTTTTTTCCTTTTAGTAAGTTTGTTTTGGGGTGGCACAGTGTATTGCATTGCTGCCTCACACTCACTGGGATGTGTGTTTAAATCCCGCTTCCTCTGTTAAGTTATGCAGTTTAATTGTCTCTAAATTTCTTGTAGTGTGTGTGAACCCTGCTCAGGGTGCGTCATTAAGAGCCTGGGACATGCTTCTTGCCTCCCACTCTAGCACATGTGGTTGGATGATGGATGACTTAGTTATTGCTGTTCAGCATCCAATCAGATAGTTATGTTGTATCGAGTTTCAGGTCTATCAAAGTATTAAGGAGCTTCCAAACGCAGACTCACCTTCGTATTCACCACCATTCTTCAGATTTCTGGCTCCGTTCTCCGTTCACCAGGTGACATTGGACTTTTTCGGTAATTCCATTATGCTGGCAGAAATTCAAACTGAGATGCACTTTTTCTTAGGCTCGTAAAAGCAAGGATCCACTCAGTTATTTAAAGTAATTTAATATCCCTGAATCTGATTTGAGTTATATACGGTCTGTGAAGTTTGAATTAAATTAGCATTCTCCATGAACAACTATAAAATTGGGCCACTTACAAATGAAAGTTATTTATTTTCTTCACTGTAACAGAACAGACATACAGATATTATACAAAGAATTCAGAATACACAAGTATTCATCCAACTTTCAGGTGTTTATCCAGTACAGGGATCTATAAAATATATAGCAGCTTTAAATTTCACCCAATAACTTTTTCTTTTTAAATGTTTTCTAGAAAAGACTCAGATACATTTGCACTCTGCACTGTTTGGCTCTGAATCCATATTTCTGTGGAAAATGAAATCCGGTATTAATGATTTACTGATTTCAGGTTTGGAATCCTTTTGATAAGTTTGGTCTTGGTTGAGCTTTATGGGAAAATGAGCAGTGCTTTCAGAATTTTAAGTATTCAGACATATAAATCTGTCTGATTGCAGTCCTGTAATTTATTATTAAAAGGTTATGGGGAGGTCCGTCATTCCAGGACCGCACTTAGAACCTTACAAATCTGAATAAAACAATAAAAATTCCAGAGACATTGCCATTATAATGATTTTCCACAAAACCACATGAGCGGTTCAGCTAACAGCAGCTTACTGATCAGTCTTCAAGTACCTTAGTGGCCACCTCCTGTAACAGTGATCTACATAATCTTCTGTTCTTATGCTATTTCAGTGCACCATGAATTGTGGGACAGCCCTTCATGCGTCATGCGTCATGTGTCATGTGCGGGCACGGACCGGGAAAGCAGGAGCAGGGAGTCGAGGAATGAGGGATTTATTAGGGATTAACACTAAAAAGAACACTAGAAACATAAGACGTCACAACGTTAATGACCGGACTGGGGAAACGTGCTTTAACGCGGACTTAAATTCACAAAACTAATTAACAACCACTCAAAACAGCTGATGACACGGGGATTCCACACGAGGTAGCGAGGGGGCGTGGCACACAGGAGATTCGGCAGGAGCAGGGAATGACACATGGTGAGATCAGTCCTGATTTATTTCCATTTAAAACTGGAGTTTCCCTTGGGAAATTCTTTTCTTCATCTCAGCGATCGGTTGAAAAATCAGCCATATCAGCAGGCAGAGTGAATTCTTACTCAGAATGTAGCGAGTCATTTTTTCCATGTGCTATCCATAAATCCCAGAATTCCCAGATGTTTATCATGGATATATATTTTTTTCTCTCATGAAACTATATATGTGCGCCAGCTACGTTTTGCAGTGTTGAATTTGTACATCTCTGTTCTTACATACTGCATATTGCTCTCCCTACCAAAAAGGAAAACAATCGCTAATCTTGTATTGGATGAGCAGCTGGCAAACAGGAACGCTGCAGTCAATAGTGCAAATACTCAGTCAATTTAAATAATTTCTTTATTCAAAATGTCTTGGCCTATTAAGAAAACACGTGAAATCAGTTGCATGAAGATGACCACAGATCTTCACTTTTTCCTTTATACTTAGCATGCGCTGAAGTCTAATAACAATTTTCTGTTTTTCAGGGGTTTGGAGTTGCTGTCCTATATTGTTTCTTAAATGGAGAGGTAAATTTTTATACATTCCGTACATGGTTTTATAATACAGACATTCCCTGGGTTACGATGGTCCGTGTTACGATATTTCACTTTTACGATGCGTAAATGTTTTTCACTTTCGGTATTTTATTCAATAAATTACATGAGATAGTCACATTGTTTTTTAATAAATTAGGCTTTGTGTTAATGATTTTGCCCAGCTGTAGGATAAAGTAAGTGTTCTAAGCATGTTTACGGCAGGCTGTAGGGTAGGCTGTGATGTTTCTTAGGTTAGGTACGCTGCATTAAAAAACATTTTCACCTTACCGTATTTCTGCCTTACAATAGGTTCGTCAGAACGTAACTCCGGCGTAACCCAGGGAGAGACTGTACATATTTAAAGGAGGAGTTAAAGAATTTATTGTTTAACTCTAACATCTTTAATCGGCAGGGATAACTACTGTTGTGTGAGATGGTCTGCATCTCTTATCCTTATTTTAAATAAAATGACTTGACTTGACTTATCCTAGTTAGCTTTCGGCTAACTTAACCAGACTGAGGCTTCCATGTCATTATATAAGCCAGGTCAGTAGAGTTACACCAAATGTTAGATTTGAGAAAATGTTGTGCATTAAGATAAAACTCCAGAATGACAACTATGTACATCATTGCTAATCCAATGTGCATAACTTGGTAATGTAGGTAAATGTAAAGTAAATCTAAAGTTTTATATTGCTTTTAATGTACAACAAACAATTCCTTTACTTTATTGCAAGGCCTTTGCTTAACAGACATGTGTTAAGTCCTTACAGTAGGACCTGAACAGGTGACAGATTTGCAGAGCTACAAAGCCAAGATACAGAGGTGGTGGATAATTCAGGTCCAGAGACTAAAAGTCCGGACCAAGATTTTGTTTCAACCAACCAGTTGAGTATAAAGAGTCGCTGTCACCGAGTACTCAACTGGTTGGTTGAAACAAAATCTTGCTCTGGATTTTTAGTCTTTGGACCTGAACTACCCACCTCTGCAGAGGGATTATATACAGTTTCAACTGAGAGTCTGAAGGCTGCAAGAAGGTATTCTGAGGTCCACCTTGAACAGCTTGGTGATCCTTTGAAGTCCACCTACTCAGCCTTGCTGCGTTTTTGTCATTTATTTACTCAGTAGACCAGGGGTGGTCAGTCTTATCCAGAAAGGGCCGCTGTGTGTGCGGGTTTTCCCTGCAACTGCCTAATTAGATTACTAATTATAGGACTGATTGGCTGAAGAGTCCTCACACCTGGGTTTGAACAGCTGACCTTAAGGTTATCCCAAAAACCGGCACACACACCGGCCCTTTGCGGATAAGATTGGCCACCCCTGCAGTAGACTTTATTTCCGCAAAGCTTTTCATGTGTTGTACCATTTACAATATAATGAATGTCTCTGGACAGACCATAAACCAAAGCAGCTTTTCAAAGCTAAGATCTAAGAGCTTCTGGTACTTTGAGCTCTGTACGTGGTCCACTTAACCTTGCAGATCCATTGAGTAACTAGCACTCGTCTCCGTTCTCCGGCATCTCAGGTGCAGGCAGAGATCAAGCGAAAGTGGAGAAGATGGCATCTGGAACGGTTCCTAGACTCCGACATGAAATACCAGCAGCCGTCAATGGGCAGCAATGGCAACAACTTCAGCACACAGATCACCATGCTCACAAAGTGCAGCCCCACCATGCGACGGGCATCCGCGTATCGCGATGAATCTTCCATGATCTAATCCCGATGTCCCCCTTCTCAGCCTGGCTCTGTAAACTTCTCCCTATGGGTCATCACCACCCTAGCTTGGATAATTCATGCTTTGTTAAGGAAAGCCAATGGGTAAGGAGTATGACCTTCTGGGGGATCGTTTGTCATTGGTCACAAGAAAAACCACACGGTGCTTTGTGGTTGATGACAGAGGTCGAAGGTCAGTGTTGATCACGGTTGTCAGTTTGGTAGGTGTACAGTGCACATAGGCTGTTCCAGTCACGGTGATTCTGCACCATGTGGACCTTTGTTACAAATATGCATGCATCCATCCATCCATACATTTTCAGACCATTTCACCTGGTGAGGCTTATGGTTGTTTTGTTGTTCATTTAAAAAAGAGGAAGCCCAAACAAAAATAGGGGGTCAACATGATATTTAGCATGAAAAGCTTCTTCCTAAGGAAAATTTGGCAACTATCATCTGGTAGGTAAAAGCAACAAGTTGGTCACTAGGAATTTTGGTCTTTGTGTGTGTGATGCAAGTCTTACCTTTCGTAATATTCTTTTATAAGGAAAACGAATATCTCATTATAAGTGGTGGACAAGTTATTTCAAAAAGATTTTTATATTTTTCCAAAACAAACATTTCACTTTAATTTTTTTGTACGCTCATTTGGTAGCTTTGAAAATTATATTCAGAAGTGTGTGAACTTTGAAAGGTTCCAGCTATGTAGTGTACAGTACAGACTGACAGTGGTTCCAGGGAAGAAATACATCATTTGCCTGTCAAGTTTCGCCGTCGGTCATAGTGCCCATGGTGTGCCATGCATTTGTCAGTACTGTTGTTCCCCTTCACTCTGCTGCAACCAAAAATATTTCATCAATATTCTCATGCTAAAAAACAAATCTTAGGGCTCCTCTCAGCTTCTCTTCACAGAGTAATAAGCATGAAATCCTAAGGCCAGATTAGGTCAGTTATTACAAGGCGTTTAAGAGAGAATTCAAGTGTGTTAAGATGCCATATCAACATATGGAGCAATATCTGCAGACCAGGGGTGTCAAACTCCAGTTCTGGGGGGCCAGAGCCCTACACAGTTTTTGATTCACCCTCATTTAACAAACCTGATTCAACTCCTTGTGCTAATTATCACACAGCTCTTGAGCTGAATCATTTGTGGTGGAACGGGGAACTAACTAAGCTACACAGGGCTCTGGCCCCCCAGGACTGGATTTTGACACCCCTGCTGCAGACAGTAAATCATACAGAAGGAGAACCACTCATGTGTTGATGCCAAAGAATTAAAGTGAGGGCCACGGTAGGGGGTAATGTTGTGGTAATGCTATGGACCAGTTCAGACTTTACCCATTCCATAAATAATGCATTTGCACTGAAATACGATAAAATGCAACGTCAACATCAAGAAAAAATGTCAAATTAGCATCTGCAGAACAACTGGCGAGTGTATCCATTACTGCTACTTGCTTATATTGATGTCTCTCCCTCCTGATACTTTGTAATATATCTTGATAAACTTGGAATCCACACAATATAATGTATGTGTTTTCATAATGTGTTGAATGTATGGAATTGCAGCTCAGAATAAAAGACCCAACACAAAGTGATGACAAAAGACAGTTATCAGTTTCTTTGGCTGAATGGAAGGATGACATATGGTCTCAGTAGTCATTCAATGAGTCATGCCGGAGTAACTCAATATTGGTTGTCCTATGCCTTGATTATTGGCCAGGATATTTCATCATCTGACCTTGTGTGATGTTTAGTACACATTTTATATTTGTGACTTTGGGTCTTGTGCATGATGTCAACCAAGTTTTTGGTGTACTTCGATGTTGTTCTTGAGTAATCAATGTATATGATTCACGCGAATGCAACACTAGGTAAATCTTTGTCGAACCATCCGAGTCCACCGTCTTGCACAGAGGAAACAGTCATTCTGTACGCATCACTTGTCGCGTATTTTGAATACAGCAATATTGTGTTGATGTGTAATTGAAACATAGCAGTAGCAATGCAATTATACAGCATGCTTAAAACGCAATGCCCTCTGCTGCACTATACGTTCAGAAACAAAGTCGGACACTTCCTGTAGTTTTTCGAGTGTCACACCTTAGACAGTTAAGGTGCCGCTGAGAATGGATCTCTTAAGTGTGAGGCTTTTGCAGGCAGGTATAACACCCATCTGTGTTGAACACTATTGTGTAGCAATAACATACAGTGTTTATACAGAGGTGAGGTGGAAAATCTCTGTTCAGAGGGATCAAAGGGGTCACTCCAGGTTCATTACTGCCTATCACTCTACCTGCTCTAACATTGTTTGCTCCATTGTATTTTCCCAGCTTTCTTGCTGATTTCGATCAAACTTTATAGATAAAATAAAAATAGAAAAAACTAACTAAAATAAACCATCATTCTTGCTACATGGAATTAAACGTATGTGTTTTTGTAACATTAATTTCATTCCACAGATACTACACTAGACCTACAGTATCTCTGTTATTACCTATTTTATCAAAAATGTATTTACTATAAAATACCCCAAAACACATTGTAATTCCTAATGAAGCCTCTGCCTTTTCTAATTTTATATTTTAATTACTTGTTACTGTAAATACAATTGTAAAGTACCTCTGTGTCACTTGTCATAAAGAATGTATGCTTTACATGCTCAGATATTATATTAGGCTATAGAATTTCACATTGTTTTCCATTAATATATTTTATGTTTCTTTTGTATTATATGTTAATAATGTATGATACTGTGTAGGATACCTATGTATGATATCTAAAGGATTTTTTCTGACGTTCTTGCATAGGATATTTTGTTTAGTATCACTCGTTGGGTCCTTTTTTGAAGGTTTAACAGGAATTGATTCAGAACTGGATGCTTTATTTCAATTCACCACGTTGACATGGTAATTTAATTACCATATGTCATTCTGTACAGCTTTCTAGATAAATTATTCACCACTGATTTCCAGTCTACTGCCCCCTCCCCCTTTTGTACATATGTTTTGTAAATATTTTGAAATCTCTGAATGCGATGTGCATTTTCCATTCCTGTAAACACTCGCAATGTTTACCACTGAATCTGGTGCAGTCGAAACATTTGTACAGTCAAATTTACGGTAGGCTGTCGGATCCCATACTAATCAACTGAAATAAATGTTCTCAATATGTAGACTTTCTTGTGAGTCATTCGTCAATGAGAAGCCTCAGTGGAAACCACTGCTTTTATTATGAATGTGGGATGAGTTTCTCTTTGGAAGGTTGATCACAGCAGGGATGTTATGATTACTAATGTCTATGATTACTAATGTCTGCTCATTTACCCGTTTTTTTCTTGTAACTACAGAAATGTCCTTTTCCTTCATGACAGTGTGTATAATAAACTGACATTGCTCTTCTGCTATTCTCATTTAGGTAGAAATAGCTTCAGTTCTCCCATTAGTGGATTATGGGATTAAAACTGCAGGAATACAAATGTAATTCTACCGTTAATCCCCCGTACACTGAGACAAATGGTTTCATTCTTGATTTATTTAACTTTTGTACTGAGGAATATGTGAGGCAATGTTCTGTTTCCAGTTGGCTTTTATGTTTATATAATGTGTTCTTTTTTTCTGGAAAAATATCGAATGAAAAAATATAGCGATATTTTCCAAAGCGGTTTGAATAGTTATACGGTAATGGCTTTGTTTTCTTATTAAAAAAACAGAATGATCAGACGATGCAGGAGTTGTCACACATCTGAGAGAAAATACAGAAAACTCGAGTGCTACAGGATGGTGCATGCTTATATTTTGGAAGATGCTCTCATCCTGCCAGTCTGCAACATGAATCATAATTCATAATTAATCACTTCTTGGGATGAATGATGGCACATCTATTGACTATTCTACATTCAGCATTAGCTAGTTCCACCACCGTGTTGCCTTCTAACTTATCATCTGGGAAAAAGGAGAAATTTCTTTATAATTATTTAAGTCATGGATAGATATTTTGAAATAAAATCCTGTCGTATATGTGAAGTGTCCATATTTTGTCATTGGCGCTATATGTCAGCTACATGGTTCTGGCCTCCACACCCAGGGCCAGAGGACAAGGGTACCCCGAGTAGTTTGCCAATATTTAATTTGGCTTTATTTGAACCCCCCCCCCTCCCAAAAAAAAGGCTTTTACATTAAAATTATTCAGTTATGTTCCCCCAATATCAAAATCTCCTATGCCATTGACTGCACGCAAAAAAAAAAAAGGCTTTGACATGATCTTACCTTCCTAGTTTCCTTCAAACCAAATATTTGTCTTCAATTATGTTTCCCTGTTTCATTGACAGTCCATTTCCAGGGATCACAGGCACTTTATCCATGACAAAGACTGCATCTTCCTGCGTTGGTGCTATTAGGACCGGACAGGGAGCATTCTGGAGCACCTCCCAATTTCACGCCTGCCGTTCCGCGTCTGAGTGCTGTGTACAAGCACAGTTGGTTTTTCTCTACAGGGTTTAACAGACCAGCAGAGAGGCATTACTGCAAAACCAGGTGATTGTTTCTTCCAGGAAGAATAAGCCCTGAACCTTGAAGAGCGGAACCTTCCAGACACGCAGAGCCCCTCCTCAACAGATGGCATCCGGAATGACCAGTGGAGAGCAGGGAGACATCATTTTACAGCCATTGTTACACTATATTTAAAATTTTCGTTTAAATTATATGTGGGGAGAAAATTACAATATTAATAAATTAGTGACTTAAGTACTGGGTGATTTTTAAATTTGTATATTTGTATATTATCTTTGTATATTGGTGACATTTTGAAATTCAGTATAGCTTACAGAACTTTTTATATAATGTACTTTTATATGCAGAAATTAATGTCCTGATTTTTTGGGACAGTTTTAGTTTATGATATTTATCATTTTACTGTCATCAGCAAAGTATTGAAAACTAAAGCTAAACCATTTTTCTCAAATGTTATGCCAATATATTTTAAGTTAAAAAAAAACATCTACTTTGCTTAGAAATATGTATGTATGTAATGAATATGGAAATCTGTTAGGTACTTCTTAATTTGCTTCTCTATTTTCACTATGTTTAAATAAATTCCAATGTGTGTTAGGATGTGTAGAAACTAGATTTTTCACAGTAAAGTAACAACTAAACTATTCACTTTTTCATAATATTTAATCCTAACGGACTCGAAGGCCGGCATTAGGAGAACGAAAAGGGCTTTAATTAATTAAAACTAAACGGGTACTAGAAGACAAACAGGAGGACTGGGAGGTCCTGGTCCTGGAGGACTGGTACAGGTAAGAGCACAGACCACAGGGAGGTAGACAGTAATGACCAGACTGGGGCTGATGAGACAAACAGGTACTTAAATGCAAAGGCTAATGAGAGACAAAAAGCTACAGGCGTGGCTCATCAGGGTCACGTTAGGGAGGAGACAGGAGGTTCAGGCAGACATGATGGGCAGGACGTTACAAGGCCAACCAAAGCACATATGTCTTAGCTCCGACAGGCCATATTAGAACTTGCTTGGATCATTAATTGGAGTTTAGAGTGTTCTTATGAGTAAAAGGTTAAATTCCCCCAGATCCTGGTTTAACTGGACACTGCAACAAAGGAATGAAAGGTAATGAGATTGCATGCTGCCAGTCACCTGTGGAAAGGTCATGTCCTGTGGCTGTAGGGGTAAGTAGATGATCAGGACTGGCTGAGGTGAGTTCGTAATGCTACTTTGGAAGTTAAGGCAGTAAAACCTTACATACAGTAGTTACTTTTCTTCAAACAAATCATTACATAAATTATGTGGGGCTCACCTACATTGAATTAGTCAGCTCTTGTAGCTCAAAAAGTAGAGCATTGCATTAGCAACCTGAATATTATGAGTTCCAATCCCAATGAGCATGTATTAAAAATTGTAATTCCCCCCTCACTTTGTATAAAAGTGTAATTATGATGTGCAGTTACTGTGAGTGTTCGGTACACCTCTGAGTATCTAGGCCATTCCTTGAGGGCTGTGATTCATTAGTTTACCTTTAATAAAATAACCAATCTGTTATGCATGCATGCATTCATCTTCCAGTGGCTTATTCTGATCAGGGCTGTCATTGTAATGTGTGCAGGGAAGGTAACTGAGATATATACATGTACTGTACATGTCATATATCGAAAATGACCCCATTGCAAATATGATCGGTTAAAGGATTTTAGCTATACAAGATTCTGGTAAGTTATGTGATTTAATATAAATGTCAGGGTGACCAGATTTCCTCTATCACTCCGGACATATACAGGCCTGATATGAAAGCATTCGATCATCAGATTTATTGCCATGAAAATTAATGAGGCAATTTGATGGCAGTTAACCAGCTCGTATTTACTGAGGTGTCATTTTACTCACATCTGCATCTCTTTGGTTTCTCTCGCGTCCTAATTATGCCTTTTGAGAGGTTTCCGCTGAACGGTATTTTTTTTTCTCTACACTGTATGCCTTGGAAATGTTGCTTTTTTTTAAATTGGAGTTGGGGGGGGCAAACAAATCGTCCTGAGGGGGGATCAGAATTGGTGACATCTGAATGACTGTGGGAATGTTTGGGGTTTGTCTGAAGGCTTTCGGCATTAGTATTCTACTCCTGCTTTGTCAGATAGGAAAGTCCTGCAGTGCAAAGTGGACCATCCATCCTTATAGATGAACCTTATCATACCAGGGTGCCTTTATTCATATTAATCAAGAGGTAGAGTGACGCCATAAACATGAATCTCTGCCACTCCATGTGGATAGTTTAGAAGTGCGTTTGGAACTTATAACTTCTGATACCTTTAGAGAAAATCTGTTAGATCTGCTTTCTGGAGGGTGTGATATAATCTCTAATTCAGCAAAAAAAAAAAAAAACATTATCAATAATAGTATCCCATGTGACTGAATTAAATATAGCAAAAAGTAAAGCTGGTAATTTCAATGGGAAGTCCTTCACTTAATTTTATGTGCTTAAATAGAGATACTAGAGTACTGCAATAAAGTAACAATATGTTGGTTCTCTGCCTTTTCTGGTTTTTAAGATTGTCCTTTGGTACCAGTGTAGCATACATTATTCAGACGCAGCTTAAAGTGATTCTTCTCGTCAAAGTTTAGCATCTGCGGGGAAAAGAGTACAGAAGCATGTGTGTGTGTCCTGATGTTTAATGGGTTTCCCAGGGGGTCAGACAAGCAAGGGTTGTGACTGCAATCAAAGTTCACTCGAGTTGAAAATGGGGGAGCTGGTGGTGCGGAGTTGACTGGGATTTCTTAATGTGCCGTTAGCTGACGCGGAGATACCTGAGAGCTCAAGGCTTGTGGGAAGTAGGAGGCTTTAAATTTAAGCCTAATTTGCAAGTAGTGCAGATTAATCTAGCGTCCACTAGTGTTTTTTTTTTTTTTTTATTTCCATCGGTTATTGAATTTCAGCTTATCTGTATTGCAGTTGCTTAATACTATACAGTACTTTCAGAAGCTTGATAAAGGTTAAATTCAAAAGGATACGGATGAAACCCAAAATATCAACTTCAACAATCATCTGCATTCACTGGATGCCAAGTGGTGCTTTAATTGTCCGGTAGGACAGTTTTAATGCTAATGTTCATTGATTAGGATCAGCAGTCAAAAAATAATCATCCATCCACCTTCTATACCCTCGCGTCCTATGCTGGGTCATGGGGGCCCGGAGCCTATCCTGGAAGCTACAGGCACAAGGCAAGGAATTACTCAAGATGGGGCGCCAACCCTTCGCACAGCACACACGCACCATTCATACACACAGACACACACACGTCTATGGACAATTTTGCAAAACAGTCACGCTTAATTCCCTGGGAAACAGTATTTTAGAAATTAGGCAGGTGAAGTTTTGCTTGGCTTGCATGTTTGTGCAGATCCATCGATCGAGGAATCTGTCTGAATTGAAAGAAGCCTGAGTGAGCAGGTTTCTGTTCCAGCCTCTGATGTCATCGGTCATATTAGTGTGTAACTGCTGGTAGCTGTACAACTGTTTCTCATTAGAGAGAACAACATAATACAAGACTTTTACTACACAGGAAATTAATAACCTAATGATGAGAAAAATATGTATAATAATAATTGTAATATTACACTAATTGGAAGATTAATTAAAAAATACTGGTGGCCAAACAGTTCAGGTAATCATTGCTTGTAGTTGAGGGCAAAACAGTTTTCCCTCCATTTTATAAGGTAGAGTAAAAAGTTAAGCCCCTGAAGACCATAAATCTTAGTGAAGCACTGCTTGGCCAGAATACAGCCTTCCCTGCTTCTTAACAGATTACTCCCGAACAAATTTGCACGCAACAAATGGGTAACTGCCTGCCGCAGGCATTTAATGGGCTTTTAAGCATCGCTCAGCTTAGACAAGCACCAAGGCACCAGGAACGCATGCAAATGCTGTGATACGGTATCTCTGCCAGCGCTCGGCACCGGAGCGGGACACCGCCGGGCCGTTACCATGGAAATGGCAGCGGGGCCTCTCGGGGGATTTACTTTGCTGATGGGCATCATATGTCAAGTGTTATCCTTAATATTTAGCCTTTTCCCCCAGGAGTGCAGAGCCTGTCCTCTGAATTTGACCACCATCACTAAAGGTAAGCTGCCGGACATGGCGTTAATCTCCTCCAGAGGCCTGTGATATGGATCATGAATTTCTAAATGCACTCTGTTGTTGCGCGTTACCTAAGGCTCCTAAGAATTGTCCGTTAAACTGTGACGCAGCTCCTTGTCAGATTGTAAGCCTCTTTTGGCCCCCTTTCCCAGCGTCGCACAGCAGCAAATTGGGCAGGAATGTTATACCATGGCTGACAAACGAACTGGTCTGACCTCCAGAGGTTCAGAACTCTGCTGCTGTGTCTATCAAAACATCACGTCCCACCATCTCACCTTTCGCAATGTGGAGATGTGATACCGGGATATTTAAATAGTCAGATTTAAAAGCCACTCTTGACTACAATGCCAGTAATTTTCAGCAGTATGGAATCAACTCCTTTTTTTTAATGTGGGCAGAATATATAAAGAAAAAAAAATGATTAATGAACTAAGGTAACACTTTACTTGACGGGGCACAGATACTTAGTAATAACTCTGAGCTACTACTGAAGTACAAATCATGAACAAATCATGAACAAATCTTGAACAAATCATGAACAAGCATAGTTGCTACTTGAGAAAAGATGTCATGACTCAATAATGAGGAACGAACATGAGTATTTCACTTGTGTTATTCATTACTTGTTCCTTCAATAATTCCTTAGTAGTAGAGCTTGGTGGTGGTGGATGGAATGTTCCGGAACCTTTTCCCAGATGGGGGGGGGGGGGACAGGTTGTTTGACGGGTGCTGTGAAATGAGGAAGATGTGAGATGTATTCCTGTGGATGTGAACAGTATGTACAGACTAAATCTACATATATATTTCTCAAACATTAGTTTTATGTCTCAAATGGACTGATCCATCTAACTGAAGAATAGCGGCACATCACCCTGCTAATCAGCAAAGTAATGATGCCGGAATGAAAACTTATTAATTCCATTCTTCAAACCTCTTTATTCTATCACATCCAAAGACAAAGTTTGTGTGTTGCCAGACTGCCTGCTTCAGTATTCATCTCTGCGTGTTAAATGTGCGGTACTTTGGGGATGATGGACGCAAATTGACTAGCAAGAACACTCTCTTCTGATTCTGGTGGGGGGACACTGATTTTAATTGATGATTAGTGGTTCGCTTGAAGGAACGGCATGGATGAGTCAAATACCCGTTTGAAGAAGTCCACATTCACTGAAGCTGAAAGGTTGCGTGTGGCAACGATTTCGGTCAACCATTTGCTAGGCTGATGTATGAGCTGCTGACTTGCACAGTTGACCTTTGGGAGGCAGGTAAATTGCTTAGAACTGGGAAAAATATGCAAAACGGTTCCTCAGCTGAAGACTTCCTGCGTTATTTATACAGGAATTTGAGTTTCAGTTTTGCATTGCATTAGCCTTGCATTGTAAATTAGCGACTTGCTAACCTTTTTTTTGTGTAAAATGCTCAGCACGGTTCATTCATACAAATCTTTGGTCTGAGTTATTAGTCATTAAATTCATCTGGTTTGAGTGGATTGTTCTGGATATTTCCTGGCAGTGGGGGGGGGGGGGGGGGGGCGGGGGCCGGGGGGGGGGGGGGGGGGGGGGGGGGGGGCGGGGGGGGGGGGGG
>JAODKC010000082.1:14390191-14401625 GCA_026777985.1 Mormyrops attenuatus
TGGATTATCCCCCACACCCCCCCCCCAAATAAAATTCAATTAAAAAGAACAACATTTAAATAAACCGACTGACAAGACCTAAGTTCCATGACTATTTGCATGCCCAAGTTACCATTGACAGTGACACTAAGAGTGAATGTAGAGAATATTACAAGTCGACACTAATGTTAGCTTGGTGGTGGAGAGGTGTACTTGGGCCCACAGGGTAAACTGAGGCTGCCTGGATTACATTTTATTGACAATAACATTTTCTGAAGACAAATCGCCAGCAGTCTGATCCTGGGTTGATCCCTGCCATGCGCTTGTAGCCTCAGAGTTTTGCTCTTGACCCCCCGCGACCCTGAATCTGACAAGCGGGTATAGAAGATGGATAGATGGATGAAAATTCCCAGCAATCATTTAGCATATAATGTGCTTGAAGTCTGAGTTTGATTCATGTGTAATGTTGATGTCAAATTATTTAAATGCGTGATTTAACACAACCCTGTAAAGCGCCTTGGGGCGACTCTGTTGTGTATGGTGCTACATAAAAATAAATTTAACTGAATTTAAGACATCAAAAAAGCAACTTCCTTAACTAAACATTCACTAAGGTCCACAGAATTTGGTTGAGATGTCTATAAAATAGCAAATCCTTATATCTTCATTTAATTGTGTTGTAATTCATTCATTTTTGGTTAAACCTATGTACCATGTGGATCTTTATCTGCTCCTATCAACAGCTAATTTGCGTAGCTGCCTCAAATTATGTCAAATATATACAGTAAATCCCTGGTAAGAACGGAACAGACATATTCAAGAAGAATGTTTAACAATGGCAGAATACAATTGCAGGCTTTTTTTATTCAATTAGTGCTGACAATGGAAACCAAATTCAATTAGCCCATCCTTAGACTTTCTCATTGAGCATTTTTTTCATTGGCAGCTACGTCAAGCCAAAAGAAGAGCAGTCACAGACTTTGTTCCTGCTGTTACATAAAAGTCATAGGAGATCCTCTGTGCATTGTCCCGTCTGTTATCTACGATGGCAGCTCGCCATTAGAGTCCGACGCATTATATAACCCGACTGTGGCTCCAGCCTCCTTCAAACATTTGGGAAAAACTGACCTACAAATTAAGTGGTGTGTGTTTTAGGAACACAGACCCAAGGACTTTACATACAATGCCATTTAATTCTGTTAACTGCACTAAAAATAACACAAGAGATTAATCCACGGGTGGAAAAATAACTACTAAAACACATTAAGAGAGACTTCAGGTAAAACACAGCAAAAGTCAAAAGCAAGGCAGTAAAACAAAATAGTGAAGTTAGCATCTAAAAATAAAGATTATGAAAACAAAGGTAAATGCATTGGTCCCACATACAGGAATCGAGTTATCCCTGCATCCATCTTCCAAGCGCTCAGCCAGTACAAAAGCAGAGAGTTTGGAGTCCATCCCAGGCAGGATACAGCACACGACACACGACAGGGAGACACCCAGGGTGGGATGGCAGTCCAGTGCTGGACAAACACACACACACACACACACACACACACACATGTTCATATCTTTGTAGGGACTCTCCATTCATTTCTATGGGAAAAACCCTAATCCCAACATTACAACCTTAACCCCCACCCAGCCCTAACCTTAACCATAAGTAACCAAATGAAAATGGCAAAAGCATTTTGGTTTAATTATTTTGATTGCAGTCACAGAATTTTTTTACAAAAATGTCCCCCACAAGGTCAAAATAACAGAATTTTGTCACATTGCGGGGACATTTGTGGGGACCACAACATACACATGCCCCCCCCACACACACACATCATCACACACTTGGGGCAATTTTGTGTTTTTCCTTCCAATGCATTCATCCAGCATGATGTGATATTATATGGGACCACATATCGCCTAGGATAAAAAAAAAACAAAAATCATTTCTTCTATTTTCCAAGGGTTTTCAATTCTTTGATTTGGCACCTGGAAATGTAACAGTCATTCTCACTTAATATTGCTGGCTTGATCCTACTAAATGTGAGTTGCGAAGATGATTCAACGTATTGCGTGTTTCACGGGGCAGGGAAGCGAGAGGTTAATTTTCTAACTTTGTCGGAGGTGCACAGGCCAGACCGTTACCTGCCAATATAGAGGGTCTGATCCATCCGTCTTTCATCCATGACTGCTTGGTTAGCCTGGAGCATATCCTGGAAAGCACCGGGCACGCCGCTTGCGAACTCTCCCTCAAAAAACCAAGCGGACAAAACAAAGTATACTTGCATTGCATATTTTCCGGTGTAACATAAAATATAACTGGCTAAAAGCTTCTATATGTGTATTTTACATATTATGAGGTGTATTGAAAGCGGGCCTGTTGAAAAGCGCCGCATTCAGTGCTACTGTTACAATGGATCTAATGAAGCGAGAGGGGCTGATATTAGAGCTGCCCATGTAACCCGATCCTCCATTGACTGGGGAGCAGTGAAGACGCTCCTCTGGCCGCAGGCCGCTCTCCCCGAGCCGGACGGCAGGGAAAAGAGACACAGCGGCTGTCATGGACCGAGGTCATGCTGAACTTTTTGTTTTGGGTACAGCTGGGGACGATCGCTACGGCTTTAATTTGTCTTAAACCAGATAGGCATAGCAGAGCGGATGCGTCGCCGCCAGCTATATCCGTCGCTGAACGGCCCCCCCGACGAAGTCCGAAGGGTTTTCTCAGGTTGTCCAATTCAGCGCTTCAGTTTAAGCTTGACTTTTTAAACGAGCCACTTACATCTGATCCCCTCAATTTAGACCATCTTATAAATAAATGCAATACGTGTTTTGTTTCTATTAAGTTATATCCCATTGGCTCTTACTAAGCGTTAAACGTGCAGCATGTATAATTACATTCTCAGGAAATGGTGCTTCTCTTTAAAGCACTTTAGTATTAAAAATAAATTGTGCCGAAAACACGCCAGATCCTTTCGCCGCACGTACACATTTGGCCTGGAATTAGTTAAAACAGCAAATATATACGGTATTTAACAACTGTAACAACTTAAGAAGTCCCCTGTCTTTCGTCTAATAAACCGCGTAACACGAGAACTATGAAGAGATGTATTTGAATCCATTTAATTAAACGGACCAATATATTCTTTTTCTGGGTTAATGCGTATGAAATTGTAATAAAGAGAATAATGTATGAGTTTCTAATGACTATCCCAAACGCTTTTTCTTCTACGGCAAGGGGGGAAACAAAGGAATTGAATTATTAATAATTATGCAAGCTATTTTAATTTTTAGCAATGGTCTGGCAATATTTACATAAACTGGTGTTGTGCTGATTATTTAAAGTCTATTCTCGTTGCACAGTTCATGTTTTAGCAGAAGCCCAGCGACTTAGACCATTTGTCTGTTTACACGATTATAGTCTACACACCTCAGGCAAGATTTAAATTCCCTTCTTCGTTTTTATACCAGGCTACATTAGGGTCCATAGGTGGTGTAGTGGTTAAGGTGCAGATTAACGGTGCCTCTCCAAAAGGATGCCGTGATTATTTTACGCTCGAGCAAAGGCCCCGGATCGCGCCATTGAAACCCCAGCTCAATAAATACGTTAATTATAAAGTCGTGCTGTATAGGGTAAGCTGGACGAAAACACCAGGTAATTAACTAAATATCACCGAAATGGACTGGTCACAATGTTTTATGCTAGTGAACAGCAGGGAAGACAAATATACTACGGCCCTTATTTAAAACACACGTACGCCGTAACCGTGTGGCTCGCACGCATGAAAGCATTAAACCCCTTAATCATGGTCAGTTGTTTATGATCAGCCAGCAGGGGATTTATAGATAGTATATTAATGTGTTGCCACTATTAAGTAAAGTAAGCCAAAGGCTATTAGGATTTGGACAGTAGAAAAGCTGTAATATCTGAATATGGGCGGCTGAGAAAGTTTTTCAGACCCTACTTAGGGATTGCAGTACACTCATCAGGCTATAATCTTAATACTGTTAAAACAGATGTTCGTGAGGTTCAATGTAACCTGGGAGAATTACAAATGTGTTATGGGGAAAATACAATGACGCCCTGTTTGCAAGTAAAGACTGTTCAAATGAACACAGCATAATTAGCTGATCTATACGTTTTCCTGGCGTTGTAAGATGCGTCGCAATGACGCAACATGGAAAATACAACTTTAGCAATGAAACATGTTCGAGGCTGTGTTTTGAAATACTATCCGGCTGAAGGTACGATATTTTCAAGGGCATTTAATCAGCATATGCAACACATCCAACCGAGTAAAAGCGACCGGTTTGTTAGATGCTGTTCATTCTTTTTTTGCTTTGATCACAACGTGTTCATCTAGGTGCATTACGATCGCACGACAAGAAGACTAATGTAATGTCAATTATTTGTCATAAAATGCAAGATACAATGAAACGCGCTCCACCGATTTAGAGGCTCGTAAACTATAGCGTCCCTGTCCCTTTAAAGACTCAGACAAAACGCCCATATGATCCCAGAGCTCCAATCACCAGTTTCTTCTGCAAAGGCAGTCTCTGCATTTTTGTCTTTTTCTAAACGCTAACATGGCGAAAAAAGGACTGATGTGAAGAATAAAAGAGACGTAAGAAATGTGAAAATACAGCATTAAGCATTTTAATGGAGAGGAGAAGTCCGATACAGAAGAAGGGGAATAGGGACTCCTTCGCAAGAGAAAACCTTGGATCAAAATGGTAGAGCGCTGCATTTTTTTTGCCTGTTTATTTTCTTTTACCTTTTGATCTTTGCAAATTTGGGCTAGTTAGGCCTTTGAAACTTACCTGAAATGATCTTCGGGATGGTATTGCATGCATCAGCGTTGCGTGACAGCGGACGTTTCAGTTTTCGCGATGCATATGCGGTTAAACCATGAAGTTCACAACTTGCATTGAGCGAAGACGTAGATACTAACGTGTGATTGATGACTAGGATGTGAGATCAGGTTTGTCGACGTTGTTGCAAAGAGTTAAATTCCTTCATGATGGGATGCTCAAGCTAAGGTCGTGACCTGTGCATTTTTGTGCGGATCGGTCAAACTTAGCTAATGTTTTTTTTTTCTCGATCTTTGCCGTTATATTTTTTGTCTACGTTGTGTTCTTTCGTAATACTTTAAATTATTGCGAAGAATTAAAACTTGAGCAGAATTTTTTCCTTCACCGTGACTTGTTGAAAGACACTTGGGCGCGGAGATGCACATATACGTGTATATACGTTCGTCAAATGTAACTTGGAGGAGGTCATTGTTAAATATACACCTGGTGCTAGTGCTGCCTGTCATCGGAGTTCATTTAAAGGGCCACGGTGACGCGGCGGCTCCTGGCATTTGCTGCGTCTGAGCGGCGCTCCATCGCAACAATGTGTCAGATTACGGAGCGCCGCCGGCTGGAGCGGGGCGGGCACGTCTCCGCGCTCCCGTGCGCCAATTTAAAGGTGTCACCGCTTCCTCCTTCATAAAAATTCCCTGAAAATTGAGATAACCTACTTGACGCGTGTGGCTTTCCTCTTTTAATGCAATAAATAAGTATTTTTCCCCACGCTTTACAGAAAAATTATCTTTATTATGAAAAGCCACACTAACGTCAGAAGTCTCAAGTCTGAATGGTTGAACTAAATGTTGAAAAGACTTAATCTAGTGGAATTTTAATCTGTCTCACGTTCATTTTACCCCTAGATCCAGCAGTTGGGCTCCTTACTTTATAGTTGAAAATATAGTCTGTTACTTTTGTAGCTTTGGCATAATCGTTATGAACCTTTCCTGCCTTTAAATGTCAGTTTCGTTTCAGTCTAACACACTTGCATTGTATTTGTCTGAATTATCCCCTGTGACTTATCTGTGGTTGGATTTATTGTCTGGAACCTTTGCTGCTTGTAAGCTGCCATTTACAGCCGAAGGCCGGCTTTGGTGGTGCCGAAGGGCTGCTTTCTGCGTGCTCTGCAGCATAGTGGCTAACCGCATACTGGCCGGCAGCTGAGGTGTGAAAATGTGCTATTATGTTGGTGTAGCAGTTTGCATTGGCTTCGCTGGAGATAAAGTATGAGTCAGATTTCATGTCTAAGTTAACAGCTGTTTCTCTGATAACGCACAAAATCGTTATATTTAGCCGTTCTAGATTAATCTCGCATCGACCTTTTGGCACGGAGCTTGATGTGGCTCATAACCGCGGGAAAACCCAAAACAAGTATGTAAATAGTTTGAGTTAACACACCTGGATTACTTGTTTAAGCACGGAACTTGGATCAGACTTAAGTCAGGCTTAAGTGTTTAATGTTATGCTGTGTGTCAGCGAGCCATGTAACCCTTCTGTTTTTGTAGACTTTGCTAGTTATGGTGCCTCGCCAGCTATATAAAAGCTAAATCTTCTTGTCAGACTCATCTTTCGGTCGGACAAGGTTTGGTTTTAAGTTTTTACTGTCTGCGTGTGTTAGGCTTCAGGATAAGGTTAAAGGGGTGGGCCCCTATTAACGTAGATAGTTTAGATTAGGAAGGGGTTTGCTTCATAGACGTGATGCTTGTAGAATAGAGTTATGGTTTCCCATTTGCTACAACAGTAGCCCTAAGCAAAGTGATTCAATCGTCCCCATTTGGAATGCTAATCAGGTGACACTGTGTTTGCCAAAACCAATTTATAGCATGAGAATGGTAGGGCACATCAAAGAGAGCACTGTTCTGTGTGTGCGCCCCGAGAAATAACAGAGAATCAGGTTGCTCTTTTATCTTTCATTATTGATCCTTTCATAATAGAGCTGGGAATCCTCGTTGAGGTAGATGTGCCCGTTCAGAAATGGGATAATTTAGTAATATGTTTTAACGAGGTTCGTTTTTAAATCCCGCTGCCTCGCAGAGAAGGAAGCTGGACAAGCGAGGCCATCCCGGGACGGTTCGACGCGAAGAATTTTGCAGCTGGGTGGCGTAACGCAATAATCCGGAATCCCATTCACATCTGGAGCCTCAAGTTAAAATCTGGGTCATTTGTGAGCTAGAGACGGCTCGGCAATCGGCATTATTTTTTAGGAGCTGATCCGTGCGGCTATTGTGCCTTCTAACACTGTAGACCAGAAAGGGTCCTTTTCATTTTTTAAATAACCAATCAGCTGTTCCATAGCTTACCTAGTCCTCCATGCAGTCAGTTAAGGCGAACACTGTATTGGTCTGTTTCAGTCTAATGCAACTGCAAGTGTGTGTTTGCAGTGAATTTTCAGCATCTTTTGAGAAAATCGTAGTATTTCCTCTCATGTGATAAACAGCGTTGAATAATCTGGTTTCTCTTTTATGAAAACAGATGTTTTTCTTTCGGTCTGAATGCAGTCTCTTTTTTTGGCGTTTTGAAATGATCTACAGCGGGTAAGCTTTTAAGGAACAGGTTTGAGACTCTTACTGTAAATTTGATCCTGAAAGGAGCCCCTTACTTATGGCAAAAGGCAATGTGTTCCAGTTTGAGATTTCTTCCTATCTAGCCACCAATTGCTGGCTCATCTCCTGACTTATTGTCAGTTTATTCCATAAATGTTATGTCAGTAGTTAATTCTGATCAAGGGTGTCCAACTCCTTGTTCCTTTTTAAACCTTTCTGAAGTTCGATCTATAATGAAAAATAACAGATGCCTTTTTTTCAGTGATATAGCAACCTTTTGTAGAAGCAGTTGAGAATTCTTCGTCAATTAACGGTACAAATGAAGGGTCCATCTTGCAACTTCGACCAGCTGACCTGTTATCAACGGGCCTTTGACTGGCTTCCAGTTTCTTATCAGGGTTCTGGTCGCTGTGCATATTTCTTGGCATATTTTAATGCTTTGTTTTGTAGGAAATGGAAGAAGCTATACAGATAATTAACTAGTAATTGGACCGGTTAAATCAGGCTAATGAATTCTGTCAGCAGATACACAGCCTAAGTTTGACAGCCTTGGGTTAGAGATTATAGAGCGGAAATTATTTTTATTGATTGTCCAAAACAATTTCACTGAGTGGCATTTTCTTATGTATATAAGTGATCGTGCCTTTACTATTGGTACGGCAGGTTGTGGGATCCCAGATCGTTGCATATGAGATTATCCCCAACTATCAATACTTTTTAAAATCCTAACCTAAAAACGTCTTCCTTCCTTCCTTCCTTTCTTTCTGTGTAATGTTCTCCAATGATGGATGGATGGATGGATGGAAGAATATAATTAATTATTTGGCCTAAATCCTTGTTTTACAGTTGACATTTCTTTGTTACATTTATTTATATTACAATGGTTTGAACAGGAAGTTGGACAAATGCTAAAAACAAATTAAAAAAAATGTCATTCGGCGCTCCAACTGATCACTTAATTGAGTCTTTAAAGTATGTTTTTTTAATAGCCTGAATTGCCAGGGCCGTCAAATTACATTTGAAGTTCATGGAACAAAGGTTTGATTCAGGAACACTTGAAGTCTTTTTTTTTTTTTTTTTGGCAGCGCCTCCGATGGAATCATACAGTGCGGATTTTTTTCTTGTTTGATGAGGTGGCAGTCGCCAGATGGGAAAGATAGGTGCATTAAACGGGGAAAAAAACTTCTCCTGTAAAATTCTTTTTTAAATCCTTCCAAATTTATCGTGTTTAGCTTGAGGAATAGTTTTGTTTTCCAATCAGTCTCTTGTTAACATCTTTGTAGGCTGAATATCTGGAGATTAAAACAAAAAAAGATTTAAGATACCAGCACATTCTTTGAGCCTGCTCTTGTCTGTAAGCCCCTAAGTTTCAAATGAACTTGTGTTACTAGGTAAATGAGTAAATGAGTCCAAGAAGTGGCACGATGCTTACTGGGAACTGTGTGGTTTATGGAAGGTTGATACAGTGCAAACTGCTTATTGGTTGCACTATAGCATCATGCCTCTGTGGTTGCAGTTAGATTCCCCCTCCTGGCTGTGTGTGTGTGTGTGTGTGTGTGTGTGTGTGTGCGTGTGTGTGTGTGTGTGTGTGCACTCGTGCCATGGATACAGTGGCAGACATCCCACCTTAGGCATATTGATATCAGGGAGGCGAATGAGGGACAACTGGGGGGGGGTATCCGGTATGGCGGATGTACCATATACCACAATATTTTCATTTGAATTACCCCTCAGCCCCCGCTCAGTAAATTTTATCAGGTTAATAACAGAATAGTGTTGCTTTTTAAAATCACTGTCAAAATACCATACACTGTGGTATATTGTCTGAATGGTATGGTGGTATTAAAATGAGGGAACAGCAGGTTTCCGGGTCATACTCAGGTGTCAGGGAGACGTTATCAATTTGCAGGGGACTTTCGGAACTTCCGGAAGAGGTGGGACGTCTGCAGTGGAACGGTGTTCTACATATACAGGGTCTTTTATACCCTGTTTTTTTTTGTAAACGCTATTATTATCTATTCTTGGATCAATCACATTTTTGTTAGTTTGTTTGTTTTTATTGGCTGATAGAATCTTTAGCCTGTACTGTCTCTTTTGACTGATTGAAATTTGAAAATCAAACCATGTCAGATGAATAAACTCGGAATAAATCCTTCCATATTAAAATTGTTATTCGAGTTCAAGATGTTGCTCAATGTCTATTTCAGTAATCGTCTTTCCGTGGATGCCGTAATTTTAGCATGTGGGCAGTTGCAGATGGATTTGTTTTCATACAAATGTGTTGCTGGGGCGCCCAGTTTTTGTCAGTGTTTGGCTTGGCTGGGATACAGTGTCAAGCGCGTCGCAGTCGGGTTCAAAAGGCAGAATCTCAAACCTATTCTTTGTTGCCTGAGGAACAAGGAAGGAAAGACTCATAGTATGTGCCTCTGATTAATGTTGGGGGGTAACTGGGGGTCCTCCGCTTCAGGTCCAAAATGTTGTCCTGTGTTGCTCATCACTCCTTGGCCAGGAAAAGATCTCTAATGACTTCAAATGATCGAATTGTACAATCAGGAACATTGGGTAGTTGTGCTGTGTATTCTTTTCAGGCTACCTAAAACATCGGCTAAGAAGCCTAAATAAACATCGGAAGTCACATTGTTGTTTTAAGTTAAAATTTCAACTTATTTGATTACATGCTACAGATACATCTTTATTCTGCCAATGAGAGAATGCGTGCAGATTTTCTCCAAAAATTGATTCATCTAATTTGATAATGATTGTTTTAATCTCGTGTTTATAACAAAATTCCTAAAGTGTTGTAAGTGAACTGCAGGTGTTTTGCATTTATATATTAGAAAATAACAAGGAATTAGTTGTTTGCAATGTGTTCCTTGTAGATTATAGCTGAAGGGTGTGTGTGTGTGTGTGTGTGTGTGTGTGTGTGTGTGTGTGTGTACGTGCGTGCTCCTCCCCACTGGCTTCCACGTGTGTGTGTGTGGGTGGGCTGCTCTCGTTGCCTTCCTTCACACGACACCAGTCTATCCGAATTGTTGATCCGCATCGCTAACGGCTTCCAAAGCCAATTCCCTAGCTGTGCTCACAGGCCGGACATCCTTGAGATTTCCGCTAACGAGGAGAGCAGCCCGGTCCATGACTGTAGGCACATCTCTGGTTTTCACCTCCCGCAACTTGTTCTGGACCACGGGGTCAGCTGGTGGAGAAGGGCAGGTCAAGCTGAAGATCGGGCAAGCTGTTTCCGGCTTCGTGGACTGCAAAATGGCCACGTTTCACCCCCTCGTGTGTCGACGGTCTTCCTATCACTGATTCTCCCGTTCGTTGGGCTGTCCGATGCGGTCGAATCGGCCCATGTGGTTTCTCACAGCTAAAGTGACAGACAGCTACAAGAGGCAGAACTGCTTCCATTACTTTTGTTCTGTGTAGCAGATTGTATAGCTGAGTGTTTTCAATAAAGTAACATTCAATAAACGATACAGGAAGCTTCCCCTGTTCTGTCTCATTTTAACAATCCTACAGAGTGGATGCCAGCTTCTGACTAAGACTGATTGTATCTCCCTTGGAGAGCAAACCTTTCAGTGTTTTATTTTATATATATATATATATATATATAATTTAAAAGTCAAAATAAAACAATGACATTTTTTTCCCCTCACACTTGAGACACAGGTGTGCTGTTTACTGTTGTCTGAATTAAGCCACATCTCCTGCATTGTTCTTGAGCTAGAGAGGACAGAATGAACTTTGTTTTATCTGGTCTTATATTCTGTTGTGTCAGAGAAGTCTGAAAATATCTTGTTTTAGCGTTTGTGTGTGAAGTTTGCCCTACTTCAGATTTATCTGAACGGCCTTTGGATATTCCTGTTTTTTTTCTTACCTGAGCCTGGGTTGCCTGGAAAGCAGAAGTACTGTCCCCTACGGGCAAGAGATTTATTCAAGTTTTTATTTAAAACAAAGGCAAGAGGGGGTTGTGATTTTTATTAGATGACTAGACGTAAAACAAAACAGGTGAAGGCCTGGGGGGGGGGGGGGGGGGGGGGGGGGGGGGGGGGGGGGGGGGGGGGGGGGGGGGG
>JAODKC010000082.1:14424605-14459441 GCA_026777985.1 Mormyrops attenuatus
CATGAATAAATTTAATTAATTGAACGAGTGAGCATGTTTCGGAAATATCCAGTATCAGGGACACTGCAGGGTAAGGGGTTAGGAAATCACATTGGTTTATTTTTTTGTAAATTATTTAATATTTCTGTGCAATTTCCATTATTATAATTATGCGATTATTTTACGGATTTCATTTTTAAAACAATTTCATATATTTATGTTATCTGCAAATTATGTTTTATGTAAATAGTATGAATATAAAGTAAAGAATGTGTGTTTAATCAAACACCCTGACTGAATTTGACTATCAAATTAAAATGCCCACATTTGCCTTGGGTGTGTAGTAGGCCATGTTGAGATTTTTGATTTTTAATTATATTGTATTAACTGTATGGTTAATTTTTAAATGGATGTTTAAAGTGGTCCCTCATTGTATCATTTGTCAATGGTGAAATGCAGGACCCAAACAGGCTCCCGACAAACAAGACAAGACAGACTGTCAATACAATAACATATTTTAATCATTGTTATTATAACACCTTCTGAAGATGATGGGAGATGTAAACGGTACTGACTCTGTTCTGGGATCAGTTCAACATATCGGCATATCGGTCCACATGAAGTTCTTCACACTGTGTTTTCAGTTACAGAACGTGGTCTCCAAACGTTACCCCACCAGCGCTTGGTCCCCTTGGTCCGCTAGCGCATCACTAAATGCCGTTTCTGTGTTCCCAGCTCACACCAAGGACATGCCTTTCACGTGCGAGACGTGTGGGAAGTCCTTCAAGCGCAGCATGTCCCTGAAGGTGCACTCGCTGCAGCACTCGGGGGAGAAGCCCTTTAAATGCGAGGTGAGGCCTCCGCCCCCACACACATACACAAAGAAAACCCCCTCCCATATAATTTCTGTGACTTCACTGAGTATATGGACGTCTCCTACATCAGCTGTCAAAGCCAGACTGGCGCACAAGATAACCTGGGGTGTAGTCCAGGCCCCGAATTGTACAGGGCCCCAACATTTTATTTTCCTGGTTCTACAGCAGTATGTTATACTGCAAGTAGGGCCTCGATAATGACTTGAGCCCAGGGGCCCCCACCCCCCTAAATCTGGCCCTGGGTACTACTGATCAGATCAGGCAATTTTTAATATGGTTTTGTAAACCCCATTCCTCATGTATATTTTATATAAACTCTTGCTTCTACGTAAAAATTCATTAAAACTGTA
Organism: Mormyrops attenuatus; assembly: GCA_026777985.1. Classification (NCBI taxonomy): domain Eukaryota; kingdom Metazoa; phylum Chordata; class Actinopteri; order Osteoglossiformes; family Mormyridae; genus Mormyrops; species Mormyrops attenuatus. The sequence continues at coordinate 14,425,810 of JAODKC010000082.1, forward strand.
AATCCTTAACTACTTCGCACTTGGATAATAGCATCATTGGGCCTCCAGAATGTGGAAGGGGTCGTTTTAATGACATCCCCATCCCCCGAAGGCCCCGTGCTGTCTCAGGGTGTCCGATTGCCCCTACTTCCCCCCGGAGCTTCTCAATTCAGCATCTGTCTCTCCACGCCCCCCCACCCAGAACTGCAGCGAGCGCTTCCAGTACAAGTACCAGCTGCGGTCCCACATGAGCATCCACATCGGACACAAGCAGTTCATGTGCCAGTGGTGCGGCAAGGACTTCAACATGAAACAGTACTTCGACGAGCACATGAAGACCCACACGGGTAAGATGCTGGATGTCCCGCGTGCGGGGGGGGGGGGACTTCATCAGGGCCCACCTCGCCGCCGCTCACCCCCCCCACCCCTCCCTCTCCACTGTAGGCGAGAAGCCTTACATCTGTGAGATCTGTGGGAAGAGCTTCACCAGCCGGCCCAACATGAAGCGGCACCGGCGGACCCACACGGGCGAGAAGCCATACCCCTGTGACGTGTGTGGCCAGCGCTTCCGCTTCTCCAACATGCTCAAGGCCCACAAGGAGAAATGCTTCCGGGTCAGCAACCCCCCCACCTCGGAGGCGGGCCTGCTGGGCCTGGGCCCCACCTCCCCGGTCTCCAGCTCCGACGTGGTGGCCAATCAGGTGGTGCCGGTCATCTCGCCCATGACGACTGGGGAGGCCCGCCACACAGCCCCTCTCTCCCTCCCCTTCCACCCTATGGCAGGCCTCCCCCCTCCGTCTAACTTGCCCCCTTTGCCGCCCCTGTTCCCTGCAGGAAGGATTAACTCAAACGACAATTAATAAATCCATTTTTTTCTTAATGCTTTTCTCACTAATTCAAATCTGGATCTCCTCTTTGATTATTTGCATTAAGGGATTGTGAAAAACATGAAACACAAACTGAAAATCATCAAATGACATTTTCCCCATCAGGGGTCCCACTTGCATTTGTGACACCTGCCCTGAGAATATAACACATATACAAATATATACATACCGACTTTTATAGAAAATATATTGAAGTAATCAGACCTTTCATCCTTTTTTCAGCATCGTCCCTTTTCTTTTTTAACCCACAAATATCAGTTTTCATAAGCTATAGTTTAATGCCATTCTCTGCTCAGCCTGTGGATCTTTTGTGTCAGTCATCCTGGTCACAGGGATTTTTCCTTGAATGAATGGAAAACGAGACGGAGGCCATATTTTTTGAGTTTTCGTTTGTGTTTCCTTCCCGTTGACGCCTACGCAAGCCTTGGCCTCCGGCACACAAGCCCGCAAAGATACGTCTTCCTCTTCCCCCCCCCCCCGTTTGGTCTGATTGGTTTCTGCCAAAAAAGAATGTGTTCTGGATGTTTTTGGGTAAATGTTTTTCCTAATGGACAGAAACACTCAACTTGTCCTTTGTGTTTCAGCCAGCCGTGTACGCAAACAGTCGAAGTGCAGCAGCATCAATGTGAAACAAATGCATTCAAATGCAGTTTTGGTACTGAAACTATATCGCCTAACCTTTTGCTCCAGTTATCAAAAAAAAGCAGTACTTTGCAGTGTATTTTGTACTGAATTGCAATAACTAGATAATATGTGCTTACTTTGCTGGACAGTACAGTTTTTATTAATTATTATTCAGTACCCTTTAAGTACCCTGTACTGACACGTCACTTATTTGGCGTATTTTCTTTTACTTTACGTCTGATTTGTTGGCTGTAGGACTGTTTCTTCCTTGTAGGCTTCACATTTTTTCGGGGTATCACAGCGTAAGTATCCGGGAAAGAGAACAGAGGACAGAATTGTGTTTGGGACCGGTTCGGCGTAGCACTGTGTTCCGTGGGGGTTCGTAAAAAGCAGTTATTTACTGCAGCCACTTAAACTCAGCTGTCTTTGGTAGCTGAAGCTGAACCGCGCCAAGCTAGTCGAGCTTTCAACCATAGCCAGGCTGACGTTTCTCTTTTTTTTCTTGGCTTATGTTAAGCAGCTGTTCCTTTTTTTTTTATTTGTTAATCAACTTGGCACTTTTTTAAACCTTTACGTGGCTGTAACACTTAAAGAGAGTTTTATTTCCTAAAGGGCTTGATAGCCTTTTATTTAAATCGGACAATAAAGGCGCCAGTGTCTCTAGGATAATCGGTTCTTATTTAACCTTGAAGTTATAAGTAAGAAATAAGTAACATTGACCCTGACATCTTATGCTCTTACAAGCGTAACATGTGTGCTTCTCTTACTTTTGAAATTTGTATGTCGATGCAGTGAAGTTTAACGGCACTTTAGCCAGCTGGCAAAGATACGAAATCCCTGGGGTTAATTAGTAGGCCTATTACCTTTGCCACAGGATAAGGGGGGGCGGATGTATTATCTGTTCCAGGGCTCTTCAAGTCTGGCCCTCGATTCCAAATCCATGTCTTGTTTTCAGTTCTCCCAGGTAGTTAGTTTAATAATTACTGATTCTGATTGGCCAGAGGCTTCACACCTGGCTTGCATGAAAAGGAAAGCTGGAAAATCGGCAGGACTCGGACCATGAGGGCCGTGATTTCAATAGCCCTGATCTATTCTGTTACATATTTTGTTTCCCAAGATCATGTCTTAAGTCCTAAAGATGTTGCATGGCTTCTTGTTTATAAAGTGTTCTTAATTTAGCATCGCTTAACATTTTAGTCGCGTAGAAAAAAATATGCATTTTGTTTTTAATATCCATAAAGCAAAGGTGGGAAATTCAGGTCCAGAGAGTAAAAGTCCAGACCAAGATTTTGTTTCAACTAACCAGTTGAGTATAAAGAGTCACAGTCACAGAGTACTCAACTGGGTTGGTTGAAACAAAATCTTGGCCTGGACTTTTACTCTCTGGTCCGGAACTACCCACCCTCTGCCATAAAGTAATACATTTCTTTAGATTCTAAAGTTTAGAATGGATCATATTTTGTGTGAATTGCTTTATAAACCACACTATTAAATATAGGAGATTGCCCTTCCCTTAAGACAGGTCTGTAGAAACCAGAAATTTCCACGAATGACTAAATCCAAGCTTACATTCATTTCTTATATTTGCCCTGTCGGCTTTGTAAGTAAAAATGATTCTGCTGTTGATCTGTGTTTCCAAGATGTCTTTAGCTGCTGTTTGGAATTTATATTATAATCTATATCATAACAAAGCTTAATATGAAATAAGACCAACTTTAAATTTATGAAAACACTATGATATTCTGTGAAGAGGAGAGCACTTAATGCACCGTTCGTGTCGGTGTAGGATTACTGCTTCTTAATGGATTTTGGTTGTGGTCTGTGTACTTTCGTCCCTGCGGTTTGGGAGATATCACCCATTAGTGATAAACTAACAGCCAGGTGGTTCAGGGACAGTGTAAGGTTATTCGTATTAAAGCTTGTAAAAGCTAATATATTTTTGCTATATTTGGCCCTGAAATTGGTTATTATCATCAGTGGCCATAAGTGCAGAAATTTGTAAGTTTATACAGAAATGAATATGACATGTTATTAAAAGTAATATGTAATTAAATCGCAGCTGTGAGTATTCCGCTAAAACTTATAAAGTTTTGTGTCATTCCAGTCTCATTTTTTTTCTTTCATACCCATGAGAAATTCACTTTCTCTAGGAAATGTTAGCTGTTCGTCACCTAAATGTGAAAGAATTTATAATTATATATGAGAAATTTATATATGAAGAATGTATATATACATTATCACTGGATGTGGATTTCAAATGACTAGGTTTTCTTTTGATTTTGACTCCTTACTACCAAGAATTAATTACATTTTGATACTTAAGGACAACAGGACACAACTATGAGCCGAATTCCCATGGTATGCGTGAGTCATATCGTGTCAGTGATTGTCAATATAAATGATTCCCGTAAATATTAAAAATGGCATTTAGAAATTGATTTGTTATTTTGGGGTGTCACTGCATCTGAAAACCGGTCAGAAAAGTTGTACTGCCCAGCAATCTTGTGAAATTTGTATTTTTGTATATTGTTTGTCTCACGTGTTATAATACTCAAATACTTACTATTAACACATGTATAACACATGTATTTAAGTGCAATTTTTTTGTTGTACGGTTGAATTGATACAGGCACTTTTAGGACACCGTGATAGTCGATGTTTAAAGATTTTGGGGATTATGATTCAAACTTAACGCCAAGTTTGGGGCTATATTGAGAGGGCGCGTTAGAAATCGGAAAACGTTTAAATGCGTTGAAAAGCGAGCCTTTCTGTAGTTTTGATGCAGTATTTTTAGTGTCTCGGCTGCAGTGTGTGTGGGCGCGTGCGCGCGCGCGCCTGAGAACTTGTGTGTGTATGTATTCCGTTTGTTTAAAGGTAGTAATGAAACTTTAAAATTTATGGGAATAGTAGATAAGCTTTTTTTGTATTCGGATAAGCTGTTGTATTAGTTACACAATTTGCATAAGCACCTTATTCCCTAGTAATAATTGCGTGTTAGTGATGGGGACTTACATGTGAAGTACGATAACAGTTGCGTGAGATAGCAGTGACTTTGTTGTGTACTGAAACCAAAAGTTTTTTTTTCTTTTAGCTTCCCTCTTTCTGTCTGTTTTTCAAGTGATTTTCAGTGTTGGATAGCTTGTTCGTTAGCTGCTCTCATGCGTGTTTCAGGCTGGGAAGGACAGGTCTGGAGTTCAGCACTGCTGTGATGGTGACTCGGTCTTTGATGCCTTTTTATAAGCCTGTTAAGTCTGCGGTCTCCGGCGGCGATTTGCTGCTGTCACTCGGGGTCAGCGGGCGGAGCACCGCCGGTTCCGCTCCATTACAGTCCGGTCCGGAGGGGAGCATCCGCACTTTAACCCACGGAGCAACTCTGCCCCCTAGTGGTTCACGATGTCAGCACAACTCGGGCTCAGGAGTGGTAACTGCAGAAAGCTGCGTTTCTGTTGCTTGGCACGGCTGAGTTTTTAATAAAAACGCACTTGTACTAAATAGTATCTCTTTGCTGTGTTCAGACCCCCGAATTGCTACATTAATACAGCGTAGTTGTCTCATACTGGACAGACAATTTTCAGTATCGAAGACAAAATGTATCGTGGCATCGTTTGTTCTTTTGCTTGTCAGGAAAGTTTCGCTTTATATTTACTAAAAGTTTTAATTCTATCGTGGCAATGCCTTTCAAAGAGAACGTTTAAACCTATATTGGTAGCCCAGCTTTTCGGATCCGCTGACCTTTTTTATATACGATGTTGTAAAAGCAGTTCTCTTCCATTTTTAATATACCATAAGGTTTACAGAGATTTTTTCATTTCCCAATTAGTGAACCCCTCGTGATATGCATAATTTAAAAGAATATCCATGTTGTTCTTTATCAAAGATTTATGCATTTTAAATCGCTACCTTGTACAGCTGAAGACAAGGTATTCATACAAGTGTACCATAAGGGATGCTGGTAGGTGTTTTGCATAAAGAAACAGCTAATTAAGCTCTTCTGAGATGGTGCTATGGGTGTCTGTGTCTTGCCAGTCTGAAGTGTTTTGGCTGAGTGGAGGATGCGAATGTCTTGTCCGCAAAGGGCTGCGGGAGCGTCCACTGGGAGATCCGCTCTAAACCGTACCCATTTCTGTATCGAGAAGATGTAGCTTAAGAGATCTTTACTGTTACTCATTGTGCATGGAGGAGTATTGCTGCTGTTACAGTGATTTGGGAGGGGGGGGGTGTCCCCTTCGGTTTGTGTTTTCCCCCATCGTGAAGCATTTCGTCTTAATCGCTTAAAATCGTCTCAGAAAGCCGTTACAGTACATATTCCTGTCTTGTACTGAAAGTGACCCCTTACAGTCGTTGGTGGCGGGGGCTGCTCTGAGCCATTTCGCAGATACACTAAGCAGCTGCCATCCGCAGTGATGTGCGCGGGGTGATGTGGATGTGAGAGTCAGTGCCGGCCTAATCTCTCCTCCTGCTGAGCAACGGCTGTAGGGAATATCATTAAAATTCACACTCTGTCTTGCCCACATTACACTTGAAAGAGTGAGATTGTTCTGGAAATATTGACACTGAGCAATTGGTACAATAAGATGAAGACCAAAAAGGTTCAGCTAGAGCACTATTTAAATAATTTCTAGGCACTTTATATAACATGTATCTTTGTGTAGGCAGTGTTTTTGATATCTATAAACATGACGCGATGTAGAATTGTTTTCGGAGAGTGAAAAGGATTGGTTAAAAAATTAACTGTCTTCCTTTCTTTTCAAGCAGTTAAAATACTTGTGTATCTGATATACATTTTTTTGCACAAATGTCATTGGAAAAACTACCACAAGTATCGCATATTTAAGATTATGAATGATGAGTTTTCCAGAGGGTGGTCGAGCCAGGTACTTAAAAGCGCCTGGGCCTTGTCGTTGTGTTGGTTTAATGTACTGTTTATAAATCTCCTGGACTATGGATGCGGAGCTGTGACTACGGAGCACTGGAGTGCTGCAAGACTACGTACGCTAAACCGCGCGCTAGGCGCTACACCACTTTCGGTACTTCTAAGTTAGGCCTGAATTTCAATTCCTTCCTGTTTAGTCTTCCTCTGAGGAGGGAAAAGCGTCTTCTGTATATTGTTATTTTTTTCCAGTGTTCTTCAGTTTTTAATCCAGACTGCAGATAAAACATCTTGTTTTGTAGCACTAATGGGTTTCAAAGATAACCTCTAATGGCCTCTCATCTTTCTGTCTCGATCTATTAAGCCAATCATATGTGTGTGACTCATCTGTATTGCTGATTCTATACTTTACTATGTAAGCCCAATGTCTTAGTTAACGCTGTTGTACATAGCATACACGTAGACTGTAACTGTTGTGGTTAAATAAGCTGAAAGTTAAAAACCAATACAAGGACAATCGTGTCTAGGGGTGCTATTATTAGTCTGTATTCTATGTCATCTCTTGTATTGGCTAGTATATATTGTCTGTAACATGGAAAGAGAGAAACGGATCATTTCAATATTAAACAATATAGATATATATTATTCCAAGCTGAATTTGTCCTGTGGTGATTTAATGTGGGGAAAAGGCAGAAATCAAACCGTTTGTGCATAAATACCAAATAAATTGGAGATACTTACGTTTGAAGGCACGCACGATGTGTTAGGATGTGTCTGACCTGTACTGCACGCCTCCGCCCTGTATTCATGCAGGAGAACCATACATCTGAGATATGAACTTTCCGGTCGCGTGTTATGAAAATCGCAGCTCTGGTGTAATGAACCATGCAAGCTTGTTGGAAACGTCCTGCACTGCTTGTGATTGGTCACTCACCGGATCTTCGCCCTCTTGAGTTATCCAATCAGAAGCATACTCTCCCCATCTTCTCTCTCCCCCCAGCCCCCCCCATGTGTCTCTCTGGTTCTCTCCTGCCGTCAAGGTGTTCAAAGCCAGCTCCTAGCCAGCAGGTCTTCCTCGGGAACTGTGCAGGTAAGCGTGTCTAATTCTCATTGGCCGATGGGCATCCCCTTGACGGGGACTGTGATGTGAGTTATATGTGCTGTCATTAAGCAGCAGGTCTTTGCTCCTGAATTGATTAGCCTTGTCGAGTCCATTAGCAGGCATCCTGTTATGGAGGCTTGGCATTCAGTCCTGTTGTCTCACACAACTGCTAACGGGCAAGGATTAGCATTGGCAGGTAACGGGGGTTTCGGGACGAAACATGTAAGCATCGCCCGATGAATTTTAATTACATATAGTGCAGAAATACTGTGAAGCATAATACTGCAAGACAGGTGATACATCTGCAGGAGAAGACAGCAGTCAGACTACAAGTGGTTTACAGCGTTATGACTGATTGCTTTGTGCAATTGTAGATAATGAAACTGTAAGGATCAGAGTGTGAGTTTAAAGATTCTTTTCAGCTGTAGCATTGAAGGTTTAACCTGAGAGTGTCTGCCTGAAAATATCTGTCACAACCAGTAACCAAAGCAGCTCCTCTTAGCTACGTCCCTCTGTTCAGATATTACACTGATAAACTCAGAGGCGATTCTTGGGACGCTGGGGGCCCCAGGGAAAAAAACTCCATGGGGCCCTCCAACGCACCCCACCCGACATGGTAAAATTTATGACCATTATTTTAGTGTGAGGTCTAAATTAATAGTGTCAACAAAGAGAATTCAATAAACACGATTCATTTATTTTCACTTTAGTGTGGAAAAACAGAAATACACAAATGAGGCATATTTGTCGTTGCAGTGTAAAATGTAATCGGCCCAGCGCGGGGGGGCCCAGGCAATCGCCTGCCTTGCCTGTCCTGTCCCTACTCCACAGGATATATTGCTCAGACTGCTGTAATGCGAAATTAACAAACATATGCAATCCATATACACATTGTGAAAGATTTACTAAGGGTAAAAAAGTATAAAAAAAAACAACATTTTTTTAATGAAATCTAGATGGGAAAGTATGTGATAATAGTGCTTCTTTATATGGGGAAAAAAAACTCCTAAAGTCACTCATGCAGTATATTGTGGCTCCCTCTGCTGGCTAATTTGGAAAAGTTCACTTCTGTTGGTTTGTGTCATTGGCTTTTAATTATGACCTTTTATAATATAATTCACTGATAAAATGGGATAAAAAAATGCAAATTTTTCTTTACTGTCTGCCTTGTACTTTTACCAAAGGGAGAGAGTCAGGTAGAGTCACGTTTAACACCAAATGATGTCTGATCAGAACATCATTGACAGAAATTTTGTCACCCGTAGTTGCTGTGAGAAACTGTCACCCGTTTAACTGTTTGAGAAATATTACTTCGATAGGTGCAACACACTGAAAGCCCTGCTTTCATCATTGTTTGACTACATACTAAAATACTGCAACTCTGTGAATTGGATTAGTATGTTGTTGTGTAGCACACGCTGCTATCAGGCAGTTAGCGGCCTGGTTTATTAAAAGGGCTTTAATTGGACACTTTATTTTTACCCATAACCCTCAGCAGAACTGTTCCCTTCCTCACCTCTGTGGTCTATCATTCCCATTTATTCCTCTGGCACCATTCTGCTTTTTAAATCAGTAGACAGGTGAATCTCAAAGCATGTCTGGAAGGGGGGGTGGGGGTCACAGGTGATTACAGCAGCCTGTACCAGAATGAGGCCGCGGCACGCTGCAGAAGGTCCGATGACAGTGGGTGATGTTGCTGGGATTTTGTTCAGAAATTATTGGTGGTGCTGGAGTCAGACTTCCAAGGAGTGACATTGTCACACTCCCTCGTCTGTGGTACCCAGTGAAAGCCGATGGGGATGGATTCTGATCGATCCCATGGCCAATTAAAGGCACTCCACTGGTCTGGGTTTTAAGAGAGCACTTTAGTCTGACAGCAGGGGGCGCTGTGGTGATTACATCTTTGTGAGGCGTCGGGTGTTGAGACGAACTCCCAGTACGGTTGCACCTGACGCAAACTGAATTTCTCTCAGAATCCCATTCCAGTTCTCCTCCTCTTCATCATATCTGTAATATGTCATTCGTTATAGTATAGTTAGCACTTATGCAGTGTTTTAGTTCAGAAAAATAAACATTAATGTGAACTTGAGTATCAATGCAAACATAAAAGTCGGCCTAAATTACTATGAAATGATGGATTTGTAATTAAAATGCATTCTGCCCTCTCATTCCAGTTGTGCACAATGTAACTAAATAGCGTTTCGTGAAATTTATATGGATCAGGGCAAAGCAGTAATGCCCCCTTTGAGAATAATGCATTTCACCCAGCTGTGGCTTTTGCTGTGTTGACTGGAAGGTTTGTAAATCCAAAGTAAGATTTTCCTTGTAATTTTTTTTTCTCTGAATGAGTGTTTGTCCTCCTGCAGCAACTGCTATAAGCCTAGTAATTAGCAGAGCTAATCATGTTCCCGGGTTGCGCATGAAAAGTGAGTCTTCCTTAGTGGGACTGGGCCATATTCCCTTTTACACATTTGTGCCAAGTGGGAATGAGGTTGGATTCGCTTGTTGTTCCATTACACGTGGGAACCAGGGTATGCTAGGTGCTATGAGGGGTGTTATGTGGTGACGGTACCGGTACCATTAGACTGAGAGATGTGGAACATTTGACCTGCAAAGACTAAGCAATTTTAATTTTATATGGACAAAACTCTGTCCTGTTGGAGAAATCTCTGCTAAAACAAGGACTATAATTTTTTTGTTTTTACCACAGTTCCAGAGAGAATTCTTATAAAATGTCCAGTCCAGAATGTTTTTCTTTAAGACTCTGAATTGACTATCATGGTAGATATTGGTATGACGTACATGACTCGACAATGGACAACGGGATGAAAGCTGTAGATCGGTGTTTCCCAACCCAGTCTACGGGGACCCGCAGACAGTCCAAGTTTTTGCTTCCTCCCAGCTCCCTGCCAGACAGTCCACATTTTTGCTCCCTCCCAGCTCCCGGAGTAAAATCGTGGACTGTCTGCGGGTCCCTGAAGACCGGATTGGAAAACAGTGTTCTAGGTAATAATTGCCAGTTTGAAGATGCAGTTCCACATGCAGAGAGATGGGGGTAGAGTTAAAAAATAAGCGAAACGATCCCATGAAGCCATGTCTCCCCTAAATCCATCAAAACAAATCTATACCCTATTCAAGCAAACCTGTAGCAGCCAAGCCAGGTGATGTGGTAAATACAGGTTAATCCTACAGCCAATGGGGACACTTCTTGAATGACCATGTGACTCACTTCCAGATGTCGTTCATTTCGGTGGGTTTGTATTCCTCGTTGTTCTCGGTGGGCATCAGGGCAAAGCCACCCACCGCATAGAGAGAGCCGTCCAAGGAGACCAGGTTCAGGGAGCTGCGTTCCTGCGGGAACTCTGCGAAGTCGGACCACCTGGAACACATGTAGCTCTTGGTCATCAGAGCTTCTTTCTGGTTTGGTGCTTGAGCCATCACTCAGAGTTGCCCTCTACTCCCAGATGACACGATGCCCTCCTGCACCTTAGGTACACCCTGGAAGTCTTGCTTCAGGACACGGTAATTATGTTAGATCTTTGACCCAAGCTGCTTTTCACCTGCCCCAAAACATCCTGACTCACTTGTTTTTGGCGATGTCATAGACTTCCACTGTGCTTGTCAGGCCTGAGTCCGTGACTCCAGCTGCCACATAGATCTTGCCCTGATGCACCGTTACACCGAACAATGAGCGGGCAGTCTTCAGGGGGGGCAGATCCTTCCACTCAAACTTCATTGGATTGTAGACGCACACCCTTCTCATGCATTTTCTACGCATTGGTGAGATGAGTGAAGTCATTAGTTCAAGGGTCAAGAGAGAGATTCTCAAATGATGGGCTTGTTTGAAGCTTTTAGATTTTTGAATTTTAATCCAAAACAATATTGTAACATTTTTACATTATCATGCAGGAAAAGTTTTCATTTCTGCCCCATATGCTAGTTAGAATCATAACCAGACTTACTTCCCTTCTCCTTTTCCTCCGATGACATAGACTAGCCCGTCGTGTGACACGGTACCATGACCGTACACTGAGTATGGAAGTGGGTCCGAATCCCCCCACTTGAAGGACCTGAAAGCAGGAAATCCATAAAAAAGGTCAGTGGCAGCATTGTGAAATGATATTGACCTCATTACTTTAATGTTTGATCTTTGTTCATAGATGTTATTTTAGCCCTGGTAAAAATAAATGTCAAAGTGCTAATTATATGTGTCTAATTGTGTGCTTTCCCCTTTAAACTATTGACATGTTGATGTTTGAGGAATTCTCTGTACTGCTACATGCTTTTTATTAGCTGTGTTAAGGAGCAGAATCCTGGAAGTAAACATCAGAATAGCTCCAGTTTACGTTGATTGAGGTCGTTGTTCTGATTCGTCATTCTGATTCATCACCGGCCAATCAGTGCAGGGCTTTGAGTGCAGGGCTACGGCAGGTCCGCTCACTGTCGGTCGTAGATCATGACCGAGTCCAGGCTGTGCTCTCCCTCCTTCAGCTCCTTGCCACCAACAACGAAGATGGAGTTCTCTGCCTCGGCCATTCCGAAGAGGCAGCGGGGGGAGGGAAGAGAGGGCATCCCTAACCATTCGGAGCTCACAGGGTCAAACTGTGCGACAACAGGGTCAGGTCACATGTCATGGGGTTATGATTGTTCCCCTAAGAAGGGTACGACTTGTAAGCATCCTGTCAATGTGCTGTATGTAGCCTTTTACAATATTCTACCATAACAAGAAAATACAACAGAGTTGTAATCCTGATCAGGGCTAACTCTTCTTCCCAGTCAGGATGATGGGGGCATCAGGAGCCAATTATTGATCCTTGTTGTGTTGCAATTGTCATTTATCTTTGGTATGGAATATACTTTTTAATGATTAATAGCAAAAAAAACTCCTGAATATAACTCCTGTTATTCTATCAAGCGAGTCAAATGTAGCATTGTCAACCACTGGCAGGTGTTTAGAATACCTTAAATACCATTTAGACTTGCCTTAATCAGAATTCTGCAAGAAATTAGAATTAAAATTAGAATGTCTTTATTATCATTGTAACAAGTTACAATGAAACTCAGTGAAGTTATGAAGTTATCATTTGAGTTGGCAGGAAAACTTGCACACTCACTCACCAAAACAAAGGCTTGGATTTAAAAAGAAAAGATTAGTTGACATGATAAAAGCAAAAATGCGTTTCTGTTTGTGGGGATTATAAATCTAAGCAGACTCAGTCTACACACATGGAATACATGTATAAAAAACTCTCTAATGATGGCATACCTGTAAGAAATAGGAGCTGATTGGCTCGTCTTTGTCTCCCTCATTGTAAAAAAGCCCCCCAGCCACGAAGATCTGGTTTTCCTTAGTCAGCAGGCTGCAGTGGTTCTTTGGTATCTTTGTGGATGTAGAGGCGACGTAACATTCGTTCCCTGCTGGGTCGTAGGCCACCGCTCCTGTGTCGCTGATCATCAGCATCAAGTTTTTGAGGAACATGCCGAATCGTAGGTTGTCGTTGAGGATCCCTGGGAGCAGGCCCTCCTCATCATCTCCTCTCTCACCTCCACTAGTGTCAGACGTTTTGCCCTTGGAGATTTTCACCTCGGGGAGTTTTCCCTTGTACGCATCCTTGACTAGCTCCAACTTCTTGATGATCTCTGGGCTGGACTTTATCCACTCGTGCTTCTCCACTTTTTTGGAGAAGTAGTCGAGGGGTATCAAACGAAAGCGTACGCACTCTAGGAGGTCTGGCAGGTCCTTAAGCCTGTCCTCCTTATCATGGCCCACCCAACTCAGTATTGACTCAAAGACCACCTCCTCTTTATCCACGTTGACGGAGTCACAGGTAATGATAGCGGCCAGCTCAACTGGGCCCAGCTGGTGGAAGTCATCGTCCCGAACTATCAGTTGATAGCGATCGCAAATGAAGTCCCGGGCATCGATGGCCAGCTGGGGGCAGTCTAGGAGCAAACCCAGTCGGAATATGGCCAGGCAGTTACTCAGGCCCAGTCTCTGCTTAAGGAAGGAGATGCAGACAGTAAACAGTGATGGAATTTGGAACATATTGGCCACGCTGAAGATGTCCTGTACGTTTTCTTCCGTGAGGTTGATGTCCGAGGTGTAGATGTATCTGAGAACCATTCCCAGGATGCTCGGTTCTACATCCTCCAGAACAATCTCCCGCTTCTTGCTCTCTTCTAGGTCTGACAGGAACATGGCCTTGAAGTAAGGGCTGCAGGCCGCCAGTACCAACCGGTGACAAGGAAACTCTCTATCCTTGATCTTCAGAACACAATCCACAAACTTATCATTCTCCAAAAGGTCACAGAGCCCATCCTGAAGCAGCGTCTGCTGGTACATCCGTGGTTCCTCCATTGGGTTTATCGTCAGTGCCATTTAAAAAATTAAGCTGATTTTAATTCAGTTGATTTAATGGTGGACCTCCTGATAGCTCTCCACAGTACAGCAGTAGCCCAGTCAAAGCCCTACGCAGAAAGAAGAAGAAGGCTTAAGCGGGATTTTGCCCCTCCGAGCCCAGAGAGCCTAATCTCATCAGCTGTTTCAACCTTTCAATCTCCAACAGGGGTTTTATTTATAGACCTTCAGTTAAAAAAAAAAAAAAGTCAGTGACATCCATATTGGTGCATGTGAAACATGACACCCCAGCTCCCCGCCCATTAGGGTGCTCTTGTCTTCAGAAAGATCACCTCCCCCCTGCTCCTCTCTCAGTCGCTTCACTGAGATCATCCACACAAAGGGGGCCTCCTGTGGGGAGCCCATGACATCACAATCTAATTCTGGTGTCCCCCTCTATGCACTAATGACCACCCTCCACGTGTGGGGGTGTATTAATTGGCCCGATATTCTGCAGGATGTGACTCAGTGTAAAATAATGATGTGACTGGATATTTGAAAATACGTTATATTAAAGCGTGAGCAATGCAATTAGCACTGCAGAATTTTATGTGAAGCTAAATGAGAAAGGATTTACGATGGACCAAATCGATTATTCTCATTTATAAATTAGCAGAAGGATTCTTTTTTCTTTGTGTGTAAAACCCATATTGTTCTTTGTGAAAGGAAAAGGAATTTATCAAGGAATTTTATGCGTATTTGTCCATTTAAGTTTGCTGCCATGACTTATCTGGTATTTCGAGGTAAATATACATATAGTGATTCTGATATTTGGTCAGCTGATTACATATTTGTTCATAGTTATAGCTGACAGAATGTTTTTTCTACATGGATGTGATTTGTTCTTATTTTGTGATACAGTGTCTCAGGTGTGATTCAATGAGGCATACATTGTACGATCCATTGGGTCCATTAATTTGGTGCATTTTGGCGATTGAAGATGTTGACTATATAAAGAATTTTCCCGCCAGATCATGTCCATGCCCCGATCAAACATGGAAGCAACCCTTTAACTTAGACAAAATGGTCTGTGTACTTCTGCCTGTTTCCCAATACCAGGGGTCTGTATCAGAAACAAAAAAACAGCTTTGCGATACAGACTCCAGGTCCTATGGCTGATACAAAACCCACTCTTGTAGTGTTTAGTCAGGTCTGTCACTATTCTGGGGCAAATGCAGACCACCGGGTCAGAGTGTTGGCATTACTTACCGCGTGTGGTGAAGCAGCAAAGGATGATGGGGAGACTATGAACGTATCTGTTGACCTGTGTGGTAATCAGATCTGATCACACAGTGTTTAGCTGCGGGCTGATCCTCCCCAGGCTGCATGCTCACGTCACTTAGATTAAAGGTCAGACAGCGTGATGGAGGACTGAGGACTTGCTAATAACGGATAACACTGTAGGAAGCCTTACAAATGTAGGAATTAGCTATAATAAACTGTTACTGGATGCACTGGGGGGTAGTGTGTGTCTTACCTAAGCAGCTAAAAATATCCCAAGGCTTTTTTCAGGATTTTTGAGTTTAAGCATTGACGGCAAACAAAATATAGACACAGCTGGACATTTTTTTCAGTCTTTAATATATTAATCTGTTTTATTCTCTCATGTACATAATATATTTAAATAGAACTTGGTAGGTATATAAAACCAACCAGAGTTTGATATCCATGTTGGGGGGGTGGGGGGTATATTTAAATTAGTAAACAGGTGTGTCAGATGAGCCCGTGGCGTTTATCTACAGCAAGTGCACCTTGGGGTCGTTCGCCTCTCGAAAGTAATACCATGAGCAGAGGCGGAGGCTTTGGGTGGAGCTCCCAGGAGGAGGTGCAAGGGAGTCCACACCTGAGGGGGCTTTTCTACTCGGTTTTCTCCTTGGCTTCCTCCTTCTTCAGGGCGTCGGCCTGCGCGGCTTCCTCCTCCAAGGCGAGCTTCCGCTCTCGCTCCTTAATCAGCTGTATCCCGCAGTAGGTGACAAACAGCACAGACAGGGTGGACACTGGGAAGCCTGATGGGAACAGCAAGGCTGTAAGTTGCCCTTCCTTACCTTTTAAAAAGGCCCATGTACAGTAGTTCAGGTGGCCCCACCTGCTTTCCGTGCCCCTCCACCCGGCCAGCAAGCAAACGAGGCTTTATCGCACTGCGGCCTAACCTTTGAGGACCAGTCTTGTGCCCACAAGCTTGGCGAACTCCAGACTGTTAAGGGACAGGACGTTGTACAGGATGATCTGCCAGAAGTTAGCAGCATTGAAGATGCCCCTGATCCTGCGAGACATGGCCTCAGACATAGCACCCTGTGAGCAGAAGAATTCCACCATGAGTCTCTAGACTCTCTTCCAAAGGTAGCCATTACAATGGTACAGAGTGATGGCCCTGAAGGTTACACTCCATGCTGTAGAACAAATAAATGTACTGCATCATCAGTCTTTATGGTTTATATTCACAATTGTTCTTGAAGAAGAAGAATATGTCTATGGACCTTGAGGTTGGCCACCTTACCTCTATGGTGGAAAAGGGCCTAAGCGAGAAGAACTTGGCCACCCACAGCTCAAAGTTGAGGCCGAAGCAGTTGAAGAAAGACCAGATATAGACAATCTCGCAGGGTCCCAGCCACAGGGTGGTAATGGCGAAGGTGCTGACTGTGGCCAGGAGCTCTCTGAAGATGCTGTCGTGGTTCTTGCCCAGGTAGTCGTAGACGTATCTGTGGTTGGGGATAAGGCCGTCACTCAATCTGCAGCTCCATTTTATATATATATATACTCCTTATATCGCATTAGACATTTACTACATTTACTACAGAGTGCGTTTGTGGGCTTTAGACTGTGTGGAGAGGGATCAGATCAGGGCAATCCTGAGCACTCACTTGCACAGCCAGTCATTTATTCCTCTGTCAAAATGCCTGTAAACAAAACAGAGAATTAGTTCTGCTTTCATCACATTGCACAGAGGAAGCTTTTAGTCTTAAACCAAATTCTTTAAATATAAGTGGGACTGCAATTGGCCCAGTGGCCCCCACAATCTCTAAATTGCTGTTTGTGTGTCTATGTCCTGCAAAAGATTGGTATCACATACTGGGTGTACCTGTGCTGCCTGGGATGGATGGATGGATGGAAATATCTGAGATAGGATCAATTTTCTCTTATAATTCCTAGTTAATTTGTATTTCTCTGGATTGTGTTGAATTCTACAGACATAGTGCAGATGATTCAAAATGAGTTAGAAATGCAGCACAAGTGATAATTCAGTTGTTTTTTGCGTAGTTAAACTATAATGACCTTCCTAAACAATCAGCTTGGCTCAAACTTGTTGGTATTTACTTACGTTTCAGCAAAAACGTATAGCATCGTGATGCATTTGGGCGGCTGGGGAGGGTCAAGATGATCAAGCCTAGACACCGTGTTTATAACGCCGAACATCACAGCCGCTTTCACCCAGTCGTACACCAGGTTAGAGTACGCCAAGCCAGCTAGGCATTTAAGGAGAACAAAATTAGAAAGTGAGCTGGTCACTGTTTAATCAATATTGTGTCAATAAATCCTTGCATAAACATCACTGATAGAATGAATTTTGTGTAATTGTTGAGTCTGCTTGTGGTTTATGGGTAATCATTTTTCTCCACAATGTAGTAATTATACTGCTTTATTTTTCAATATTGTGGTAATTCAGTTATTCACAGTTGCAGTTTGTGGCTTTATCTTTTCTTTGTGTGATAGGAAGGCCACCAGAATCGTATACCCGCGCGTAGGCTGCGACCGCGACCGCGACCGCGACCGCGACTGTGACTGACCAAGGGACCAGTCTGACAGCTGCTTCACCAGCTTCATGTCAGAAGGTATGGTCAAGATGTACAGGAAGTGGAAGAAGACGTCCACCACCACAATGACCCCCAAGTGCACCAGAGCCTGCTTGGTGATGTTCCACATCTCCCACTGCTTACGGGTCAAGTCAGGATTGTTAGCCTGCAGGAATCACATGCAGACAAGACAACAGCTGGGTGACGACAACAGCCTATTGTATTTGTGAGTATTTTGATCAAAAATTAAATTTGCTATATGGGTAGTCCCTAGGTTAAGAACATCTGACATACGGACAGCTTGTACTTACGAGCATATTGCCATAAAGAATATTATATAAAAAATTTGGGTTAAATAGATTGGATAAATGGATCATAATAGTGAACACATGCACTACTTTGTGACGCTCGTGAAAACATTGCACGGCTTCAATGGTCTGTCGGCTCGAGGTACAGTACAGTACCGCATGTATTATTATTGTTATTATTATGTACAATATTATTATTATTATTAGTCTGAGTTAGCCGGAAATGCAGGGCAGTGGTGGCCTGATGGGTAGGGCAGTGTGTTTGCGATCGAAAGGTTGCTGGTTCAAATCCCTGACCGGCAAGGTACCACTGAGGTACCCTGAGCAAGATACCATCCCCAAGCACTGCTCCCTGGGTGCTAAGTAACAGCTGCCAGCTGCTACGTCACACATGGGTTACATGCAGGGGATGCGTTTTGTTGTTGTCCGCTGTGGTGTGTCAACAATGACCACTAATCATTTTCACTTCATTTAAAAATCCGACTTAGAGAGACTTAGGGAACGGATCTTGTTCATAACCTGGGGACTGCCTGTACATGTAATGTTTTATTAAAAAAATTGCTATACTTTTTGTAAATTATATCCAAGACTCTTTGTGACGCTGGTTTAGTGTAGGCATTATGGCGAGTTTTAATGGAAAAGATGCCCGTGGGCTGGAGATTCACCTGAAGGTGGAATTTATCAAAGGTCATGATAGGTCCAAAGTAGAAGAAAGGGAGGTAGAAGTTATACTTGAGCAGGTCCAGGAAGCTGTAGTTCCCGTTCTTCCTCTCACAGTTCTCCAAGCCGAAGCTCATGCATCGCATGATGCTGAACCCACAACCGCCGTAGAAGAGGATATCCTGAAGCTCAAAAGTCCCCGTGACGAATCCGGACTGTAGAACATCGAGCACATCAGAGGCAATGGGTTGGTACGCAAGCCAGGTTTCAGAAAGTGCGAAAAATCAGTATGATATCAGTGTGACATCGTATGAGGTCTGTCTCTCTTGTCTGGAAAGCTGGGAACATCAGAGTGATGTTTCTGTCATAGGACCTACCTCCCTCCCGCGGCCCTGCCCAGATTCCAAAAGGCCAAAGCTCACAGCGAGTCAGGCGGCCGTGCGCATGTGACCAACCTGCCAGGTCACGAGAGGCTCCATCTTGAAGGTGGCCAGGCTGGTGAGACCCGCCACAAAGCAGAGCCACTTGCGTTTGACGAGGGACACCGTGTAGAGCAGCACGCAGTGGGACACAACCAGGGTGACGTAGCTCCAGCCCATGGTTACAAATACAGCACAGACTCCATAGATCATGTAAATTAGCGATCTGCGCTGTGGGGGGAGGGGCGACGTCATTATCACCATGTTACTCACTGCCATGCTAATTAGCTGCTTTATTGTGGAAACAATGTAGCTTCTGTTTACACTAATCCATCCATCCATGCATCCAACCATCCATCCATCCATCACTAATTATTGCATTTCTTGAACATCATGCTAAACATAATCTGGACATTTTTAATGTAAATGGAAGTAGGAAAGAGACCCAATGTGTCACATAAATGTAATAAAAAGCTGACGATATTGTTATGATTTTTGATTATTGAAACTTTCCTCACGGTATCGAAAATGAGAGACATTTTTTGAAATAATGACATTCTTATTTGGAGAAATATTTAGAAATTAAATTTCATTACACCGGCGTATTTCTAAATGAATATAGGTGTGATTAGGAGGTTACCTTCCGTCCATCAATACCAATCTTCCTCGACAGCAAGATAAAAATACATAAAGACGCCTTTAACACAAACAAGCAAAGATGCCGCCGTCCCACATGAGTTTCCGTTCTTTATGTGTAACATTGGGGGAATTTCGGAGGTTTTTAATGGTATATAACACATACGCAGCTGTATTGCACAGAGCCACTTCCCGCACATCGTGACCGTGACTCATCAGTCTAACAGGGTGTCACCTCAGAAGTACCCTTGCACCCACCTTTGGTGACAGCATAGAGCAGATCTTTGCGAAGATGACATGACCGGACAAGGCAAAGAGGATGTAGTTGCGAAATTTGGTGAACCACATTACCCATTCAAAATCTGCGGCGTCCTGCGGTGAAATAGAATTGACAGAGTTAGACCGCGATAAAAGGGAAAAAAAGGTAATTGCATAGTTTTTGACTGTAATAACGAAATTGATTTGAAAAATCCCACAGCTATAAAAGAAAGTTAAATCATTAAAAACCCCTGAGCTTCACCAGGCCCTTGTGTGCAAATGCGTGTGAAGTGGAACAAAGAATGAGATACCAGCTCAATTTAGAAACTCCGATAATCCATTGTCCCCCTTCTTTCCCATGTTCATTTCTTTAATCAGACTCTTGTGTAAAATCAGTCCTGTGGTAATAAAATCTGAGATTTACCAAAAAACGAAAAGAATTTTTATAGGTCTTTTAAGGAACCTGTTAAATATGTCCTGTACAGTAATGCCTGCTATGCATAGTGATGTCATCATGATTAGAGGTCAGTAATGGGAGAAGAGTAGCTAATCGGCAGGCGGTGGGCAGGGTCATCGCATGCCGTCAGTCCCCGTTTGGTGTAAGCTGCTTCTCATTCCCAGGCAGTGATTGGCAGTGCATGGTCCCACCCACTGCTGCTCTCGGCTCACCATCTTCCTGCCAAAGTAATGCCATCCTGGCTTCACATTCTCCCGGAAGGACTTCCTGTTCACGTTTTCTGAAAGTTAACAGAGGGAGTCTTAATATACAGCATTTATTTTCAACCGTATCTGTCTCTGTATGGCAGGGTGTAAATTTTTATGAAGTAGACGGGAGCCTTTTACATTTGGTCCCCCACCCTGCCCCGCCCCCCGCCAGCCAAGTTTATTAATACGGACACCCGATCTCTGCTGCATTTCTCACATGCCTCTTACACCTACTCTAGCTTTTCCCTTATGTGCTGCAAAGCATTCTGGGAAAATTCACCCATTTCAGGCTCTAAAGAGAAAATCACTGCGTGATACATACTTAAATATAATGGTTTCCTAACATAAAAGTCAGTATAGTTATTGGAAAACATTAACCAATAGTAAGCATATACTTGATGAGTAGAAAAACTGCATAACTACAAAAATAGTTAAAAACACAACTTTTCACACACTGAAAAAGAAGTACTATAGTTTTTGAGTGCTGTTTTCTACAGACAAGACTTTCAGAACTTCTGAAAATATCTTAAAAATTAGGAACTTCTTTAAGAAACATAACAAAATAGTTAGACCAGATGCGGAGTACTGAGCTTGTTAATCTGTTTACATTGTCGAGGGCCTTTTTGCCAGTGACACAAAAACTCGAACAGTCTTATATATCCTCAACATGTGGCCATTAAAACTGTTAAATGTAACATGGTGCTCTTTCAAATGCTGTAATTGCCTTTTTGCTTGAGATTACCATACCCAATTCTAATGCAAACTAAGAACCAGGTTTGACAGGATATACTGTTGAAAGACAAGAGTGTCCAGTGTGGTTCATGCAAGTGCTGAATGTTTTCTGAGGACGTTCTGTCAGGAGCAGCACTGGCAAGCTAGAAACATGTCCCTGATGTGGAAGTGAACCAAAGTGGCACAGTAGTTAAATCCGAAACTAACGTCCCTCGAGAAATCAGCCTGAATACAAGGTCACCCTACATTGATAAGATCTGCCAGTGCCTGTCTGACTGCTGGCTCACCATGGAGCCCTAACATAAAATGTAAAAATACTTGCAAAGATCCCATTCATACAGCAACACTCCATTCCCATTAACTCCAGTAAGGTGCAGCCAGGAATCTCAACTGAGCTCACAGTGTCACAAGCAGGTCACGCATGACATTATTTTTCTCATGTAATTATCAGAAAGAAACTGTCAATGCTTTGTATTTCAGTCCCTTCCAGATGATATCCTGGCCCTAGCGGAGTGGTGCCTGGTCCTTTGCAAACATCCTCTCCTGTCACACTGCAATGAGCTCTGCAGTCAGTAATCCCTGCACACACTTCGGTTGATATGAGCCGTGCTAATCATTTTATTTTCATACAAAATGCATCCTGCTGTCTGACTAACCAAGGCTCTCAGTCAACTCTCTCAAGACCATTTTATTTATTTGTATATAATCATATAAACTCTGCGTCCACTTTATTAAGTACGTCTAGCTAATACCGGATCGGGCCCCTTTTTGCTTCCAAAGCTAGTAGCTGAATTGGCCTTTCAGAGAAGCCTTTCTGCACACCACCATTGGGCTGTTATTTCGCTGTATGTTTTGGTGGTGCAGTGGTTAGCATTGTTGCCTCACACCTCTGGGACCAGGGTTCGAGTCTCCGCCTGGGTTACGTGTGTGTGGAGTTTGAATGTTCTGCCCATGTCGTCGTGGGGTTTCCTCCAGGTACTCCAGTTTCCCCCCACAGTCTAAAGACATGCTGAGGCTAATTGGAGTTACCAAATTATTTTGAATATAAGCCTTGGTGTGCATGTGTGGTGAATGGTGTGTGAGTGTGCCCTGCGATGGGCTGGCCCCCCATCCTGGGTCGTTCCCCGCCTCATGCCCATAGCTTCCGGGATAGGCTCCGAACCCCCCTCCGCAACCCAGAAGGATAAGCGGTTTGGAAAATGAATGGATGAATGTTATTTTCCCAGGTGTGGCCTTCCTGTTAGTTTTAACAAGTCTGTTCATTCTCCTCATTAACATGATTCTTTCACCCACAGAGCTAACTGGATGCTATTTGTTTGTTCATCACACTATTCTCTGTATCTCCAGACCCAGTGTGCGAAATTCGGAGGGTGGCTGTTCCTGAGATGTTCTAACAACCACATCCGGTCTCAACAATCAAAATTCAAAACAGCTTGGGTCAGTGTTTCCCAACCCAGTCCTCGGGGAACCCCAGACAGTCCACCTTTTTGCTTCCTCTCAGCTCCCAGCGGCCTGTACCAAGTATTCGGTGTTCCTGATTGGCTGGGAGCTGGGAGGGAGCAAAAATGTGGACTGTCCAGGGTTCCCCGAGGACTGGGTTGGGAAACACTGGCTTAGATAAGGCATCGTAGTCACTGGAACTCCCACCCTATTCTTCTTGACTCTGTCTGTATGTGTTTAGATGCAGTCACATGATTCTCTACTTGGCGGAGCAGTTTGAAAGTGTACCCTATAAACTGGCCACTGCATGTATAGTGAAAATAGTGTTGTATTTAAATAAACCATTCCAATTGGTCACCCTTGGATGGACACGCCCATCCTGTCAGGTGCCCTGTCATCCACCAGGTGCTTGGGACCACTCACCGCTGGACGCCTCCAGGATCCAGCTGGCAGCCCAGAACAAGGCCATGTAGAGCACAGCGGTGTACAGGTACAGCTCATACTTGGGGAGTGCAGCCTTGATCCCCATTCTGAAGTTTTATCACCAGGGGCGCTGTGGGAACCTGTGAATGCATGGCCAGTGGGAGATCACCATGAGAATTTACATGCATTTAACTTGCAGGTAACACTTTATTTAAAACACTCATGTATAATGCATTATAGATAACTTCATAATGCATTCATAAACACGGCTATAACTATTTATAAAAAGGCATAACACATTATAGCCATGTTTATTATGCATTACAAATGCTCTATGAAGCTCTCATCTATAATGTATTAGAAATACATTCATAATGCCGTACAAAGCATCATTAATGCTTATATTGAACATTAAAATGCATTATGAAGGTATTTTTAGTGCATTATAGATGATAGCTTCATCGAGCATTCATAAAGCATCATGGCTATACATGGCTATAATGTGTTATGCCTTTTTATAATATTCATAGCCATGTTTAAAATGTTTTATGAATGCATCATAATGTATTATTAAGGTATGTATAATGCATTTATATGACTGCTTTAAGTAAAGTGTTACCACTTTACATTTAAAAGGACCCCATTCTACAAACCCTGAGACTTTCTGAAATTTGACTTTTTATTTCCAATAAACATATTGTCGTTTCCGCCGCCGTAGTATGCACGATATGCTGCTCTTTTACTTGAAATTACAGTTCGATGTTATGATCAGGGGAGCCACTAGAGATTTTAGGCCCCACACTGCCATGGCATATCATTCTGGCCCCAACCCAGACCAATTCAATAATGTGCCAGAATTTTTAGGGCCCCTGTCACTAAGTATTGTCCTGACCTTATCTCTCTTTACAGCACCCCTAGTTATCATTGTTTCCTTTATAAATCGCCTAATTTAGCCATTGCTCCTGAAAGGGCAGCAGAAGTACGAATACTTTATTAACAGCATGATTTTGACATTTCTCTATTTGTTGTGATTTTAAGTCCATTAGCAAAACCAATCCTTATCCATACTCGCTAATTTCCTCTCTAACGGTGTTCGGTGGGAGTTTCTTTTCCATATACAGTACAGTTCGATCATGTTCCCGAAATCACCAGAGCTCTCCGGGGGCAGTGACAAACTTCCTAGAGCCGCGCGCTCAGTGATTCGTCATTGTGAATGTATCACAGAAGGAAAATAAAGTTTAATGTTCTTTTTGTTTTTGCCCATAAGGCAGGCGCCTGCGAGACTTCCTGTCACAAGTCAGGTGCAAAGGAGTTTTAGCAGGAGTTTATGCTGTATGATTGCAGCTTGAGGTATATAAGGGCTGAGTGATTCTCGCAGGACCTTTCAAGTGCTTAGAATGTGTTCACAGTCCACCGAATCCGCAGGCGTTTCTGTTTTATCGCATCTGATCGTCTGACGAAATACTGAACGTAAATAATGTCCCATTACCCCAGGCACAGTGTGCAAGGCTGCCATGTACTTGTTACAAACTTACAAGTGAGATTAATTTTGCAGCTGTATTTTTGCCGTTCTGTACCGGACCCAAACCGAAGACTCAAGGAAAGTAAAGTAAGGGAGACCATAGCTCAGGGCTCCGCTTTTAGTTCTGGATCTGGCTCTGTTACTGAATCAGCAGCACCAGTATCAACATTCTGTGTTATTATGAACTCCAAGTCATTTTTGTTCTATAAATATTATCCCTTTATAGCTGCGCAACTTCACACTCCGAGTTGTAGCCGAAAGTATTAATTTAAATTCCTAAATGGGGAAAAAGGTGAAATAACTAAAAAGCACATTGTTAATAATGAAACAGTCAAATAACTTTTCTCTTTATCTACGTATTACAGATCTTTACTAATAACTGTAACGTGTTCTGCTAACTCCACAAGTTACAAATGTCACATTTGTCCATGCGACATGCGTGTGAAAACAAGCATTGAGACTAATTTCCCATCCTACGAATCTCCATCATCACAGCCATCATCTAAAAACTGCTATAAGCAAGGAGAATCCGTAAAATCCTATAATGCAGCTCGGTATTTACTTTTCGATGTGACATTTCAATGTCTGCCACAGGACAGCGACAGGATACTTGTACGGTTACTTAAATAGGACCGCGACACCTCCGACCCCCCCAGAAATCGCCAAGTCAGCTGCGCAGTACCACCTCTTCCTATTTTAGACTTCGCAGTTGCCCTCCGAAGTACAGCTGCTGCAGCGCTATGTGATCCGGGATGCATGAGGGGATGGCTTGGTAGGGAGAAGCGGCGGCACCGTCGCAAAATGCCAAGGAAACACGCCAGGCTCCGTTCACTTTTGATGCGATCTATGCTCCGAGCTGCGCGGAGTGCAGAAAAGGGGTTAAGAAAATTAAGAGTATGCTGGCAGGCTTTCCGTCAGCCCCCCGAGAGATCAATGGTGCCAGCTGAAGTGTGATACATGCTAAGTAGGACTGATTTGAAATGCAAATGGTGCTGCTTAGCGGTACCTTCCGGAATGTTTTTGTTGCATGTGATTTATTCGATGGATGTTGATATACTGTAAAATACAGTAGATGAGCGGCACTTTTTATACTGACCTTGAATCAGCAGTGAAGATGTCTTGGAGCACAGCAGAGCAGTTTATATGTGCGCCCCTAATTTAAAAAAAAAAAATAGAAAAAAAAAAACAAAAAACAAAACAAAGCTGTGTCTAAAGCATCCGTCCCGTTGTTTTCAATGCCGTGCCGATGGTGTACGCCGTGAAAGACACCGGGCGCCGGTGAGGATGTTGAATGCACTGAGGAGCGGGTGTTACAAGGGATATTTTTATATTTTGACCAGCACTGCAGTGAGGGGTGGTTCCGAAACTGTCAGTCAAAACCAGCGCCGGCAGCAATTAAGCGCTTTGAGATGGAAGGCTTTTTTTAATATATATATACACCGATTAATTCTGGACGGAATCAATATAAAGAAAGCTTTCTCAGCAATGTACATCCTTGGAGAGATAATACATGTTCATTCATTTCATAATACTGTTATTGATTAAACACCGAACCAAACTGCAGCAAAATATGTTGCAGTTTTAAATATGCAATATATTTATATAAGGTATGTCTTTATATGGATCGTATCAATACCTCTACCATGCAACCCCCTTGTGCAAATTCATTGAAACAATTTGTCGCGTCTATATGCAGACGGACTGACCACATTTAAGACGGACACAGTCACATTAATTCATACTTATTTATACTTAGGCCAACTTGGGTCCGGATTTATGATCCGGTGGACTGATAAAAAATAGCATGGGAATATCCCCGGATGGGGCGCCAATCCATCACAGGGCACGCGCAGGATTTACGCACACCCACCTTAGCATGTTTTTGGACTATGCAGGGAAACCACGACCACACGGGGAGGCGTCCGAACCCGAGAGCATTCACTTGAAACATACATGGATGGCTGAAGCACAGTCAGACCACCCAGGTCTAACCCCACCCGAGCAGACCTGCCAGTCAACCCTGTCCAAGATGAGGGATGGATGCATTTGTAGGTGAAGTGCTGCATAAATACTTAAAATGATAGTATCAAAATGTTATTTCAAAGCAGAGATAACGATCGGTAACTGTACTGGTGCAATCGATAGACACACTGTTTCCAATACTGACCCCAGCAGACATCCATTTGAAACGATTACTTATTATGGATTGGTCTCAACCGGCGCGAACTGGTTTGCATTGCTCATTACTAGACTGCCAGGTGTAGCTACTGGTACAGGATAATAGAATGGAATTTTCTGTGAAGGTACTTTAGAGTATAAAAACATGCTATTGTCCATGCGGTGCGTGAAATCAGATATGACCCTATGGTTTTATGTTAATAGTAGGTTTTTTTTTGATGGGTTAGCACAGTTAGATTTGTTTTTGGTAGAAAATTTTAACAAGATAGGACAACTCACAAGAACACAATGTCAGCCCAAATTGCAAATTTGTTTAGAAGAAATCTGCTTTTATTGATTTGTATAATGTTATCAGTATTTTTTTTAGTAATAGGAGTGTTTTAATAGCTGAAACTGTATATTATTTTGGTTAGTCAACTAACCAAACTGCTTTTGAATTGGTTGTTTGAACTGATTCTTTTTTACTGCCATTGAGCGTTCTGCAAGATAAAAATCTTTAATTCAAGCTTATTGTGTTTAATTGTTTAAATCATCTTTTCATTAGTTTCTTTGATCATAATATTTGTCATTATTCTCATCATGTTAACAGCCGTAGTCTACCTGCAGGTTTCGTACTCAGAGACATTTTACCAGGGGTGTTGTAAAGGGGGGGGGGGTTGTTAGAACTATTTCAGAAAATTCTAACATAATTGTATTGGTCTTGGTTGGGGCCCAGTATGATATGCCTTCATGGGGCCCAAAATCTCCCACGGTGCCCCTGTGCTTGAGTTAACTCGAGTCAGCCAGTAGAGGGCGACAAAGGCTCCCGATCATCAAGCCGATTGTAGCCATCTACAGCACACTTAAGTGGCTTATGTAAATCCAGACTGAAGATGTAGCATTCTGGAGGAATGCTTTATTTATGGTTGCCAGGACATCAACCTCACAGTAGCTAATCCACCCATCCATTTCCTATACCCATTTGTCCTATGCATGGGTCTGGAGCCTATCCCAGAACCTATGGGCACCAGGGAAGGAGCAACCCAGTGTGCATGCACACAATTCAGCAACCACCACACAGGGAAAACATACAAACTCCACACACATGGAGCCCTGGCAGTGAACTGAACGCAGGTCCCAGAGGTGTGAAGCGACAGTGCTAACCACTGCGCCACCACACTGCCCCCCGACAGTACCTAATAAATACTAAACTATTTCAGCATGTGAGTGTGCATCTGCGCCAGGTTGTACACCAGCCTCATGCCTCGTCCTGGGAGAGAATTCAGGCCCCGCCCACTTGTCCAGGATTGGAAGTTGGATTGATGGACCTCAATCTCCGCCCCACCAAAAGATCCCAGTGAGCACAGGTCTGTGGTATCTTTCAGAATAAGATGGTGCAGTTAGACTCCATAATATTTTAAATTATGTGGTGTATTTGTCATTATTTGGTTTGGTTATGGCCTCTGTCACTGTTCATTACAGCAGCGGCAGTCAGCCCGTCACAGAACAGACCAAGGACACAACACAGTGTATTTGGTGGTAGAGGTAAAAACACCAATATTTTATGATTTATTATGTAAAGCTGCAGTGAAACTTATTCTTACAGTAAACCACTGCAGGAGAAATAATAGGCATGATACCCACTAAGTGACACAATCGGTACGGGATAAACTGCCTAAATTAATGAGTCACTAATTGATCAGTAGAGGTGAAATGTGAGTCATAGCTTGTACATTTAGAGTCATTAAGTTAGCACTTAGGGTAAGGAGATACCATTATTGGCTGAGGGTTCTGACTCACTTCACCTAAAATATCCAGTTGTATGGAGGAGCTGAAGTGCTGGAATTGGAACACCCCTGTACCCTTATCAACCTCGATGCCTTGAACTAATTTAAGGTTTAAAAAAAGCATCTTAACAACTCCCGGTTTCCATTCATTCATAGACGGGGAGGGAGTTTATTAGATACAAAGCACAATTACATATCAATGATTCATTTTATTCTGACAGCGGTGAGGGCAGGCATGAGATGAGGCAGGGAAGGCTGGCCTTCACAGCTGGGATAAGATTGTTCCCTTTGATACGAATATAAACATCGACCGCTTGCAGTGGGGGCCCTAAAACGACAGGCCCCCCCCCACAGTTGGCGGTTTTACTCCTCGCTGTCCTTTTTGCTCGTCTCCTGGCCCTCAAAGATGGGGTAACTGTTCTCGACGTCGGCCCACTTGGTGACCCCATTGGCGAGGTCCCGTATGATCCCTGGCAGTTCGGACACCTGCAGAGACGAGAGGAGAAGGAATTTTGTACAGATAAGATCTGAAAGCCTAGATGGAATGACTGTTTGGGTCACAAGATCAAACTTAAAAAAAAATTAAAAAATACATTACATCAAAAAACAAAGCATGACAGCAGATAAGCAGTTACAAGATGATTGATGGATGGATGGATGGATAAAGGCTTTTACAGTGTCCATGGTGACGGCTGGATACCACATGAAAAAAGCCCTGATGTCATACCTCTGCCCTGATCTGCCGCATGGAGTCGCGGTCCCTCAGAGTGGCTGTGTGTGGCGTCTTGTTAACCGTGTCAAAGTCAATCGTGATGCCGAACGCGACGCCGATCTCATCCGTCCTGGCGTAGCGTCTCCCGATGGAGCCCGAGGAGTCGTCCACCTTGTGAGACACTCCGTTTTTGGTCAGAGCATCAGCTGTGACAAGATGACACCAAAAAAAAAAAAAATGAACAAGATAATGTAATCAGTTTGCCGATTTTCATCGTTGAAACCAGAAACATGTATGGCGTTCGTGCAACAGGCAGCCGTGAGACACGCTCTTACACAACTCTCGGACGAAAGGCATGAACTCCTGGTTCTGGCTGAGTGGGAGGACGGAGCATTTGTAGGGGGCGACGGTGGCAGGGAAGCTGAAGAACTGCAGGAGAGAGAGAGAGGCCGGCCGTCACAGCGGGCATGACCAAGAAGACGAAGACCGTGGTGGGAAGACCATCAGCTCAAGTACAATGTGGACCAAGATTAATGCTGACTCAACTGATCATCTTCAGGATCCCACAGCCAAGGGAAGATATTTTATAACTCTTAATTACTGCAAGCCTACATGATGTTAAATTAACTGACAGGAACATTTACTCTCACGATACCAGTGTTGTCAGACGTGCGTGTATGGATGGAGAACATGAATAGATTCTGTTTCTCCAAGGATACTTACCGTCCTTTGCTCGTCACCTTCTCGGACGCAGAACGTGTGTTCAAAAATAGAGTACATAATTCTTCCGATGCCAAAGGAAGGTTCGATGACATTGGGTACGATTTCCTCCACTGTAAGTGAAAGTCAGTGACCACTTAAAAAGATCTTCACAAGTGCATATAAAGTTGTTCCGCTATTAAAATGTGTGTTACTGGTACAAAGGACTGAATAACACTGGATATGTGAAGTGAAAGTTCATTATTGTACGAGTGTATGATAAGCAGATTGGCCCTACTGATGCTTATTAGATACGGAAAATGACTCATCGCAATGTCAGAGCCCCAGACTCACTAATTCAGTAGGGAAGGAGCTTTGCCAAGACGTGCGACCTTTACTAACAGCTAGTAAAGACTTGTTCCCTTACCATGCAGAGTCTTTTGGAACCTCTTCACACTAACCATGTCATTAGTCAGCTTGAACGTTTTTCCTTCAGTCTCGATGGTGAATTCACTGTGAACAGAGCGATTGTTTATATGGCCAGAGACCAGAATAGAGAAGTGCGACTGTCGGGCTCTTCGGCGAGGCTCACCCCTCCTCATTAAGGATGTTCTCCTGCTCCGTGATGTAGCACTCGTCACACACGGCCAGGTACTCCATCACCAGCTTGGCGTCCTTCTTGTAGGCCTTGCCGATGGCACCCTTGTTGGGCTCGAACTGGACCACGTTTACAGTTTTGTGCGGCGCCGTTAAGGTCAATGCCCCAAGTCAAGACGGCTGAGAAATGGCCTAAGGAGAGCAGCACTCGCGCCTTAACAGGTCAGTTTTGGGAAGGATATAGGTTCTTTGAGGGGCTTCTCGGCAACAAGGGGTACTTTGGTGGCCCGGGCGTGGCACTTCAGGTCATAGCAGGAACGGTCGGCACACCCTACGATTTCAATCCAGCCCTGCCCCAAAACAAGAGGTATAGTGAAGCCTTAAGATCACATTTTCCTTAGAATCAACGCCACAAGCTTTTGGCTCCACATTAGGAGGTTCTGCCAGTCATCTGACTAGCCTCGGGCTCAGGGGGGACCTACGTAGGAGGTTTTGGTCTCAGCATCCCAGCAGTCACAGGCGTAGTGGGCCATCTCATTGTCCATGTGCTGCCGGAATCGTAGCTTGTCTTTGGCCACGCCCACTTTGATCAGGTATAGGTAGATCCTTCCGATGAAGTATCCCAGGACGGAGTTGTTGATGACCCCCTAAGGCACAGATGGGTTCTGGCTCAGTTTCACCTCTTTAGAATCTCAGGAGCACGTTCATTCATAACAGACGTACCCTTCTCCTCCAATACGGCCTGACTTCCTGCTTCCTGTGGTACTAACCCAGCCCTCCAGGCCCCCTTACCTGCTCCACTGCATCCCCTAGCCTCATCAGTTGGGCCGACTGGCCACTGGTCTGTGCTTTGGATGAATACAGCATAATGTCCAGATCGGCCACGTTCTGGAACTTGGGGTGGACCTTCTCGTTGGGGTCAACAAAGTGCTCGATTTCTGCCATGGTGAACTCCCTGCGTGTTGGAAATGGGCATGGTGAAAATCCACAACCACAATCCTGCTTTTCAGTTACTTCATTAAAAGATGCTGACAGCAAATAAATCACCAGTGACAATCTTTTACTATAGATAAGCTATTTTATAATTATTATCCACAGAATTCACCTTGTAGATATCCAATATGTTAAAGGTAACAAAAACAAGTGTTTCTCAACCTGGTCCTCGGAGACCCTCAGATAGTCCACGTTTTAGTTCCCTCCCAGCTCCCTGCCAGACAGTTCATTTTTGCTCCCTCCCAAATCCCCACTGGGAGCTGGGAAGCAGCAAAAACAGACTGTCTTAGGGTCCCCGAGAACCAGATTGAAAAATACTGACTTGGAATCTCAAAAAGAGACTTAACGTACTGATCCAGACTGAAGTTCTAGTTTATACATTTAATACAGCTGAAATTCACTCATGTCCTTGGGAAATAATATTTAGCATACAGTCCCTACTGGAGTCTCTGCAATCGCAAGCTTGTGTAAATACCCGATTATACGTGTCCTTCCCCTGTACACAGTGTGGTGGCTGCCACATGTCTCTTCACTATATCTGCTCTCTTCCATCACCACCCCAGGAATGTAGCCCCCAGGCTCACCTGACCCGGATGAGGCCTGAGCGGGGCGAGATCTCATTCCGGAAGGAATTCCCGATCTGGGCGGCAGCGAAGGGCAGCTTGCCCTGGTTGAACTCCAGCAAGCGCTTGAAGTTCAGGAAAATTCCCTGAGCCGTCTCAGGCCTTAGGTAGCTACAGGGGAGGAAAGGAGGAAGGTCTCACTAGGGAGGCACCCACCGGACCCTTCCGGAAAACCACAAGGTCTCCAGACATCACCATTTACCAAGACTATGATAACAGTCATATTTTACTACCATATCAAAGAGTTTGTTTACAGGTAAAATGAAAAAACACGGACGTTGGTAATCCTTGGCCAAATATATGCAATACCATACAGCAGGGGTTGACGAACCTGATCCATGGAGAGCCGATGCGGGCTTTTTGGGATGGCCTCTCCATCAGCCAATAACAGTGGGTCCCCAGGACTGGAGTTGAGAACCACTGCTTTATTATTGGCTGATGGAGAGGCCACCCTAAAATCCCGCACCAGCTCTCCATGGATCAGGTTCCCCTCCCCTGCTTTACATCATATTTCAGTTTGTAGTTACTGGACATCTCCTTACAGACATGCCCTAGGTGCCGTCCTGTTCTCCTGCATCATCCAACGTAAGATGATGGTTCCTACCCTGTCACATTCCCCCCCGGCCCGATGGAGGTCTGGAACATCAGGTTGAAAGAGATGGGAGCGGTAAGGTCATTCCCCGTGATGGGGGACTTGACGTTATATTTCACAAAGAGGTCCGCTAGCTCCGGCTGAGTGTAATTGTCCATCTGGGGAACAAGAACGGGTGTCAGTGTATGGGACAGAGGTAAGATAACTGTGTTGCTATGGAGATCAACAACACCAAGACCCTGACCTTAGTGATGACTTCATCCATTTCAGCCTTCTTCGCTGCAGAACATTTCTTGTCTGACATGAGTTTCTGAAGGTGAGCTTAGATAAAAACACAAAATTAGAACCTGCAAGTATGGCTACGTAGCTACTTAGAAGATGTATGTTGATAAAATCAAAGCATTTAAAAAGTCACAAAGAGAACATTCCCTGAAGATCTGTGGCACTTCTTAGATTTTGCTGCCCTATTCCTTAACCCTCTGAGCCCTAAGGGTAGAAAACACACTTTCACTGACTGGGGCATGATCACACATTTCTTCAAACATCATAAACTTAATTCATGGCAAATAAATTATTTCTTATGTATTTGTTTTGCCATTACACTCATCTTTATTTTAATGTATATTGTAAATATGTCAGATCTTTGTTAAGTTTGTAATTTGACATCAAAGTATAGACATTGCAAAATGCAGTTTGGAACAACTGCAGAAACATTATAA
>JAODKC010000082.1:14459541-14477739 GCA_026777985.1 Mormyrops attenuatus
TTTGTTTTGATCCCAGATATCTGATCACCGAAGTCTTGGCTACATGAAGATGCCTAAATGGTGTAGTTGCAACATTCAGTTGGATAAATAAGAAAAACCGAACTCATGTCACTATTTCGGGTCTCCTTCCATTGAATATTTAGGAGCTCTCATGTGTAAGCATGAGCCATTCACACCTGGCCACTTCCCCCCCCATGGCGCTGATGGGGATTTACCTGGATCGCGTTTCACCGCTGCATCGTTTATCAAATTACCATGCGAATGTGATTTCAATACGCAGAAGTGCGGCTGTTTAGAATGTGAATAGCGATCTTCACGCAAAGGCGGTACTACACACCCCCAATGCAGGTAAAACAAAGAAAGGTGACATGGTTTACTTTTTGCTGATTCAACCTAATTTTTAAAACTTTAATACTTCCGACAATGTTCGTTTTGAGAAGACAGATTACGGTTTTAGCCAGTGTTTTTTTTCATGATTCTACATGAAGATATCAGCGAGATATAAATGGAAATAGACGCGAACAGTGTGCTGCATCATCGACAATGCAGCCGGGCTCAGAGGGTTAAGTAACAATCAGATGAAAACAGGTGACTATCCCGCAAGCAGCCTTTTTTACCCACTCCAATGAGGGCAGGACAATGAAAGACTGGATCTTTAATCAACATGATGGTGGCATCTTCAAATAATACATAAGGTTCTTCCCACCTTAGAGCAGGACCTATAATTCCAGAAGAAAGCAGCTTGTCATCATAGCATTGGACGTACCTTTCAGAAGGTGGTCAGCTCGGAAACACTCCCCGTTCTTGACGTCTTTCACCATGTAGTCTGCAAACTTGTCCACATGACCGGAGGTCCTACGGGACACAGAACGCCAAGTTACACCACTGACCGTATGACCGATACGAGCGTCCCAGGCCAAGGTGGCAGCTAGCTACCAGATCAGCTAACCAGCTAACAGCTAGCCTGTCCCTGAGACCGGGCTATGGAGGCTGTATGGGCAGAGACAGCCTTCATGCATATAATCGGAGGGTTAATATGTGCCTGTTGAAATCACCCAGATTTCAGCACCTCACAGCTGATTCCAGGAACCACCAGGCAGGGAACACATTAAGACATTCTGTATGTTAACGACAGGGGAACACTATTCCCATAGCAACGGGCAGTCAACATCACATGCTACAGGTCGAGCTTACAAAAAAGTGCATTATGGTTTTAGTAGCCACTTCACAGTTAAAGTGAGAAGATGCTGTGAGAATCACCATAAGAGTTACTTAAGCAGACATTGAACTTACTTCAGGACAGGCTCTGGGGTCAGCATAGTGCAATCGATCTCCAGGATCTGCTCCTCTTGGATGAAATGCTGCCTCCATGCCTGGAGAATGTTGTTCTTTAGAGCGCACCCTACAGGTCCGAAGTCGTACAGCCCACTGACACCTGGGAAGAAGAGCCACCAGTCACGCCCACTATGGAGGGATCCTCAGCCGTGATGTCATAGCCGTATGCAATACTGAGCACAAGGGAACCTTCCACCGTTCATGTGCACGAGTGTTGCCGTGGCTACCACTGATGTAATGCAATTAATTTATGAAATTTCCTAGGAGTTCCTCAGTCTGCCGCCTTACCCCCATATATTGCAAAGGCCTGGTCGTAAAAGAAGCGCCTCTTCAGAGTGTCCTCCATCTTGGTTCGATCGATGACATCATCTTTGGGCTGCAGTGCCAGTTCCTGCAGTTACAGAGTGAACTCAAACTCAAAGGCCTCCTTGCTTCAGGCTTACTTGAAAGGTCCTCACGTTTTGAATTGGCTAGCATGTTTTCAGACATTAGACTCAAACACGGAGCTCAAAAACGTGTTAAGCGGTCAACCGATTGATTGGCCAGAAAAAAATGGCTGATTTTTGTAAACATTTTCAGGCAATCGGCATCGGCCGCTTAATCAGACTACGTGGCCGATACTGTGACGGCTGCGCGAAGCACATGCTTCCCCAGTGCTGCCTTGTCGTTTATCAGCACCTACAACCAAAGGTAGAAGATCTAAATTCCTGCCGTTTACATCACTTTCACTTGATGAATAACATCGCCACAAAGCTGGAACCAGCTCACTTTTTAAACACATTGATTTGTTACTTTTGCCAGAAATGGAATCATGAAACACAGCAGCAAATGTGATCTTTTAAAATCCCGCATGACCTCGTTTAAAGTCTGATTAATATTTAGAGTTCAATTATTATTGCTTTTGTATGCTATTAATGTTATTTTAATGAAACGGATATTTAAAATTAAGCAGTCATCTTACTCATTTGTTATTTCTCTACTAAAACCTCCCCCTGCCCCCAAAAACAATATCATATCCAAGATGATTTGGTCAGTAAAACAACTTATTACAGAAAAGAAAAACAAAACAAGAACTTGACAAACTAAACACTGATAAAAACCAGAAATCCAGATGATCTGCCTTTGTCTTCTCAATTAATTAGCTGGTAGTCTAACCTAGGAGGATTAACTTAGCAAATGCTAGAGTAGGGTGAGGTCTGTGGGAGGTCGCAAGCCAGTATTGCACATTCACAGGCATGCACTAGGAGCATGTGCCTGTAACCGGGCTGTGGGGGCTGACTGGCAGCATTACAGGCCCCATGCAATTGTCACAGGGGTGATGTCGGCCCTTTCCGTTAACCTGAAGCACTGCGCTATGCTGCAGTTTCCAGAAACCACGGGGCACAGTCTGTACAGAGCAACTCCGATGCAGAACCAGACGTGCAACATTGCATGCGGCGTCAAATCGAAAGCTGAAAACGAAAGTTCTGAATATATCAGGGCCGCGCAACTTGCAGACTTGAGGTATGCAACAAACACCGGAAATTTTGAGAGATGAAAATGCTTTACCTAATTCGTGCCACGAGGGGGAAGGATTTGGGGTGCTCACCTTGGCCTCCAGCATCTTCTTGCGAGCCTTCAGCTCCGCCACTGCTTTGCTGATGTCCACATCGGGTGCGTTTTCCTCCTTCATTCGACGCACCAAGTCACCCTAAAATATGAACGGAGCTACTGTTCTTAAAATGCCTCAATTTTTGAGAAAGTGAAGTAGCTGCTATTTAGACGGGGGGGGGGGGGGCATGTGTGTAAACCGAGAGTTAAACTGGGGGGTGTGTTTATACTGCTGTTTGCAGATCCAACCAATCCACTTTCTGCTCTGACAGTGAAACAATTACGCCGCTGCAGCCCCCAGCGAAGCTCAAACGTGGCACCATGCAAACCGGCCCAGCGCCGAGAAACGCCGCACTGCCAGCGAATACGTAATCGCTGCTGTCCAACAGACAAAGAGTGATCAGAAAGCATCCAACTGCACAACCCAACTACCATCTAAATCGTCTCCCCGATCTGATATGCTATGCAAT
The DNA here is from genome assembly GCA_026777985.1 of Mormyrops attenuatus. Lineage (NCBI taxonomy): Eukaryota > Metazoa > Chordata > Actinopteri > Osteoglossiformes > Mormyridae > Mormyrops > Mormyrops attenuatus. The sequence goes on from JAODKC010000082.1 coordinate 14,462,937, forward strand.
CTCACTCAGAGGCGAATGAAATAATCTGCTTTATATCGGTAATGAATGACCAGCAGGGCAAATGACAACGACAGCGCCCGGAAGGCTGGCTAAAGCATCACTATATAACAATGCAAATTCAACTTACTCCGCAGATCCTAACGTAAAACCGTGGCTGTATATCCTAATATGTAGCTACGGTAAAATATTCACCTGTTCTTTCACGGCCACCCTCAGTGGAGCTAGCACCTCTTCAATACTGCCGTCCATATTGCGTCCTTCTGAGAGCTGCAGCCAAAGACTTGTCTTCTTCCCCTTTGACAGGCGCACGGACGTAGAGAGGAGCCGGAATGGTGGCGGACAGAGCGAGTGTGTTGCGGCTCGGAGCCCCGATGTGAGCAGGAGGGCGGTCGCCTCGGAGCCGGATCTTAGCAGGGTGGGTAGGGCTCTAAGAAGCATGGACCGCCGGTGAGCCGGGACGGGCCTGAATGATGAAATCTCCGGCAATAGGTAAAGACACAGGCGGCCCCGCATCGGCACATTCGCAAGTCGGTGGCGTTACCTCTTGGTACAATTCCGTAGATTCGTTGAAAAAGACCGACTCACAAGAGTCCGTGTCCTCGAATCATTTAAGAAATTTAAATACATTTCTTTAAAAATGTTTTTTTTTTTTTTAAATAACGGGTTGGAGAACACATGTTATTTAACTTTAACCGATTTTAACCACTTCTTAAGCTTATGTAAACAAAATACATGCTAACAAAATATATATCAGAATCCATCTATATTATGATTATCTATAATTAATTAGTTAAAATAATATCTAGTTAGTTAGTACTGTTAGATGACAGGGATTTGATTGCATACAAACACTGAGTGGAAATTTTTATACAAAGTCAATAATTTTTTAAATCTGATAACATCTCTGCATCTTAAATATAACAACTTTTGACAGTTTTACGCCTCATACGAGTAGAAAATTTGATATCTCCAGGGCAGTGGCGCACTGGGTAGTATCCATCCACCCCCTTGACAAGGCATGCAGGTTGCATGTCTGTCTGCAGTTTCCGGGAAATCCCCATCTTCCTGTTGGTATCCCCCTTGATACTCCAATTTTCTCTCTAAGTTCACCCACATTTTAGTTGGATTGGTGACTTTAAATAGCCCTTAGGGTCTGTATGGAGGAATGAATGTATGTGGTAGCGATAGACTGGTGCCTGTTCAGGATGAGGCCACTGTGCTTCTGAGGACAAACTGTGTCTCTCCACAGTCCTAATTAAGTAAACAGTTCCCGAAAAAGACTGACGTATTAAACTGAAATGCACATCTCATTAACTACCAAAATGTACTTATTAACCAAACTGTATTCTGGTATATTCATCTTTATTAATTCCAAGTCCAGCTCAGGATTGACCAACGAAAGGAGTCTGAATGAAATTTGAAAGTTTTTATTAATCATTTAAGGCCCAGGAACAAACATAATAGAAGGACAAGGTATCAGAGTGACAGTAAGGTAACCTGAGCACAGATGAAAGCCTGGGTCTGTTTCACAGTTAATGGATGCTGCTGTTTTCTACATGCTGACTGCACCTGATCCCACGTAAAGCTGATGCCCTGTAGCAGTGCAGGGCTTCGTTTCCACCTGCTGCCTGTCTCTACATACTGGTGCAGGGAATATGAGGTCTGTGTCCTTTGACCGACCAGTCTTAGATGTACAGAATAATAGAATAGACATTAAATAATTGGCACACGTCCTCCTTAATGGGGACTGTAATTAGTGATTAGTGTAATTTAGTGATTAATGATTTATTTTTAAATAGTCTAAATGTTGAATATGATGCAAACCACTGGGGTAACTAACACTGACTATCTACTGTACTGTTTATTTTTAATACAATGCGTCACGCGTATTTATTAATGATAAATGTTTACTAATTTATGTACAATACAGTGTACTTGTATGTTTAATTATGAGCACGCTCATTACACTTATCTAGGCCTAGCAGAAGCTTTTGACCAAAGCGACAGACAAGTGTGTCAAACTGTACATTAATTAATAAGCAGCTTAGTTTACCTGTGTTAGCAAAATATAAAAAGGAGCTGAGGAAAACAGGGGAAAAAATTGTTTGTCATTTAATATTTCCCCTGGGAGGTATTGTCTTTTAAGTGATGATGCACTGTCCATCCAGCGTCCTTCCCGTCTCCTGCGCCATAATGTGACATGTAATGGTTTGTAGTAATTAACATTCACACATTTGCACATGGTTGTTGATATACTGTTTATCAGCAATATACCTGCATATGTTCTATATGGACAAAAGTATTGGGATACACCTCTGAATCATTGAGTTCAGGTGTTTTATTCAGATCCATAGCCACAGGTGTATAAAATCAACCACCTTGCCATACAGTCAGTTTTGCAAACATTTGTGAAAGACTGAGTCGTTCTGAAGACCCAGTGAATTTAAGCATGGTGTTGTCATTGGATGCCACCCTTGCAATCAGTCAGTTCATAAAATCTCTTCCCTGCTAGATATTCCACGGTCAACTGCAAGTGGTATTATTGTTATCACTGACTCTGGAGCAGTGGAAACATGTTCTGTGCAGTGATGATTCACACTTCTCTCTCTTGCAGTTTGATGGACGAGTCTGGGTTTGGCAGACGCCAGGAGAACGTTACCTGCCTGACTGCATTGTGCCAACTGTAGAGCTTGGTGGAGGGGGGATTATAGTATGGGGTTATTTTTCAGGGGGTGGGGATAGACCCCTTTGCTCCAGTGAAGGGACCTACACTGGATGCTTCCAACTTTGTGGGAACAGTTTAGGGAAGGCCCTTTTCTGTTCCAGTATGACTGTGCCCCAGTGCACAAAGCAAGATCCATGTGGATGAACTTGACTGGCCCACACAGAGCCCTGACCTCAACCCCATTGAACACCTTTGGGATGAATTAGAGCGGAGACTGTAAGCCAGGCCTTCTCATCCAACATGTCTGAGCTCACAAATGCTCTTCTGGATGAATGGGAAAAAATTCCCACAGACACACTCCAAAATCTTGTGGAAAGCCTTCCCAGAAGAGCGGCAGCTGTTATAGCTGCAAAGGGGAGACCAACTTCATACTGATGCCTATTGAATTTCCAATAGGTGTAATGGCTAGATGTCCCAATACTTCTGTCCATATAGTGTATATATACACGTTGAGTGGCCTGTGTTTAAGGTATACCTGCTTGTTATTGCAAACAGTCTGAACCTCCAAACAGAGAATCATTTGGCTGCAATTGAATACATACAACATGCAGACAGGATCAAGAGGTTAATTTACTGTCAATTAAAGTGATTTTGAACGATTTGGCTGCTGGTGTCATGAAGTATGTTTTGGTTCCAGCACCTCAGAAACAGCCACCTTCCCCAGAGTTTACAGAGAACGGTGTGACAAACAAACACACAAACAAAGAATCCAATTAAGGCCAGTTCTGTTAGGTATTAATATTAATATTTGATTCTATTATACTGCTTAGTATCATACTGAATTGTCCCCACAATGTGATAAAAACCTATTTTGACCTTGTGGGGACCATTTTTTTCGGTTCCCACAAGGGAAAACTCAGTTGTTCAAAATTCTGTGACAGCAATGAGAAAAACTAAAAATGTCAAAAGTCTTTAGTTTGGTTACTTGTGATTAAGGTTAAGGCTGGGTGGGGTTAAGGTCGTCATGTTGGGATTAGAGTTCTCCCCATAGAAATGAATGGAGAGTCCCTACAAAGATATAATTACAAACCTGTGTGTGTGTGTGTGTGTTTGTGTGTGTGTGTTTGTGTGTGTGTGGGTTGTTTCAAAGCTGCACACCTTAGGTCACTCTCAAGAATCATTACATACCCCTCTCCTTAAAATTACCTTCACAACAGAAAACCCCCATGAAAAACCCTTAATTAGTAAGTGTGCTGCTATCTGCTGTTTGATGGATGACTCACTTTTGGAAAGGAGAGAACCTTGAAACGGTCTTTGCATACCGCGCAAGGCGCGCATCTTATGTGTTTTTCTTGCCATAAATATTTACACCAGCAGGTGGCAGCACTTTGCCTAAAATGTCTGGCAGCGCCTGCCAATTCCCCGGCAACAAAACAAACATGAGTATATGTGTACCCTCTAATCTGGCCTCCCGTACTTTCAACATCCTTGTTTCTCAGAATTCAGTGCGGCTGCGCGGGCCAACTATTCGAGCCTGGGAGGCCTCGGAGAGGGCACAGCAACAGCAATCTTCCCCCGCTTCGCCCTTCACTGGCACGACAGGAACCTGGCGTCTCTCGTGAGTGGCTTCAGATCCCACAGACAACTGATTTGGTCTCGATTTATAGTATAAACACTGCAGATGTGGACATAGCGTCAGCTTATTATGTGGTGGAGCATTTTCTTATGTAGAGGACATACGGTCTTATGGAAATGATGGTTGTTTTTATCTGTTGGAATACCAAAGTGCTTTAAGTGAGTTACTGACACGGCAATAAAGGTTGGTTGGGAGTCAAGCTGCTAAACAAGTGCATGATGTCACACCAATGTTGTAAAACACCGTTTTCTGACCATCCCCTCTCCTGACCGAAAGCGTAATTGGTCAAAGCACACAGACGAGTCCTGTCTGCCCAGATCCTTTCCTCAGATGGCTGAGTCCCTCGCTCTGCCTTCAGCCAGTGGGAGGGCGTGCTCTTCCGGGGTTCCCCAAGTTGACTCTCGTCAGAATTGGCACAGGCAGATGCTTCCCCAGCCCCTTTGGAGAGTTGGCTTTGTGGGCCGAATTGCCATGTTTGGGTAAATGTGAGAACTGAGTGCAATTTTGGTCCTTTATTCTCACCTGCTATGTAACTTCGAAGCCAATGGGTACATGCTCCTTGTTGTGGGGAGAGTGAAAACACATTATAGTGAGGTTATGACAAAATACAAGACCCTCAAAAAAGAAAGCAGGGCATTAATATGGAGCCATATGTTATTCAGATAGAAAATGGTCTGATTCATATCACCAAATTAGCAAAAGCTGTAGAAATAAGGGTCAGTTTTGTGGTACAAAATGCAGAGACTTCACCCCTACGACCGTCTGTCCAGGTGCCGCAATCACAGGAACCTCTCAGCTAGATTCCTGCTGATCCCCTTGGTCTTCATCTTCAGATGACTCAGTCTCACTTGGAGCAGCAGTGAATTTCTTACCTCCTGAAAAATCCACATGCTCTTTCTCCACTGGTCGCCCCCGGAGATTCGTATCAGGTTCAGAACACGTAGGGCAGCCAAGGGAACAGTCCGTCTTACGCGCAGATCTCCCAGAACACTCAGCTCCTTTAAGGTTTCGACAGCCGACGTTATCAAGACTTATCTGGCTCTTGGCCTAGAGGGTAACATCACCAGGCTGTCTCATTTGTGCTTTAGTCCCTAAGCAATGGATTGAATGTCTTCATTTCACCATAAACACATTCCAGTGCACATACAGCTCTTCAATACCACTGCAACTTCTCATATAAAGTTGTACAGAAGCAACCCTGAAAAAAATACTGTGTTTCTGATGGTGGTGACCTCTGCTTTGTGCATCCATACTGTTTATTTGGAGACCCTGGAATCTATTCCAGGATGTAGAGGGCATGAGGCAGAGGACACAATGGGCGGGACGCTGGTCAATCACAGGGCGCACACACAAATGCCAACATAGAGTCACTAATTCACCTGCATATTTTTAGATTGCGGGAGGAACTCCGAGTCCTATTGCATAGAGACCCAAGGAATGACACGCGAACTCACAACCCTGCAGATTCTGCGGCTTTCTCTCTACTGTTTTGTCTATCGACTTAAAACTGGTTTTCAAATCTGGTACAGAAATCTAAAGTTTTTTCTAAAGTTTATGTTCATGTAAAAATGTTAAATTTACATTCAAATTTTCTCTATTTTAAAAGGACAACATAATCTTGATCTTCCATGTTTTGCCCAAGTGGCAATGATTAGAGATTGATCTCGGATTGGTGCGGTCTCTACCAGTGGCAGTTTATTCACGTTAAACTAGGAGAAGCGAGTTCCTATTGCCTGTGTTTCTGGGGCGTTTTCCTGCGTTGATCTAACTGGGGTTAAATGTGTTAAACAGGGAATGTTCCTGTTTATAAAGTCACAACTGCTCACAAGTCATGACAAAATATGGAGATATTGCAGAATATTTAAGTGAATTCAGTATATTTACAAGAAGACTCAAATATCTACATAAGGGTATAACAGAAGACATGCCCGTGACACGGCCAAAAATGGTTATTCTCTCAAACTTTCGGAAGGCCGACAAATGCTTTGTCCTTTTCTGAAGCAATAACAAGAATATTTTCACTAAAACAAAAACCGCTTTCACAGTGCCAAGGTGAATTCCAAGATGTTTTCCCTTTCTTCAGTGAGCGTCACACAGCCATTTTCTCTCAAAGTTCAGCTTCCACTGAAAATTTTATTTTATTTTTTTTCCTGAGGATCAGCTGTTAAGAACAGTGATTCTTCAGCTGTACTCCGTGGCATAATGCCTGGGATGATGAATTTAGTGATATCCTTCTTGTCCTCAGGAAATGGATATCTTTGTGATTCCCTGTGACTGCTGACTTGTTTTTAATCAATCAGTGACAACCTTTTGTCCAGGATATTCCCCTTTTCATTCTCGTTTGGAAAGAGAGCAACTGCAACTTCAGTGACATCAATTGAGGACAGTTTCAGGTATATTTCTATTTTGAAGCTTAAAGCTGGACTAAGTTAATCACAAGCTTTGAACCTTTTCATTTACTTAAATGAACAGCTCCCTGCTCCATGTTTTTAACAAACACTGTGCTGCTTTACTTTGCTGCCGAACTCCCTCATTTCCTCTGGCTTTCATCTCGCTAATCACCACAGCTCTGATACGTACGACTGCGGCCTCAAATTGACCGAGATCGACAGGGGAAGTTGCGCCGGAGCTCCCAGTGGCCGCCGATCAGATTTCAGAAGCAGAAATGTGGTGAGAGTAGACATTGAGTTGGAGAAGCACTGTAATCTAAGATCAGGCAGAGTCAAATGACATCATCGCATGTCAGCACTTGTACTGACATGTACTTACAGGAAGCTAACACAGAGACTGAGTGTTCCCTGTAAATACACAATGGGACGCTTAAGGCATAAGCTGCTTGTTTGCATCATTCTTGCATAGTTCCCGAAGAGCCAATAGTTCTGAGACATGCGTACATTGGTTGTTTTTGAACATAGCAAAGCAGATTCTTAACTGATATACAGTTACAGTTACATTGTGAGAGTTGTGAAATGCTTTACATTTCAACAGATCAGAGTAATTCCATCCATCCATCCATCCATCCAGCTTCTCCTAATCGTTTATCCTGGTCAGGATTGTTTGAGTAATTCACTTGACTGGACACATTGCATGTGTGATTGCTCCCTTTTGTGGCTGTTCTCTCTAAACACCAAAATCTTTGGCTATTTTACATTGTGAGTGAAACCCTTAAATTAAGTCCTTACCGTATTCCTGCAGTTGCTGGATCTGACACACTGCAGCCCCTCAGAACCACCAGGCCGTGAGGCCTCATGGCAGCAGGTAGGGACCGATGACCCGTTTCTTTGCTGTACAGAGCAGGGGCCTTGTTTTCCCTTTGTACACCAAAACATGGCCTCCTGGCCTCAGTGGATTCCTGCCTTTATGCGGAGGTGGCAATTTCAGGTCCAGAAAGTAAAAATCCAGACCAGGATTTTGTTGCAACCAACCAGCTGAGCATGAAGAGTCACAGTCACAGTCACAGTAAGTGGTTGGTTGAAACAAAATCCTGGTCTGGATTTTTACTCTCTGGACCTGAAATTGACACCTCTGCCTTTATGTCTGTGTATTTCTTCCCATTTCAGCTGCAATATCTGTTTCACCTCCAAGTCTTTCCCCGCAAACAAAATCCAATCAGCTTGCTTTCTAATTCTGCTTGGCCATTTTCAGAAGGTACTGGGTGGTAGAAACTAACCATATTTACATACTGGGATGATTTGCAATGTCTGATGTTAAACTTTTTCACCAAAAACATCGATGACAACAAAGGTATTTAACAAGCCTGCAACCAACAAGAAATGGCTTCCATTTGGCTCTCTGGCTTCTTGTTTAGTCTGCATCCAAACTACCTCAGCAAATGACCTGTTTGGGTTTGAGCGTCAGACACCCCACAGAGATGAGAGCCAGAAGTTTGCCCCCTGGCATCATGCAATCAGACAGACCACAGACTGCAGCGAAGATACAGAAAAACATGAGTCATCACAACCGCAGGTGACTGAGCTGTTCTGCACAGAATGGAGAGGTGTTGTGGTCTTAACCATTTAAAATGATTGTGAGTGGCTGCCCTGTGAGGTCCTTTAACCTGCCTTGAAGGCTGGACGTGTGTCTTCCCCTTTAACTGAAAGTTTTAAAAAATGCAGATACTGGCATTCCCTTTAAAGCAGGGCTATTCAAATTAGGGGCCTCAAGGTCCGAGCCCTGCTGATCCTCCAACTTCCTTTACCTGGGAACCAGGTGGGAAGCCTCTGGCCGATCAGAAACAGTCATTATTAAACTAAGTACATAGGAGAACTGAAAACACGGGCTGGATTTGGAATCGAGGTCCAGATTTGAAGAGGCCTGCTTTAAATCATAGGAGTCGTGATGTGAAGTCATCACCTGGCAGAAGATGAAGTCATTGGCCTGGAGTCGCTCTGTGGCAGCGAGCTTCCTCCCTGCCCCATGTTTACAGATTTTCACAGGAACAGGAAGTCGCCTCCTGGCTTGTCTGCCAATCAGCTTCGGAGCAATAAATCCATAGCACAATGCGTTTCAGATGGCAGCACGGTCACATGGACGCACCGACAGAACACCAGCTGGTCTGCATCTGCACCGAGCCCTGCATGCTGATGTGCTTTGTCTTGTTAGAGGGTGCTCATCCATTCAGTGCCCCCGCCTACACCCCCTATAGCATGGAGCTCGGTTTCCGGCAATGCGCTGCTATTCCTGCAGCTCATTTATCATTTAATTACACCTGGCCATGGTTAACAAGCTGGCACCAGAACCGACCAAATCCCTTCACTGTAGCAAGGTGTATAGGCATTTCAGAGCCTGCGTGGGATTGCCCTGTTTTATCTTATGCATAATGCACTTTACACTGTTTTTTCTGGGTCCCTTTTGGAAAGTAGTACGATGAAGAGACGTAAATGTCATTTGGTGCGATATTAGGCGAGCGGGCCGCTAAACTCCTCCGCAAGGAATTCATCTGTTCATGCTTGTCTGATAGAGCTAAACCACTATCGTAAGCGTGTCTCCAGACCCTCCCGAAAAAGTCCTAATGGTGGAATGAGTGCATGTCAGGCCTGCCAGGAAAATACAGGCTGCTTCATTTCGGAACTGCCAGAACTTTGAGCCGCTGAGATGCTGCGCTTGCGGTGGGCAGTTCCCGGGGATTACTGTAAGCAGTCATGCGTACGGTTGTCAAGTTGATGGAGGAAGACAACGCAAAGCAGCTTAGAAGTTTGTGTACAAAGTCCCTGTTACCACGGGACCCACAAAAATGCTTGGGACCCAACCCTATCGCTCAGCCCTGTACAGTCACATCCAGACCGTCTTCGTCGAAACCTGGTGGTCGCCACCCACACCTTAAAAATTCAGTCACCAGTTCTGAACCTTAAGTCCCTGCTACTCCTCCCCCATGATGCGCTCTTTTTATGCCAAAAGTCTAAACCACCTTCCAGATGGTTCTCTGTGACCGTGGGGTTAGATGAAGTACCTTCCCAGCAAGTGTAACGCCTCCCTCAAGGTCACTCATGACTTCCTTTGCAGCACATGATGATGGACGGCTGGGATTTGATATGGATTATTTAGGTTTCATTCAAGCTTATGCACATTAGTATATAGTCCGTGCCTGGATTCTCTCTTTTCTGTCCATATTATACTTTCCATAAGCCTGTTTTTCCATAATGAGACAGAGAGGGACTGTTTGCCGGAGCTCTGATGCCGCACACGCATATCACTGTATCCTCTTCTCTGCTTCGCTGCTATTCAGTGGTTCCGCTCTGATTATCGATCAACACAGTTCCAGGCCCGGCAGCCGGGTGCGTTCCATCTGAGTGCCGGACTGTCCGGATCTCGGAGTATGTGTCCATGGCACGTTTTCCCCCGACAGCGGCGGCTTGCTGGTTTCGGCTGCTCCACTGGCTCTCCGGAGCCCCTGGAACCCGTCTGCATTGCGTTACATAACTGCTGAGTCTGCGTGAGGGGCGGAGCCTGTCTATGGGGTGCATGCCTCTTAGAGGGGCATGGCAAGCAGTCAAGGTGAGCATGCATTTCGTTGATGGAGCCATGACTGAGGCCCTCAGACAGATTCATGACCTTTGTGCTTTTGAGGAACAAGGGGTGTTTCTCAAAACCAAGAACGCAAAGATCATACTTGTGATCTTGGCAAGGCCAGTCTTGCTAACTTGTCTCCAAAGAACGAACTTGGGGCGCAATGAATCATGGGATTGGTCTCATTTGGCGAGGATGCAACTGATGTATCCTTAGTATTTGGGGTGAAGCAAGACTGACATCTGGGTATTTTTACCGTCCTCTGTACCTCTGTCCTGGAGTATTGAAACTGGTCTTCAACAATGGAAGATAACATCAAACAGGTACACGAGAACACAAGTACAGTCAAGTACACATATTGAAGAGCACCCAATGACTAAAAGACTAGACAGCAATACAGCATTTATAAGAATAACATGTGACCTGTTAGGTTGTATTTGTTACCATAGAGGAAACGTGTGCAAATAAGAAACCTGAAGAATGCTGTCATAATATCCTGTGGTAGAAGCCAGTGACGCTCAAGATCTGTCTTTCTCTCTCATTCAAACTTCACAGGAGCTGCTTGGGTAAGTCTGAAGGTATAAGTTACCTGGTGCAGCACAATTTCAGCCCAATCATTATTTTTTATACATATATCATTAGGGAAAATTGCTATGGCATATTAGTGTAATACTGATTGTGCACATGGTTACTAACTGCTTATACTAAGCTTGTATATGGATACCACGTGTTTGTCATCCATAAATACCTGCAAAGAATAGCAAGCTTCTACCCGGCCTCTTTCTACAAGACGTGCTCAGTAACTATGACATTTTAATTGTTCAAATATATTTCGTTATGGGCAAAAGGTCATATTAATTCATTTCATTTCCATTAATGTGATTTCAAAGAAAAGAACTGGCACAATAGCCCTGACAAATGTAAGACTGTGTATAACATTAATAAGTGTGTTTATTGTGAGGTTGCCATGGTGATTTAGCGGGCACCATCATCATGTCCTCCTTCCAAGATTATTGGCCTTAATCTGGTCTCAGTTGTGTGTATCTGTGTGTGTTTGGATTTTATACGCTCGTTATTTGTGTGGGTTTCCCTTAACTATTAAAAAAATACTTAATAATGAAATCTTACTTTCTAAAATACTTATTAAATTTTTCTTATTAAATTTTTTTTTTATTTGCATAAAATCCTTTAGATATAGTTGTCCAGCCGACAGTTATTAGCATTAGCGTATAACTTTGGCATCAAGATTGTCAATTAGTATACTTCTTTAGAAATCAGTAAAGTGAAAGCACATTCAATTTCAAAATTAAATATTAACTATTCAAATTATATGTATATGGCATGTGCAGAAAGGGTTAACCAGAACTGAATTCTTAGTCTTCCAGCAACAGATGCTAGTTGGTGATTGTGCTGCACTCCCCACAGGGTTCATGCGGTTTGTCCAAAACCGAGTCTGGAATACTCCAAAACGTCCATGACAGGCTAGCCAAGCAGAAACTCACTAAGCTTCCCTGCATCCCTGTTCCATATGTTCATCACCAAGCCAGAATCTCTGTCTGTTCCACCTCGCTCCGGCTGATCTGTGCACCATCATAACACCAGCACTCTCCCAGTCTGCATGTTTACTGGCCACTCAGCAATGCTATGTTCATGAGATGTGGATGACCATTGCTTCCCTTACACCATCTGCACTGGTGTCATGTTTGAATTAGGCTTTTGAAATAATGTAGTGACCTTGTCACTATAGGGCTATAATTTCCTGGTAGTGCAGAGCATGCTGGGAGCAGAACAGTCAATGTTATTTAGTAGTTACTTGTGTTGTTTTATTACTTTGTTGTAATTTTTTTGCTTACTGGTGCTCTTAGCAATGTATCACATGCAAGTAGTCATTTTGTGTGGGTAAGGTTTAAACACACCGTTGGTGAACGGGCTAGCTGGATAGTAGAGCTTGGTAGGTTTCCCCTACATGGTTTATTTTGAGTGTAGGTTATCAATAAAATTCATTGATTGTGCTAAACCATAATCTGTTTTAGTACTATTTTCTTGCAGAATGTTGGCACAAAATTAATTGTGCCTTAATTAATGTTATGTAGCTGAAAGGCATCAAAAACAAGTTGAGAAAGTGTAAAATACTGGGCTTGGAGCTCTGTTTGGGCGTGTTCACTTCCTGGCTGACATTTCCGTGTCTGCCAGGCACCGGCGACCTGCTGGCCTTGCCAGGTGGCTCCCTCACCTGCAGATTCTCCGCCGTGAGCCTCTCTCTTCAGTGAATCACCGGGGAGGTCCGAATGCAAGCGTCCGTGACCTATTCATACCACATACCCATGCGTATGCACCGCTAGTTTAACAGCCTCCACGCAAGCATTTATTTCAATTTGAACGTGACCTGTGTCCTATATTCCACCTCTCCCTGTCCCCAGCCCTAAATCAATAATAATAATAATAATAATAATAATAATAATAATAATAATAACTGATACTTTATTAATCCCCGTAGGGGATTAACAACTGTGATACGGTGCCTGTGCTTTTCATTTTAATACAACAGGGTTGACAACTTTGGTCAGCGGACTGGACTCAGATTCTTAATGCAAGACAAGTCTGCACATGCATTTACACGTATGTTACAGTTTTATTACCTCATAAATAGTCTGTAGGGTTTGCAAACTACCCCAACGCTTTGGTCGTAGCTATAGTTTTATAATGGAATAATATAGATTTTCCGTTAGATTTCTGAAAGCATGAGTGTCACAGCAGATGCGTGAGAGTTGACAGGCCTGATACAAGCTTCTTTATAAATGTTATATAGTATTCATAACAGGAGCAGGATGTATAACAAGAGTTTTAGTACCAAACAGAATGAGCTATACAGCCCAGGGACAATTGCAGGGTTTTCTAAGGTGGGGGACATAAGAGGGCCCATAATTCATACAGCGGGGCCAATATGTTTTGAATCAGTGAACGACAGCGTAATCAGTTTTCAGGTGGGGCCAGGGTCCCTCTTGCCCCAACCCTGCATTTTCCCCGGGTGTAACCAGTTGTACACGTGGAAACAAAAACAACAAAAATTGAATGGATATAATTAAAGCATAAACAAAATATTTTTGAAAAAACAAAATAACATTTTGTAGTCAAGAGGGGGCCCCCGAACCTCAGGGGCCCCATGCAAATGCATAATTTGACTGATGGTAAGCCGATGTGTGCAATCTGGGAATATGCAATGGCTGGGATAAATCTGGGATGTGCACCAGAGACATCCTCCGGAGCCCGGAGAGCCACCCCAGAGGCACGCCACGGACCCCGGAGAGCCGTCCTAGACCCCATAGAGCTGCGCTTTGCTGGGTGACGCTTTCAAAAACCTGGATAAATGATCTTGCTGCCAGTTTGACATTATTGAGTCATCACCGGGACCCCAGAGCGTCTAAATAGCGGCGTCATGAAGCGTGCCTCCGAACGGCGTTCTCACAGTAAACATGCAATCAGCGTTTTTCACAGTCTGCCAGCCGGTGGCACGGCTTGAATAAACGTCCTTTCCACCATTTCCAAAGAAAACGAAAGCTGCCTGATTGAATAATTTTGCTGAAAGACGAGGAAAATGAATTCAGGCGCGTTTCCTTCCAACACTGCGTCGCGTGAGATTTGGACTCGGAATATCATTGTTTGTCCCTAAGCAAACACTGGTAATCAAACACGATAACATCCCCGGCAGAACAAGATGTCTGAAAATGATGTTTGTCAAATATCCTCCAGTAGTTATTAAATCATGCCAGGAACTGTGCTTATTATCCGTGTTTGGCACACAGGACAGCTGCTCAGCTGATTCCAAGAGTAATGATTTGTACTCATCATGTATGCCACCACGGGTGGTATGGTGGAGCTGTCGTCTCACACATCCAGGTTTTAGGGGCTTGAATCCCACCAAAAGTCTGTGTGTGAGTGTGTGCAAGTATGTGCCCTGCAATGCACTGGTGTCCCATCCAGGGTTGAACCCCAGCCTTGTGCTCTGTCCTGCCTGGGATCAGCTCCAGGTTCCTTCCTCTGCAACCCTGACCAGGATAAACGATTGGAAGATGGATGGAATTAATGTTTACCAAGTTGGCGATCCATTACAGCGGTGAGTAAGTACCCAGAAGCTGTCAGTAAATAAGATTTATGGATCCTTTTACTCATATTTACATTTTTAAGTCTAGTTATTGATATAAAGATTAGTTTTTTCATCTGCTGGAAGGACTCTTCCGTGGCTGTCTACAGAGAGCAGGGTGGTTAGGGTTAACATGGAGTGATTTTAATTGTATCGAGTCACAGCTGAGGAGATAAACATCAGGCCTGACGTGAAATCAATCTGGTCGGAGGCATTACTGGCCAGTCCCAAAGAATGCTGACCTAGGCCATGTTTTCCCAGTACAGACCAGCAGCATTTGCTTGTGGGACTGGGGGAGATGAGGGATGGGGAAAAGATTTTAAAAGCCTTTAACTGTGGTAGGGATGTCGGGGGG
>JAODKC010000082.1:14487875-14507236 GCA_026777985.1 Mormyrops attenuatus
TGGTTTGGTGTGGGTGACCTTTTTGGTTGAAATTTAAATTGGTCCAAAAAAAAGTTTGAATACCTCCATATAATGCCTGCCTGTTTCATCTCTTTTATATTTTGTTCCTTAACTCCCCCCCCCCCCCCCCACTTCCCTCCATTGGCTGTTATTTGCAGTCCGCGTGCATTTCACGTCTCATGTCCTGACATACCAATCATCTGAGGGCACATCGCCCACTTTGAACTTTAATACACTCACATCCATTTCAGCCTACCAGGTCATTCATTTTCCGAACATTACCGAGCGGTTCTGCATGCTGATTTTATCCCTGCATCCTATGTATCGATTTACTCAATAGAGATTTTTGAGAGTGGGATTCATCTAATAACTTCCTCGTTGATCAGAGGATCGAAAAATGAAAATTGCTGCAACTATTTGACTTGATTATCAGGGCTGCCAACTCTCACGCATCCGGAGTGATACTCTTTCAGACTCTCACGTTCGCGTAAGAAATCTAAATAATTCCATTATAATCCTAATATTAGCTACACCAAAGCGTTAGGGCAGTTTGCAAAACCTACAGACTATTAACGAGGTAATATTACTGTTAAATACATGAAATGCGTGTGCATGTGTGTGCAGACTTGTCTCGAACTGAAAATGTCACGCCAGCTGACCAAAGTTGGCAACCCAGGATCATAGGCCTAGATCTTTGAGGAAGATGTAGGTTGTCTGAACAATATATTTTGGGAGTGTCATATATTTATGTAAGTATATTAACCTAATAACTTGACTAAATAATTATTCATATGTTCTGCATCTGCAAAATGCCATCATTAAAAATGTTGTATTCTGTTTATATTAACTAAACAGCTGTAAACTGAATATCGTTTTCGTTATTCCGACCTTGGTCTTTAAAGCATTAAATTACATATTAAAGCCGCATAAAATAAACATAGAGATTGAAATATTTAGAGTCGCATAAACCCAAAAATCTGAAAGCACGTATTAATTTTTCTGTGTAATTTATGGAGTGATATGTTGGTACACGCATATTTTGGATTGAAACAGCATGATACAACAATCGCATGGGCATTTAATCTGTCTTGCAATACTGTATTGTTTAATTGTTTAATCTTGCGTTGGTTAAATTTCCCTAGTGTTAGAAATCCGTCTCTCCGCTTTTTGCACATTGGCGCACTGGCACGACCAGCCGCTCGTTTTCGGAGCGGGCTGCACTAAAAAGGAGCTCGGGGTGGTCGCAGAAAGCTAAGGCGTCAATAACGCTGCACTGTGACACACGGAGCCGGCCTTTATTTTCAATGGGAGGGGACGGCGCGAGGGGAGGGCGGGGGGTTTGGCGCGCGGGGAGGGGAGCCGGGGGTTCCTAGAAACTGCCTCCGCCGCTGCCGCCGATCCGTTTGTGGATTCAAACGGTCGCCGCCTCCATGTTGGACGGAGCGCAGGGAAACAGTCTCCGTTTCGGTGAAAGGTCTGTCGAAGACCCGGGATTAAGCAGCCCTCCGCCGTGACTGAGACGTTAACTCGGCAAGCCGACATATACAGACGGAGGCAGCTATTTTTTCAAAAAACATTTTTTTCTCCTTACACTAAGCTATAACCCGATGCGGAATCGAGCCCTCGCTTTATATAGACGCGAAACTTCTTTATTTTCTTTTTGTCCTTTTAAATGTGGTTTTTGACGTTCGCGTGTGTATAAAGGAGCCTGGTGATTGGGGGCCGGGGCTGCTTCGTGGTCGGTCACCGTTAGCTAGCTGGACTTGTGAAGACGGCTAGCTAGTTACTGTAAAATCAAAGCGGCTACGCCAGTTTGGAAAAGGGGGGTAAACATCCAGTTTCCATGGACAACACGTCCATAATAACCCAGGTTTCCAACCCCAAGGAGGAGGAGATAATTTCTTCAAGTCAAGAAAAAGGTAAGGTCGCTGTCTGCTGGAGCCCACCAGCTAGTCAGCAGTACTAGGTAACGCTCGTCCGGTACTTGGCTAGTTGAGTTGCACTACCGGCTATATGACTGGTTATGTCGCTGTCTAACTATTGGACGGGTTGGCGGAGAGAAGCAAGGTGATTTCATTGAGTTCGCCGGAGAATGCAAAGAAAAAGAGGAGAAATCAAAGACGGATCGGGAAACTTTTCTCGTCCGGTGGTGCCATTTCGCTAATTGATCGGCCCGCATGTTTACATGTAAAAGAATAATTAATGAACTCTGAAACGTGTGGCGCTTTACTGGCCACTCTCCGCGTTTTAATTCCCAGTCTTCCAGCTTGGATTGCGCTCGCGCAGGGCTAGCCAGCTAGCCCGAGCCATCTAAACATACGGGGGAGTTAGCCGCGCGGCTAACCCCGACCCTCGGCGCTCTGCTGGTAAATACGGGATTTGTTAGTAAATACTGGGTCTGTTGGTAAATATGGCCATTTCGGGCTCTAAATGTACTGTGATCCACAGTGCATAGGAGGTAGACTTCCTGTGCTTAGCTCCCTGCCTAGGAGATGTCATTTTCAAAACCACTGAGCGTATAAAGCGGCGGAGGGGTGCACAAAGCGACGGACGGCGTAACTGCTGTCGGCTTGCAGCATTGACCTGATTGGGGGAATCGAGCACGTCTGCTTCGGACTACAGCCTGTCGCGTCTGCTCCTGCTCTCAGACGTTACGGAGCGCATCGAGCTGGACGGCGAAACGTGCATGGCTCAATGGCTATTAGGCAATATGGCGCTTCGCCGTGCTGTCACCCCGCTCGGTTTTAGTTTCCAGAGTGTGTCCTCTCGGTTCGGTGGCATTTCCTCCTCTAATGACACCCTCAGTTCGGGGAAAGTTATTAATCCGCGTGAGGGTTCGATGGAGCTGAGGTTTGAAAGAAGAGTTACACGGATGTAATTAGGGGGCTGATTTCTAAAAGTAGTCTTCATATAATATATAATATAATATCAATAATTTGGCTTCTCATTGGCAGTGAACTTGATGTCTCCTACAGTTATGGTTTAGCAGTAGTAGATGTTACGTGACCATATGTTTGTGTTGATAAATAATCTAGCTCTGGGTGGTAAACTGAAATTTAAGTATGGTAGAATGTGCTTACTAGATAATGATATTTTTTTGAACATTTGAAAAGACTCCTGTTAAGTATCTCCCTGGGAGAAGTTGACCGCTTCTTTTTGCTACTGTATTGCAAAACCCAGAGGAATAAACCAGGAGATATGCTGTGATCAATTCACTTTTATTGGGGGTGTCTCTCTGTGTTCAAGTAACTTGAAGTGTTGCAATGGAGTCTCTCTGTATAAGTTATTATTCAGTATTTATTTGCACCTGATGTGTGCTTTTGGTTTCGCTTGCTTCTTCTAAACTGCTGTATTTTCAAATGTGGGCAGTACTCTTTTAAATCTAATTATAAAACTCAATTTACAGTTCCTTCTGGCTGATGTAATTAATTAGCTGTTTTAAATGGGTAAAAATGGAAGTGAAATATGTATGTAAACTGTAAGACCTCTCAAAATAAAAGTAGTTTTAAATACTCAGTTTACACAAATAGTTGTTATTAGCGCTTCGCCGATATAATGGATGAGTGATAAAACTGGTCAGTATTAAGGTATCACAAAATTGCCGGCATCATTGGACACGCACTGGTAATATCTCTAAACGTTTGTCATGAGAAAGTTCACCGCAGAAAATCTGAGAACTTGTCCTTCCTCTTATACCTTTCTACGCAGCCTGAAACTGTTTATTATGATCCCAGAGTTGTTAGTGATTGACTGAGAATGGAAATATTGTACTATGTCGCCCCAAGCATTAGCACACAAAGTGATTTTTTTAAAAAACACAGTTCATTTTTCAGGTCTTTTAAAGTAAAACAGACTGTTTAAAATGTCTCTTGCTCATGATTTCAACATTCTGAGAGTTTCTTCTTTTAAGATTACGTTGTAAAGCTGCTGAAGTGGCTTGTTAGATATTTATACTATACAGACTTTTCGTATGGCTTGTGTTTTAACTGTTATGTCAAGTATAAAACTGCAATCTGGAAATAATTTGGTTTGGTATAAGGTTTTGCATAGTTTTTGAAGGTTCTGTGAAGTCTAGTTTAACCTCATGCAAATTTAATATCAGTGGGTCAGTACATAAAGAATGTATTACTTAACTGGCCAGGATGATTTTTTCTGTTTGTTTGCATTTTAAGGTATTGTAGCTGTTCACCAAGGAAACATTTTCTCCAAGGTTTTACCTTGTGTATGAAAATTTTCAGCTGCAAGGTCATTGATGTTGACTTTATGCACTAATTACCAAGTTATGAAAAAATGTATGCATTGCGCACCTGGACGTAGTGCTATCCATTGTAACCGAGACTTCTAAACTTTAATCTTCTGTTTTTTTTGCATTCCATTAGACTCGTGGCTTATATTTCTGTACATTTAGCTGTTTGACTCGAACGAGGCAATGAAACTGCACACAAGCTTAATTCAAACTTTATGACCTTCTATTGCTTTATACAGGAGACTAGAGTATGTCGTTTTTCCCTCACTCTTAAGAAACATGACTGAAAGGGCTGATTTATTCTAACACTTAGAGCTGCAAAGGAAAAATGTAAACGGGCACCTGCTAATGCAGCAGTGTCGGCTGGGTAGATAACTTGTGTTCATCAAAATAACCTGTATAAAATTAAATGAGAAAAATGAGTGCAACATCTTTGTTTTATGTAATCTGGTATAAAATTACAAGTCCAACTTATCCACATAGTGCAGGGACTATTGTTAGTCTGATTTCACTATACAGACTTGGTCCTTATTTTGCTCATTCACTGGTCAGTGTTTGTGGATTGGGAAATGTATTTAAACACCACAGAGTTCTGTGTACCTGCGTTGTCTTCTCCATGTTAGGCACCTAATGTCATGATACTTGTATGACCGTGCTCATGGAGTGCTCCGTTCCATGGCATCCCCACTCTTGTGGGGGTATCCCATTTCCATTTCAGAAAGTGCTGTACAAGACAGAAATACCTCTACTGCAGCTGCCCTGTCACTCCTCTGACTCAGTCGGGCATTGTGAAAATTATCTGGTGCATTGATTATGGCCATTTGTATGAGCAAGGACTGGTCACAGTGGTGCCAAGGACAAATGTTGTGGTCATTTCTGCAGTGCCCTCTGTATTCATGCCTGTCCTTAAATCATCTGCTTATTTTCTCTAAGTAAAATGTTATTTTTGGTGAAGGGCAAAAGATAACATGTACTTACTTATCAGAGGTTTTGACTGTAATCCAATTTTGCTCTGGTTGCATGTGAACTTGAGGGTTTATGCTTTTAGAACAGGCGTCTCCAACTATCCTGAGACACTTTCGCACTGAATTTAAGGAACCTGGTCCCTGGTTAGAAGTTCCTGGGCTGTCTCGACTGGGGACTTCTGAAGTTCCTGGCCACTTTCGTGTGTTGCTTTCACACCGCACAACAGTGTGGAGGATGCACAAGTTGTTCTGTTGGTTGTTTGTGATCCCTCCCCCCCAATAACTATCAAAACGGGACACAAACTTACAGCAGAGAAGTAGAATCAGGTGTGTTAAAGGACTGAAGTTGGAGACACAGTTTATATATTGTTTAAAAAGGAAGCTTGATGACATTATTCTTTGAAGTGGTAATATTTGTTCTGGTAATTTTTTTGTTTTGCTTTAATAAACTGTTGATGTTCTCTCGTCCTCTTTCAGGTTATCCCATAGTTAATGTGGGCCAAAACCTAATTTTTGGAAGCGGTTGGTTCAATGCCCAAGGAGCTTCCTGTGGTGGACATTAATGGATGGCAATATGTTGTTTTTGTTACTAGACATTGTTGTATATCCAGCCTTACACAGTATCCCATGGTGTATGGAATTGGAGTTTGACTGCATTCTTTACAAAGTCATTTTATAGGAACTGAAATACAGTTTGTGTAATATTCGTAAAAACTGTTATGATGAAATAAAGAACATAAGAACAGATCTTTCCAGAAATAGCATTTAAGTAATTATTTAGAGGTGACTTCCCAGCTTGTGTATTGTAATCTTACGAGCTGTTCTTTTTGGCACACATACCATTTTACCATCATCACTTTTTGATGTCTTTTTGCGTAATCCTTTGGAAAGAAAACAATCCCACATTTTTGTGACTGTTAATAGCAGTCATGTTTCCATTAGATTTAAGTATGCGTCATGATTGTTTGAATGGGTCTGAAGTAGGGGTGGGCGATATGGCTGTAATATATCACGATATTTTTGGTCACAATCACAATCCACAGTATAGATCACGGTTTTTTTGTTTGCAAACCAACCCAGTTGTAATGTTAATTAACCATAACCACTTAACCAGCTATTCTATCCTTGCAACAAACACTGCTTGTTATATTAAACTTAAGGTATGTAAATACTGTGCGTGTAAAAAAAGTGCTTTTTATTTTTTATTTTTTTACAAAAGTTTCAAAAGTTTTGAGTACAAAAAACATTTATCAGTTTGTTGTTTATAATAGTGTTACGTATTGTTGTATCGCGATTCTTGTGATGACTCTGAAACACGTATTGTGGATGCAATTACAGCTGGTCACCATAAATTGTCATAACGCTCACCAGTAGTCTCAAGTGTCTAGTTAAAGCAGGAAGTAAGTTGAGAAGTGACCTCATTCTGTATTACCGGCTGGCCCGTCTCTTGTTGTAGGCTTGATAATTGTTTTGCTGTGAGAAGTGAAACAGAGTAAATGTACATTGCTTCCTCCTGGATCACTCATGTTTTGTCAGCAGTATCCTCCTTGTAGTGCCACCTGGAACCTTGCACATTCCTCTTATCTCAGGGAAGACTGAATACTTCATATTTTGTTACTCTTTTCAGTCCCAAAATGAGAGTTACATCACAAAATGTGAGCTTTAACAACATAAGCAATTGCAGGAGATGTAGATGGCTGTTAGTTAACCACAGTGATCTGGTGCGAAAACTTGGTGATTTCATCAGCAAGAATAAATCAAGGTGCAGTACTTCTGGCAATATTTTTCTCAAGGTTTTTAAAAATTCCTTCACTCGTTAGTATTTCAATCTGTTTCATTCGCTGTGTTCAACCACGTATTTGTATTAATCAACGCAGAAAAACTTCACAGCTGTCACAGTGGTGCAGTGGTGACTTACCTTTTTGTAGAGGTTTTTTAAGGTGTCTCATACCCATCTGATTGTGGGGGGCGCCAATTTAATGATGGATTACTTGTATAATACCTACTAATCATGATCGCTATACCATAACAGAGCTTATCACATGAAGGGCATGTAGCATTGTGAACAATAAATCCCCCAGTTTATTTCAATTCTTAGGGTACCTATGTGTTATCGTAATGTTCTCAGGTTAAGTGCAGCCTAAGCGAAGATTCTCTGTTTTTTTTTGGCCAGGTATGATTAAGTTAATGAGCCCTGCAGTGCCTTAAATAGACTGAATATCACATGGGGGGGGTGGGATGGTAAAGGTGTTTGCAGAACCGGCCAGGTTGAATGCAGGTAGTGGATGGTACCAGCTGAAAGCCAGTCCGGCCGTACTGCACGGCCGCCAGTGACCGTAAGCTTAATGTTTGGTTCATCAGTCCTCTGAGCTGCCCCCCTGCCTGTCAGGAGCCGTGGCACGAATGACCCTCTGGATGGAACATCATGAAATGCACGCCTGAATGAACGGAGCAGTTCTGGCAGTCTAATAAGCTTACTGGTGACTCCCTCAGCCTCTCTCCAGTGCTTTGCTTTTTCTAGTGCAGATGGATCTCAGCAGTTACCGACAGCATTATCCCCAGGTAACAGGATGCTCATAGGATGATGGGCACACAGATTCCTAGTTGATGCCACTGTCTCATTATTTTAAAAAGGTTCTTTTGTTTACTGAGGAAAAGAGAGACTTTGCATCATGTCTGCCATAGTTTGGCTTTTTAGCTCTTTTTAAAGTGCTGGTCTTTTGACTTCGTTTTTAAATGTTGCTTATGGCTGTGGCAGCCATCCATCTTCAGGGAAAAGCTAACAGTCTGCCTTGTAACCACCG
Organism: Mormyrops attenuatus; assembly: GCA_026777985.1. Taxonomy (NCBI): domain Eukaryota; kingdom Metazoa; phylum Chordata; class Actinopteri; order Osteoglossiformes; family Mormyridae; genus Mormyrops; species Mormyrops attenuatus. The sequence continues at coordinate 14,495,891 of JAODKC010000082.1, forward strand.
GCATTGGATGACACATCAGTAGTGCAGGTTCCCTGAAACACAGATAAGTAGGGCAAACACCAGGTTCTGTAAGGATCACCATTGTACCCATGTGGTTTTTGAGAATAAGTACGAGATACTGAATTTGATGTCTTCTGTAAAGCTAAGTAATATTATTTTAAAAATGACTTTTTTCTTGTGCTGTATTTGGCAAGTTAATCAGAGACCATTTCCAACACGTGGGAAGCATAAACTGAGTTGTCAGGGGAAGCCAGCGGAAGAAAGGAAACTGCTGAGAGAGGAGGGGGGCAGAGTGACAGCGCTAGCGTGTGGAGCGAGCTCACAGGGTGCCTGTGTGAAGGATGTCCTGGTCACTTACAAGGCCATCACACTAACGCACCCCCTCCACCCTGACTCCCATTTGACAGTGTGTGAAAATACCACAACAGCTGGCGTTCAGATGACAGAGGCTGCATGAATGCATGGCATGGTTTGTCTCGTTTCTTTCTTTAGCCTGGTTGACAAGACTGACCTGCCCTCGCCCAAGTCGGCATCACTGCCCAACAGTATTGTGCTCGGGTGGGTCACGTGGGGCAGGGGGTTGGTGTCAAGGCGGCTCTAACTGAATGTACGTTTAAGCACTAAAAGAGTGGCCCTTTGCGCAGAGATTATTAGGATTGCCTTGTTACTACTTTCAGAAATTGCTCTGAAATCATGCATTGAAATGCAGAGATTTTTTAGCTGTTCAACCAAAAATATCGGTCAATTTCACCTAAAATAGGCACCAAAATAAACCTTGAAAAACATTTCAGGATTTTCATAGCAAAATTCCACAATCAGTGGCAGGAACTCATAATGGAAATTAAAGTGAGTAACTTTAATTTGTTAATTTTTTCCCCAATACCCATATCTGAAGATCTGCTAAAGATAATGATAAATCTACCTGTCTGGCACCTAGTGATATCTGCAGTTTGTGGTGAATGGCTCACTGGGCTAAGTCTCTACCCCTTCTCAGAAGCTCGACGGTTTAAGTCCTGGCCTCAGCAGAACAATCACATGTCTGTGGGCCCTTGAGCAAGGCCCTTAACCCCCAGCACTAGGGCCGCTGCACGTTGACTGACCCTGTGCTGTGACCCCCAAGCTATGGGAAAAACCGGGAAGGTGTAAGAATTTCAATGTGCCTTTAGTTGTACTTGTGCAAAAGGCAAATAAAGGATTTACCATTAGGTCGATGTACGGGTATTTTACATACAATAGCACAAAGACATATTTTGTGGTCCAAGCAGTATAACTGCTGAATCCCTGTTGCTTTTATCGTTTGTAATATAGGCGTTTTCCCATGTATGTGTAGGCAGTTTTTAGACTCTTACACTGTGCTACATTAAAATGTGTGAGCTCCAGATTTTCGTCTTGGGTGGAGCGGGAGTCGGAATAGCCTGACGTTCATCGCGGACTGACATTTCCTTCGCTGTTATGAATGAAAAATAAGTTTCCTGTTATCCCTGGGCTAGGATTCATTCAGGGTTCTGCAGCTCATTGATGTCAGGTGACAGGTGCATCACCCAAGTGCTGCACAAGCAGCTCTCAGAACCCTCTGGAGTAGTGTAGCGGAAGCAGCTGTCCGTCCATCTTACAACCACTTATCCAGTGTAGGCTCATGTGGTATTCCTATATACATTTAATTCAGGCTATCGATTATTTTTACAATTTATCGAGGAATCTGATATAAGTATTTTGTTCAAGTGTGAGAATCCTTGCATCTGTATATGCTGCTAAGGTAAACATTTACTGAATAGTTCAAAATATAAAATGTAAATATATAATTGACACATGAGTATGTTCAACATGCTGTCAGTTAGGGCTGGGCAATATGACGTCAAATCAGTATCATGATTGATTGAACATTTTACCTTCCCATTAATGAACAGTTATTTGTGTTTTTTTTTGTCCTTTATATTTCTTTGGCAATGTTTGTACTGTAAATTTTTTCTAGCTAAAGACTGTATCTCTTTGAGTTTAAAATAATTGAAGGAAACACAGATGAACCAACTATGGTTATTCATTGAATAGTTCAAACTACTGAAATCAAAGCACAAATCACTTGAAATGAAAATATCTTAACTAAAATGTCTTTTTTTCCTTTTCATTTAAAAAGCACGTTCCCTAAAAATGTAGTGATTACTATAAGCGGTTTCCACAATATTTTAAATATTGCTAGTGTTGAAACGGATTTGTGGTATTAACTTTGGTAGCCGAAACTGTTTTCTTTTCGCAATGTTTACATTTAACCTCTTTTTGTTTGGTGTGGTCTCCACTAAAGCCACAACGTGTCCAAACGACACACTGCATTTTTCTTTGGTACAAGCTTTGGAGTTGCTCAGTCGGCTCAGTATTTGAGTTCTCCTCTATGGTGCTTCCATGTCACAGACTGGACAAGACAGAGTCACGTAACAACACACGCAGTAGTATATCTTTAAGGGGACGGTACATTAACAGAATATTAAAGAATCAAAGTAACCGTCATGGGCAAAATTACGTTTATTTTAGTGGTTCTACATCTCGTTTTTGATTAATTTTCAATTAATTACCCAGACCTACTGTCAGTGGTGAACACAGTTGAGTAATCCTCATATAACTGTCCATACGGAATAGTTTACATTTTATTACCTTTAATTAAGATCTTTGCATATAGATGTGTATTGTTTTTTCAACATATTCCGTTAAGATGAAAAATTCAAGTTATTGTTAAGTCTTTTTAAATTCAAGTTCCACTAAACTCAGCTTATGTTTCACTGTATTGAAAATATTGGTCATGTATTACTGAATCAATTCATATTGCAGTAACATTCCATTGGCAGAATTGAATCACTGCCTTGCAAAATCGAAATCAAAATTGTATCATGACAAAGCTTTTGACTTACAGCCCTACTAGCAGTTAGGTCCCCTCAGTTTATAGAGGAACTGTATTCAGCGATACTTTAAAAGATTCCTCAAATGAGAAGTAGTGGTTAAACAGTATAAAACTACAACTTTCCCTTCTGTTGATAAAGGGCGCAGCCATCTTGGATTCTGAACTCAGGATCCTCTGTGCGGCTCCGAGATATTTTTCGGATCTCCGAGAAACAGGACAGCGCGTGTCGTGACTTCTGGCTTCAGAACTCGGAATCCGACTCGGAATATGAGTTCCGAGGGCAAATGGAACAACCAAAACTGCCCGAGATGTGTTGACAGTTCAGGGATTTTGAGTCATTCTGCACTGCAGATGGGTTAATTGCGTTAAAAATTTTAATCAGATTAATGATGATGATGGATTAATCTGCATTAACCCGTTAATTTTGACAGGCCTAGTGTTTATACAGCTCGGCAACCAGTTGTCCTTTGTCTTGTTATCAGCTCCTGTACAGGGAGTCCCCGGGCTATGAACGTCCAAATTATGAATAACTAGTACTTACGAATGAACTGCCATTAAGCCTATAGTAAAATTTCGGCATTAGATACAATGGTTCGTCGAACAGAAGCACTACTTTTTGACGCTCATGAAAACATTACGTGGCTCCAGCAGTTTGTCTGCTTGAAGTACGTAACGTATGCGGTTACTTTTTTATTATTATTTATTATGTGCTGTGTTATTGTTCTGACTTGCCTACAAATTTGACTTAAAGACTGACTTAGGGAACGGAACTCGTTTGTAACCTGGGTACTGCCTGTACTCAGATTAGTCAAATCTCCTAGTACATGTTTTTAAAATTGACTTCTAAATGACTTATTTGAAGGAGGCTGCAATTGCAGCGGTGAAGATAAACCACTGTCTCCACATAAAGAGTCACTGGAGCTTTCTGGAATTACCCGCCTCTGAAGCTGCCTGAGAATCTAAAGCTTCTTACTTTTTATAGCCAGCCTGGAGAACAGAAACAGTTATGAACTAAAGTAAACTGGCTCCCGCAGAATTTATTCCCTACTGATGGATTTTAGTGGCTGGGTCAAAGTGTTAACATTGTGCAATGTTTTGACAATTATCAGGGACCTGATAATTTGGTGGAAGATCCAATAATCCTACGAGTCACTCCTCAAAATGTTAGCTCTGCGGTTTTCATGACCACAACAATATCAACAATATACACAGATATGTCTGTGCAAACAGAACAAGACCAAAATGGTTGCTGGGGGAACAACTCACATTTGTCTTTTACTGTAGGATTCCAATGACAATTGAGTTTTGACTGTTTTAGGGATCTGATGGTATGGAGGTGATCAGGAAAAAAAATCTCAAACTGTTCTTGTAGCCCTTTAAGGTTAGTCCTGCTGAAATGGACACTCCGGGATACTCCCAAATTGCTGAAATGCAGTGACATTCACAGATTTTTCAAGGGGCAGGTACCCGACTAGGAGATCATGGCTAATTTGCCCGCTTGGGGAGGGTTCCCTTTTAGCAGATTTTGAGTTTGAGTTATCAGAAAGGGGCCTAAACCTGAGAAGGGACGTGCTCTTAATCAATTCAGTCAAAATGGGCAAGTGCTTAGGTGCCCCCCCGGTACATGCCTGTTGAGAGGGATTCCAGCACCACCAGATGAAATGTCTATCGTCACAAAATTTACTCTCATTACATTGTTCCAGACACACATTACGACCCAATAAGAGCTGTTTTAACTCTTCCCAAAGTCTTGCAACTTACTAATCTGGTTTCCATAGTCATGGTCATGAATGCACTGACTAAATTGGACTTCAGAATAAAACTGGATGACATTATCCTAATAACTTTTTAAATGGTTTAGGTATCACAGTATGGGCAGCACTTCGCGGTAATCAGATTAGCACAGCTCTGTTAGAGCATGTTAACGGCCAAGTAGAAACAAGCCCCAGCCCCATCTAATCGGGACTTGCCAAGCCTGCTGTAATGATAAAGACTTTAGCAACATGTTTATATCATCAACCTTTTCAGCCTTTCTGCAGTTGCATGACAAACATTTTCAGCATCTGCATACAGGGATCAGACTTCAGTTAGATTCCAAGGCGAACTGGCTGATTTTATTTTCGTGTTTGTACATACCCTTGCACCTCAATGTTTAGTAGTCTGCCACATTGAGATGACTGTTGGTTAGTTATAGCTCAGGGTTCCCATTCGTCCTGGAAAACCTGAATATGTGAACATACTCGTTTTATTCGTTTGCTGAAATATTTTTCCAGGACATTTTTTTTTCTCTCACTTTCCATGTGTTTTCCATGACTGCGAAATTGGTTGACTATTTTCCAGGTTTTTCAGATCGAGTGGGAGCCCTGTAGCCTGTCATTTGAAAAATAATCCCTCTGTATCAGAAATAATAGAAGACATGGCTTCAGTTTTGTGGATGGTGACCTAGTGATAGTTTGTCAATATATTTTTTACTTTAGTAGTTCATTTTTTGAGAGCAGTGGTAGCAGGTAGAATAATTGAGGAGAAACTAGATTTGTGGGCGAATATTACATGTTCAGATCCCGGCAATGAATGTAGAAATATATATTCCTTTGCAATTAACATTGGGCATAGTGGTGGTTAATCAAGGGCTGTCTGCTCTCAGTGTATGCTGCATTTAAGCTGCTCCCCAGCATTCCATATTCCAACATCTTTGGAGGGAGGTAATTTATTTGAAACCTAGATGCTGAAAAACTTTGGTACAGTTGGTTGCATCACAGCATGGAAAAGCAAGAGGTCTCCCAGGCAAGAACAAATAAATTGTAGCTAGGTATATTTTTATCGGTTCCTTCCACTTCAGAATAAAACATGAAAGGGAGTTTTATGGATCGTGGTCAGTTACAGTGAAGTAAAATTAGGTTTAAGATTCTTTACTACTTTTAGCTTGACCAGAGCATGTGTGTCTTGCTGGCTTTTGAAGGCTGGCTTTTTAGAGTACAGCTCACTCCAGGTGACAGGGATCATGAGTTCACACCGCCAGTGGCATACTTAGGGTACATGCCTGTATTATTGCTGTGATTACGTAGTGTGGTCAGCCCCTTTTGTTAGATTGATGCGTTATTGCCATGTGGCTACCTGTTAGTGCTCTCCCTTAGCTTTGGACTGTATGTGCTATGTGGGTTGGATCCTGCTAAAGATATTTGGGCAGTATTCTGTGTGTCCTCCCCCCCCCCCCTTTTTAAAGAGCGGGACTCAGGAAACCAAGTGGGAGTTTTATAATGTACACAGATATGTCTGTGCAAACTTCTTGTATCTAAGAGTTGTATCACTTCTGGTTTATGTTATAATCAACGTTATGATTATAGACCAGACAGTTTCAGCTGCATCTGAAAATGTCTTGATTTTGAAATGAATGATTTGTAGGTAGAATATTCTGCTTTTGCCAAGTGATACTCAGTTTTGAATGTGGTTATGTGCTTACCCTGACCTCAGTTATGAAAGGCATCTACTACGACTGCGCGATTAGAGCTGTAACGTACACGTTCAGGTGTTCGATTATGGTAAAAAATCATAATCACGATTATTTTGTTTGTAGCATGTTTAGTTGCTGTTCATCAAAATATAATATTTTCTATGCAGTAACTAGCTTTAATGGGTTATTTCAACCCATATTGTGTGAGTGGTTTTATTGGTTATTTGATTTTTTGATGCCCATTTATGCCCTCCCTGCTCGTCAAGAACTGCCAATCACTTCAGTCAAGATATGCAGTGCCTTGTACCTGCTAATGAAGGCAAACATGCCAGAAAAATTTAAATTTCAAGAGCTTTGGCTACAAAATGATGACTTACGACTGTTAAGAGTAGATGACAGAAAAGCTAAATGTAAAGCTTATAAAACTTGTGCTGATCTATCAAATATGGCAGAGAGCCGTTCACAGCCATGCAAACGGTAATTGATGGGTTTACAATACTGTGGCAGATTTTTGTATGCTCTGCACAAAGGCAGCCTGTTTTCCCATTCATTTTAGGTCATGGAAATTCAGCTTTTTAATTGGTGAAAGTCAGGAAAATTTGACTTGACTTGGTTTGAACCCTGCATTTTTTAGTACGCACCATGAAACTGATTAATACCTTTATTGACACAGGCTGAACCTAAACTCACAAGTAGATGTTCAACATGGAAAACATTATCTTAATTGTGGCTGAGAGCTGGTTACGGCTTGTGCTGGTTACAGTCGGTCATAATTAGTGGTTTGGGATCCCAATAAATTGCACCAGCACTAGAGGGATCCTGACTGTCTGCTCTTTGATATTAAACTCGGATATGTTGCTGAAAACCCATCCGATGTGCTAACTCAATTGAAACGACATCACCCGAGTCTGTGTACAACTAGAGCAAGCAGAAAAAGTCTCTGCAAGTTTCCCCACTGCATCTAAGGTGCATTTGCCAGGAAATTCAGACCCCTCTAGAAAATAATTACATCCTTGGTTGTAGAGAGCACTGGATATTTTCATTATGATTATGATGATGTTATATTTTTGATATTTTAAAATTTATTTTGCATATTGCATATATTGTCTACCAGTAGTCTGTCAGATAAGCTGGTGGTGTGGCTGTCAGTTGTGCCAACTCAAATCATTTGCTCTTGCTCAGTATCACCCCCCTCCCAGCAAGAACACCTTCACGAGTGGAACAGAGTTTTTTTTTCTCCCTAGGTTGGTTTCCCTTTTCCTTGCTAAATGTTCAGTGTATCGTGTTTTATACCACTTATCTAACGACATTCATCTGAAGTAATTACAAGAGATGAACTGATCATATCACCCAAATATCGATATCAATACAGCAGCAATCGACCTTTGGCCGATGGTTACAAATGAGTCTGTTTACTGCCAATAATTCCCTTTCAGATGGTGACCTATGTTGCTTTGCGCACCTGCATACGAAATGGTTAGAAAAATGTCTATTCTGTGGAATTTTAATGTTAGTGAAATGCGTTTTGCAAATATCGAGGAGGATCTACTAATAAACATTTCAACACAACAAAGATTGTTCCCCTTAAGGCGGCGTAGCAAGGAGTATGAAGGGTTTTTGAAAAACACATCTGTTCCTATACAGAAGGCTGCAGTACTGCGGAATAACGCTAGTGTGTCAGTAACACAAACATTTGATGATAAGAAAATCCAGTGCAGACTAGGGCTGCCCCTAATGATTATTTTTCTATGGATTAATCTATTGACTATTACCGTTTGGTCGATTAATCTAAATAAATGATTAATTTTCCTCCAGATAACCAAATAGATCATTTAATTGGATTTTATTTTGACAGCAACAAACTGTATGTTATTGCAGGGCTTTTAATAAGGGACGCTGGCTTTTCGGCACTATATGGACATTATTTTCACCCACAATTCGATAAGCAAATTAGTTCTATGCCTAACATATTAAGGAGGTGTGTAAGTTGGTAATCCGTATAAATTCGGCGAATCCTTATGCTTATTCAATTCGGTTAGTGGAGCACGCCACATGTGACTTTTGATAAATCATGGAAACGATAAACACTGAAGTCAAGAAAGGGACAACTCAGCAACCACAACGTCTTTTTAAAGATGAGATATTGTGGACAAAGAAGGTAAAAATGTTGGTAGTGTGACACTGCTTTTTGCCGATTTTATGTGTTTATTTTTATATAGTTTTCATTTTTATTTCAGTTCACTAATTATTTATTTTTTTATGAACACACACTGGCACTGTCAATCCACACAGGATAAGCCCAGATTTAAGCCTAAACATTTTCGGAAACACATATTCAATGGATATTCTAAGGGAGCAGGCAGACAATAATGCTTTGATAATTTTATTTAGCAGCTACAAGGACAAAAATATTAAAAAGCTCTCTGTACTAATGATAATTTAACAAGCATGAATAGACACTTAGGGTGGTTTTGCTTATTCAAAGTGACATCACACTCCCAAGATCAAGATCTGCGTTTGTAACGTTTTGTCATACATATGAAATTCAACACAATCAATCTTGAGAATCTGGCAATGTGATGTTTGGTGCATACGCTAATAAAGCAAAGCAGAATCTAGCTTGGCCGAAAGAGCAAGTACAGTGTCAATTTCAGAGGATGACTTGTGGAGTATGCTACAAAGTGAGTTTTACTTGGAGTTGGCAAACCCTGATTGCTGCCATCAAAAATGGTAAAGTGGTACCATGATGCTGATTATCAACTCACAAGTTATCTCTGGTTTTTCTATGTGGATTTGCATAAAACGGGCGGTCTCAGCAACAGGTATCCAAAGTGACCAAAATATTGCCTTGAATATTATCACAAAAATTCCGTGATATATCGTGATACAATTTTAATACCATATTGTCCACCTTAGCTCTTGTAATGCCAGAGACAACACAAACAGCATTAAAATTCCATTTGAAGGCATTTCAGTTTTTCAGTACTCTGCCTCATAGTCATTCATAGTGTTTGTACACAATAACTGCTAGTTACTCTCCAACCAACTTTAATCGGTTGTCAGTGAAATAACATTAAATGTCAGTTTCTTTAGCATTTATCAGTTGAATTTGTCAGTGACAACATTTATTTATTTATTCCCTTTTCAAATGAACATATTTTTTTGGTCTGTATAGCTGTGCTTTGTGCAGTTCACCTTCTGTGTGTCCTGCAATGTTTTGCCATCTAGTCATGCTGTATACTAAGGATGTAAAGGTGCTTTGATGCATTGTGAAAAATCAATTATTACGGTAATGATTCAGCTGCATTGATCTGAAGTGTAGGAAATTTTAAAATAAATACTTTTGCCCCCGCTGTCTTAAAAAAAAAAAAAAAAAGGGCATTCACCAAATTTTAAGGGCACTTTTCAAACATGGTAATTAATGCATAAAGTTTTTTTTTTCTTTTTAATATTGGGGACCGCTATTTAAAATTCAGTATTCTAAGTTAGCTGCTCCAGAGCTAAAGGCTCAGCCTATAAAATAATAGGAGATCATTGCATTGGATGATCAGCTGTTTTATGTAGTGTAGTATGAGGGATTTCACAGGCTCATTCACTGTTTATAATATGTGCCAAAGTACTGGCCCTCAAAATATGTATAATTTCATTATTAATTCTGGCCCACAGATTGTTCTTTTATTTTCCAAAAAGGAACACCACATGCATGTGCTTGTGCTGGTTATCAAATGAATGCTGGGCACATGTGACCTTGAGGGAAAGCTGCTAAAATGCAACTTGATATGCTTGGTCACATGGTTAGGAGAAAAACATCCAGTCATTTTGAGGAGTACTGTCTTTGCTTGTTTGAAAAAACTTCATTGTGGTGATCCCCTGGAGGGTAAAGATCCTGTCTTTATTATGAACGAGAGAGAATAATTAAACAAAATATCTAGTATTTGTTGTAGCTACCTAACTGCATCGCTTTTGGCCCATACTTTATTTAACCTGGCTCCTTTAAAGAGCAGGGCACTCAGAGCACTCTTTTCTTGGCCTCTGTTTGTGGGAGCATGGTTACATGAAGTTAGAGACATTAGTAGTATGTACGGGGCTGTGTCACTAAATGTCCTAGCAACCATGTTATGGAGCCATAAATGTGAATGCAGTGTTCTGTGTATTCAGTCCACTGTTTCCACTCTGGGTTTAACTGAATTCTTCAATAGTTTCTTTTTCCCAGTTGCTCACCGTAAACTTGTTCCTTGATTCCAGTCATATGCACCTGTGGTCTTGTGTTTGTTTTCACTTGCCCTGTAAGGTTCCTTCAGGGTTTGCCGTGCTGCTTTGTAGGGAGGTCCTTCTGTTAAACCGGTCTCTCAGTATTTATTTTCTTTCAGTGGCATCAGTTACTGTCAAGCTCGTTTGCGGCTCTCTGAAATGAAACCTCTCCCTCCTTTATCTCTCTCCCTGTGATTAACTCTGTGCACCTAGTTAGACATTTCCTCAAAACATAATAGGTCTCTAGTGAGTTTTAGCCAATTATTTTAACTATACCTGCCGGGAACTGCCAAGTACTACTTTTGAGTCCTGTTCAAAGTGATATCAATCTGGAAGTGGAAATCGCATTGCCCTTGAGCTTTCTTTGGATAGAGGTGTCAGGAGGAGGATTTATGGAGGATGATGTGCCACCTCCCGTTTCATAAGCTCGTTAATATTTAATTAATAGGTATTATTGGTAGAATACAGACTCCTTAAAACTTAAAATCAGCTAACGAGTAATCCTAATTGTGGCAGTGAAATGCAGGAAATCAGCCACATCTGAGTTATTTGCTAAAATTTGCCTTTTGCTAATGATAAATGACTTCTTGTTATTTCTACAGTATCATACAAGTGCTTGATAAAGGCCTGCTTGACAGTTGTGGTGATTAATAATGGTGATGGTTGATAACAAGGTGATCCACGCAGGGAGTAGAAATATAAAGTACAGATATTTTATGGGTTCCACGGAAATAAAGGTAGCTGATTACGAGAA
>JAODKC010000082.1:14517524-14530826 GCA_026777985.1 Mormyrops attenuatus
CCCCCCCCCCCCCCCCCCCCCCCCCCCCCCCCCCCCCCCCCCCCCCCCCCCCCCCCCCCCCCCCTGTATCGCCACCCTCTGCATTTCATGTCTTCCAGCATCTTATGTGGCTTACCCAGGCTCGCACTGGAATGTCTCGCAGTAGCCTGTGTGTCCATGTGTAGAGGGGCACTGCAGGGTGAGACAAGGATTGTTTCACTGTCAATTCATTCAGACATTTAGGAGGCCTCTGTCTGCTTTGACTGATGGACATTGAGAGCTGTGCAGTATTCAGTGGACATTTGATTCACGCATCCCGCCACCAGAGATACTGTGATGAACTGGGATGGGTGTCCTGCACTTGACTTCGCAGGACCTGCTTACTGATAGTGTCTAATCAGATTGGCCTTGTGACAAATGTCTCTTGCGCCTTGAGCACAAGAGTTTTCAAGGCACAGGAAATCTAAAGGGAGGTTGACATTTTGATGTCTGCCTAGCCTTGCATCCGTTCCCAGTCAGAAGCACCTAGAATGTTTGCATCGTCCCCCTCAGGTTGTTCCGGGGTTGATTTGTACAGTTTTAATAGTCTAGTTCAGCCATAACAATGTTATTGGTGGCCTGTCTGGCTTGTATAGTGCCTTTCCGTTGGTATGTATCACTGCAATCAGCCAATCCACCATTGCCATGACAGCAAGCCTGAGCCCTGTTGCTTGGCTGTACAGTGCATGTATGCGTTCAGCTCTGTTATGCATTCGGCCCGTTTCTCAGACAACAGGAGAGTGATTCTTCAGACTCGAGCTGCAGGTCACCGATTTGGCCCACGTTTCTGCTGCTGTGGGGAGGCAAAAGGGGTCGCGGGGTCGCAGTGCAGCTGGCAGTGCTCTCCCTGGGGCCCCACATTGGGGATGGCGGGGGTGGGAGGGTGGTTGTGGGTGTGGGTGGAGGTGGAACGCAGCCTCTGTATAGGCTGCCTGGCTCCCCGCCACCCCTCCCGTCATTGCTCGCCGGGAGTGGGGAGCCAAGCCTGTGAAATGGAGGTGAGGGGGAGGGGCACGGGGGCCGTAGGCGGCGTGGTGGCTCGCTTTTCCGCCCTGATCTATTTCTACAGCCCCCTCGCTGATGACCTCAGCACTGCTACTCAGGCCTGTGGTGTGGGTCTTAGAAAAAAGGGATTTTAATTAGAGCCTGGCTCTGCGTAAACCATACAACTGACCATGATATCGCTTTCTCTGGCCTGTGACCTGCCAGCACTGATGGGAGGTGCCACGTGCTTCTCATTGGATGTGAGCCGTGCTTTATTATCCACTCATGAGATGCCTGCGAAAGGGTCAGTCTGCTCCATTTGTGACTGGCTGTTGTTTGGCTGCTGCTCCCACTCTGTGTGCGTATGACCCTGGATGTGGGAATCTGTATAAAAACTCCTGAGATTACAGTAACTCTGGGCATAGGAATCTGAATCCAAAGAGTTAATTCAGGATCACTTTTGTGGCCCTGACTTGACAAAAGGGCCCTTTGATTATTGTGAGAGGTTTGGGCTTGAATTTTAGCCAGTGTTGGAAGCCAAGGATTAAAATTTAAATGTGAAAATTTATCATTTTCTGCATTTTACTATGGTGTTGCTGAGTTTGATTTGAGCCCCATTGTTTTCCATAGAGCTGCAAAGTGGTATTTCAGCACAGAGACCTCTTTGGTACCTACTGTATGCTTCCAGTTTTATGCTCAGTTTCAGTTTGCAGTCAGTTTCCATGGTGCGGCAGTGTACGCAGCTGTGGTACCCGCCCTCTAGCCATGGGGCATGTCCTTTGGCGGTTCTGCGCATTCCAGTGTGGCCACTGCGCACGGAGCACATTATGTTGTCTGTACCATGCCTGTCTCCTGCCCTACCCTGTCGTGGCAGACCTTCGGGAAGGGCACCACCTGGGATGAATTCCCCCCCCTGTGGGGAGTGGCCACATCTCATTGTTAGGTTGTGGGGTGCATGTGGGTTCACCTCAGCGGTTACACAAAAGCCACCCCTCCCTTCCCCATTCCTTGCCTGAAACGCCCGGATAGCATCACTCCTGCTGTCAAATACTAGCAATGAGCATGAGGTCACAAGCCGAACCTGCGGTTCTGAGGAATGCAAACGCTGCCCCTGAGCCCCCGAGAGTGACCATGTTAACACACCTCCCTCCATACTGACATCGCTCGGCCGAAGATGGAGCCTCTCAGTGCGAAGGGTCACAAGGCTAAGAGGAGTTTCTTTTCCCAGTATTTGCACGATTTTAAAACTCGCACCTCGTTATGCCGAGCAGAAAGAGCTGTGTGTTGCATAATGTGACTGACTCACCCTGCTGGTCTGTATTCTCAGTGTTCTGCTATGGCAGAGCTATGTTGTTTGTCTGTGTGGTTAGAACAGCACCTTCAGATCTGATTCGTTTCTACTTCCAATGAAATGGAGGGCGTGCGCCTGATTTATTCATTTATTTTTTCTTTTAAATCACTCAGATTGCTCGCGTGCTTCTGCTCCTCACAGCCACTCACAGGAGGGCACTGGGGCGTCCCGTGATGAAGATGTGCTATGTCAGTGGCTGCCGCTGAGTGCCCTGGGGAAACCGTCTATTAGTCCTTGACACTAAAGCTCTGCTCCTGCGTGGCTTTTCTCCCCTCTATATTTTGGGAAAGCTCAGTGGGTATTCTCACGTGAAGGAAGCCTTCTCCTTTAAGCGAATCACTTATGATCTATATTTTTCCCAGTAGCTCACTGGGAAATACGGCCATGCCTTGTCTGCCCGGAACGAGGCGTGCTTTGTATATGGATTGTCGGTGGAGTGAAGGAGGTGGTTCCTTAAGCTCCACATGCACTCTTGTCTTCCATAAAGTGCTGTTATGTAACAGCGTGCGCCTTTGTGTTCCATTGCTGGAGGGAGCGGTTGGGCTTCCTGTCGGCAGTGCATATGCGAATCGCATGGCTGACATTTGTTGACGATCCCCAACCATAACCTTCCTGTACTCATCTGTCGGTCCCTGTTCACCTGGTGTCTGGAGTGGACCACGTGCCCAGATGGAAGTGAAATGTTACTTACACATTCCTCTTTGACCTGCCGCATTCGGCCCGATTTTCTGCCCCGGACATTCTCAGGACATTTTGGTCTTGGATGAATAGATTTGTGCAGCTGTTCTGCGACACTGTCCACTTTCTGCCGTGACGATGCAAATTTCCCACTAGTGGGACTGATAAGGGATTATCTAATCTAATCTAATGGTACATTCTCTGGAATGGCCAGATAGAAATTGCAATTGCAAGGGGGGGGGGGGGTGACAGCTAAATGTTATCTTTGGTCCTGTACTTTTGCTCAGTGTATTAGTAATTTTTTCCCATAGCTGGAACTGAATCTGATATTTGGGACATGATGGCATGCCCTGGATCACTGATGATTTTCAATTAAAGCCAATGACACAGTAATGGTGTGAACTGAACAACTCACCTGTTTTTGTCTTTAATGTGATGACAGGGTGTCGAGGCTATGGACTGGCTGATAGACACCCACCTGATTATTATTCTTTTCCTCTTGCAGTATCACAGTGCAGTAGTAGCTTAAAGAAACAAAGGAGTAGAAGCATCTTCAGCACATTATTCTGCTGCTTCCGGAGCTACAATGTGGACCCTCCCTCCAACAACAATGGCAGCTCCCTACCGCCACCTGTGGAAGAGAATGGGACGCTCCCCA
Organism: Mormyrops attenuatus; assembly: GCA_026777985.1. Lineage (NCBI taxonomy): Eukaryota > Metazoa > Chordata > Actinopteri > Osteoglossiformes > Mormyridae > Mormyrops > Mormyrops attenuatus. Next base: position 14,521,214 of record JAODKC010000082.1, read on the forward strand.
AGGTGAGACTGCTCACTGCTTCCCTCTACAGGATGGAATGCGACAAAGTGACCTGCTGGCAACAACTGTGTGAAAGGGCTGCAGACCCACTACTGAGATTTTCTTATTTCAGTGCAAGCTTTTCTGTCTCGTTTTCCAAATCTTGCTCACCTCCTGCCTTTCGTCTTGTACCCACATCTGAAGTGATCCGTTCTTTTCCCCCCTTACTGAGAAATAAAACTGACACAAACACCTAGGCACTGAATTGTCAGTCAGCAGCATGTGTTTTCCAGCACTCTGAAATGCTGAACCCAGGGAGTGGCGAGCAGACAGGCCAAGTGGATGGGCAGGCTTCCCAAGGCGCGGGGTCCCTCCGCTGTGTGACAGGGCGGTGGTGTGTGGAAAAGCCAAACGGGTGTATCTGGAATCTAAAGAGCTGTCCGCTCTGATGGGTTTATGGGGACTGCGCACGTTCCTGAAGGCTTCCTGCTACTGACACACGATCCCACACTGCATGGCCATTCGCCTCAGTGGAGCAGAACAAAAACCATTGGGTGTCTATTTAAAAATACTATGATCTCACGGCGGGAAAATCAATGCCGCTGTGGTGGTAGTGAAGTCTAAAATGGGAAAGGTAGGCATCCTGAGCAACACTTATCTGGCAAAATCTGATTTTTGATATGCAATACAGGCTAAGATAACAGGCTGATAGACAAGCCATCAGCTTGCTTTCACTTTGGATAGGAAATGGATGCCATGTGGTGGATTGTGGATGTTGTTGTATAGTTTTTCAGTTCCGTCGGTTCGCTCTTAAGTCTGCTGACATATCAGATAACGTTCCATTTCTGTGACTTGGGCTGAACAGACCTCCTGAGTGAAATGCCAAAACGACGTGACCATGCAGCCAAAGGTAATGTCCTCGGAGGTATAGCTATCATCCCTCGGATTTCCCTGCTGCAGTCGCTCGTTGCCTCGCCAGCTGGCTGAGGCTCGCTGCTCCTTATAGGATCTATGAAGTCTGTGCCAGGGGCGAACTTCCCCAGCCTGTCAGGCCTTACATGGCGAGGGGAGAGTCGAGCCCTGGGCAGAGCTCTGGCTCTGTGGGTCTTGAGCTGGCACCCCGCCCTGCCCTACCCCGCTCTGCGCTCCCTGGGCTCAGCGTCGGGCTACTCGCATCACAGTCATCACACACTGGTGCCCACAGGCCCATCACGTGGGGTGTGTACCCTGCTGCAATCTGCTACTGACCCTTTGCTCTCTTAGTCTCTGTGGGTGTCATTTTATTCCTGCTCTCTTCAACCTCTCAGGCGTCTTGTGCAGGCTGCGTGTGTGAAAATGATGTCCGTTTGGGGGATGGTGGGTCAAGCAGTAAGATCAAAGTTAGATAATATAAACTAAGAGCAGTGGCATTCCTCAAGACAGCACTTAGAGACAGATGTTGCTGCTCAGTGTTAAGCCAGTCAGTGTAAAGAGTGCTGTTATCTAAGCTTTGTGTGTCTCATGCCAGTGTCCATGCCCTGACTGTTCACAATTTCCATGTGTTTGTTTTCACTCCCCAGTGTGATACGGTCCAGGTCATTCCCATCCCCACTGTATGTATTATTTTTATTTTCCTTTTGCATGCTTTTGTGCTTTCTCGAAGTATTAGATGTAGCTGCATGTCTGATCTGAGATCAGTGGGGCTGTTTTGCGCGGGGACGTGCTGCTGTATTCCGGTCTTGCCTTTTAAAGCTGTGTCCCGAGCATACCTGGTCCTGTACCTGACCACTGAAATTGGAGAGATGAAAATTTCTGCTTTATATACCGATGGGTAATAAGGCTGAGGTGAACGTGATGGCTGTGCTCATCACGTGGATTTGGGATGTCCACACCCTTCCCCTGCTCCTATATTTGCCTGTCACTTGTGCCGTTTGTTCTTTTGAGCATGTGAACAAGAAGATATATTAATGTAAAAAGGTCCCATTTCTGAGAACAAATTCCCTATCTGCATTAGCCCAGTCTGTATGATTGAGATCGGTTGCCTTTTTTCCCCTGTAAAATCCCAAAAGCCTTGTCATTAGTTTGCATGTCGTTTCTAATTGTAAAAATAATGCATGATTACAGGCATTGATCTAGGTATCATTACCTATCTGTAAGAGCCTCCGAAGCCGTCCACTCTGACAGAATAGTCCATGATATGCTCCTTCCGGGGACTGTTGCAGAAAACTCCCCAAACTAACCATTCTAAACTTGCATGTCCTGCCAGCTGTTCCCGCCGGGAAGAGTACTTTGCTACTGATGTTATGAACCAGTACCTTCTGGAGACATCTTTGATGGTGGCATATAACCTGTGTGTTTTCTACATGCCGTCATATAGATGCCATGGTTTTAATTCACTGTTGGGTTGTGCTAGTATTATTATTTACTGTAAGCTCTGCAAAAATGCTTTTTTAACACGTACAAGCAGATTTTTTTTGTTCTAATGGAAACCAGCAGTCTGGGATGCACAAATCAGTCCTTGAATAGAAATACCTCTTGGTTGTATTTCTATTGATGTAGTATTCAAAAATGTGTTGGAATAGCAATTTGAACAAAAATTAGCAAACATTTATATTTTTTTTTTTTTTTTTTTTTTTTTTCCTCCTAGCTGTTTTGAGTTATGAATCTATTGTGTATCACTGGTGAAACCGCTTCGAAAGCCACCATTTACTAGAAAAATCATAAGATTGGACTGATTTCGGCACAGTCCTGCGCAGTGTGTGTTGAGTGAATAACGATATGGAAATGGTTTGAATATGATTGCTCGTTGCCCGGGCTGCTGCCCTATGAAGGTTTGACTGGTGTGTTAAATAACCTACTTTGAAGTACTGCATGTCCACCAGTAGTTAGTGTAAAGCTAGGCTGTGATAAGCGTTTACTTGTACTGTGTAGTGTGCAGGAAACTGATGTAAAAGGGAACAGTTCATGAACTCTGTTTGCAAATGTGTGATTTAATAGGAAGCAAGGGCTTTGCTCAGCAGGTGGAAAAATGTGTCCATTGGCGCTAGGAGCTCTGAAATGTTACATTTTGAGGTAATTAAAAAATGCATGATGACTTTAGAGTATAATGTGTCATAGTCAAAGAAATATATCATTGGATTAATATGCTAAAATTAAAAATCACCACAAATCTGCATTATTGGCACCTTTGTTAAATATTACAGTACAGCTTTTGAGATGGAGTTTGGTGACTATCATTTAAAGTCATTGTCTCCTGTGTTTGCTGGGGAAACACATTCACAGAAATGTCCTGTGTAGTTTTTCTGCTGTTGAGCTTTATCAGTGAAACCAATGAGCATCTATGACTGAGCCTGAAGGCTTCAGTCCTGCCGTACAGCAAGGAGCTTCATTAACTTACAGTAGCCAGTTTGAAATGGGAATATTTCATGTTTTCCCTTTACGTTTCACTTGTCTAATATGCTGTGCTTTGGGTTTCTGAATGTGTAGACTAATTACTGCTTTTCATTTAGCTAATACTTCTAAATCTCTGGTGTTTGTGAATAGGCTCTATTTTTGTATTATTATTTGTTGTTTATGTGATGATATTTGGCTGCTTCTCTGTTTTTTTTTTTTTCTCTTAATGTCTAAACTGACTTTACCCCCTTACAGGAAACTCCTCCAATTGCACTTCTGTCCTGGTTCGGCATTGTTCTTACTTTGTACAATAGCTGAAAACTTCCCTTATTTTTTCCCCATTGAATTTCAGAATCCCAGAGGCTTTATCTATTCATTAAATATACACTCATGTTAATTCATTGGTCTGTCTATCCAATTTATTTCAAATGAGTAAGACTTCACATTGCAAAGAGAAGACATTTTATGTTTTTATCTGGATTACCTTTCTGGGCTTTTTTTTTTTATATATATAAATAAAACTTGTATAGAGTGCAAAGTGTAATGTAAACACTTCAGGTATTTAATAATTACATATACATATCGATAATGTAACAAAGCTGATATTTGACGAGGGCTTAGTTTTTGAACGGTTTCGCTTCTGAGGTAGCATTGTCAGCACTGGGGACTTAATCTTTTGATTCTTGTCTCCCTAGCTCATACGTTGACTACCCTTGTCTCAGCTTTTTTCTTTCTCAAAGGAAATGTTAGATGTTAAAACAAATTGTTACTGAAGCGTGTTTTTGCACGTTCTTGCATCAGTCTTGCCTGAAAGTAGAGTACCAAGGGCTCTGCTTCAGTCTTCTGAGTGTGAAAGATGCATGCTTGCATATGCTTATGCACACTAGTGCATAATATACACTAATATACGGTAGAGTATATTGACTGAATAGGTGTCTTTGGAGGCAAACGTTAATCCTTCTCCAGGCTATGCATCTGTCCTTCATCTCCTCCCTCAAAGCCCTATAACCACAGATTACAAGTTGCAAGTTCTAGGTCCTGAGGGATAACAAGCATCTGGTTATGTAATATGCAGTGTTTGGTATACCTGTATTAGCATGCATATTTATTACGTCCATCTAGTACTCCAAATTAGTGTCCAATGATGAAGATGCATTAACCTTCTCTGAAGGAAAGCTCGAAAATTAAACTTATTCAGAGTATAGACTCTGAGCCGCTGTGGTAGTTTCAGCTCTAAAATACCCCAAGTATCGTTTGTGTTAGTGTCTTTTGGGGTTGAAGTCTTCGGATCACCTTTTGTTTGTATGACCTTGAGTGTTGTGCTCTGGTTCACTTGGGCCAGTGATTCGTGTCCTTTCTATACATGATGAATTTCAGCCCTCGGAAAGCTTCCCGAATCATTAAGCGCTGTGATCAGTCACCTCTGTCTCACCCTTTTATCTTGGTGCACGTCTCCTTTCCGTCTTGTTCTCCGTCTTCCTCGTCTCGCACCCCATCACTATCTGGTGGTGGTTCTTGGAGCTCATGATGTTTGTGGTTCCTACCCCTCCAGCCCCCAGCCAAATACCTCCTACCCGAGATGAACATATCGGACTACGGCAAGAAGTGTGTGGTGATCGATTTGGATGAAACTTTGGTGCACAGCTCATTCAAGGTAATGTGACATCAAGCCCGATGTCGTGTCCATTTATGTTGGTACTGTGCCATATGAGTGCCCCCTTTCCAGATGTGAGATGGTTTAGACATTTTGTTTAGTGTGAGATTTCTCAGAAGTGACCTTTTCTTTAAAAACTCCTCCTCCGCCGTACGGTCCATCTGACCTGGCCATCAATGCTGACGAGAGTGAGCTCACGGCTAGCAATTTGTGCTTCGGGCCGGCAGACGCTGCCTCCTAGCCTGAAATGTTCTGGGCGTGTGTGAAAAGGAGAGAAGCAGAACAGCAGCAGATGTGCAGGAGCATCTAGCTGCCCCTCTTCCAGTTTTGCTCGATGAAAAGTTTCTCAGGTTCCCCGTCTCTCCACTCATCGCAGTTCTGTAGTTTAGAAATGTTGACGAACGGTGGCAGTAAATGTCTCCCTGCCATCCTGTTGTCTGTGAAAATGGGATACAGAGCGGGAAAGTGGGAGGGAAGAAGAGGGGTGGAGGGAGCTGTCTGGGTCGGAAAGGGGCCCACAGAGGGGGAGAGGACAGCAATACACACTTGAGTACACAAATACACACACACATGCGCGCGCACACGCACACTCGAGCAAACACAGGGGTGTGTCCGTCTGCAGATTCAAGTCCTCACGCAGACCATCAACATTCAGCGGTGAGACATTTCACTTTAAGGGACTGAGTACAGTAGCAGAGGTTTGCTTTATCCATTTTTTCATTCATGCTAGAAAATTCTTGCGCTTAATTAAGACCTGCTCACTTATCTGCAGTTTTGTTAAACAATCAGCAGCGGACTTAGAAATGGATTTGATATGCCTGGGTTTTCTGAAAGTGACCGATGACTTGAGTGAGAGATGGGATCAGCGGTCTTGCAGTGAAGCCGGTGAGCGCTCATCCGTTCTATTCAGGCGAAGGTCAATATGAGTTATGGGATTATTAATTTTTTTTTAATGCCATTTGCAGTTTGTGATCCAGATCTGATGTCAGTACTCAGGCTTTATATCTCTGGACACTCTGATGTTAGCCTGGCAGGCTGAAAGATGAACTGGGGTTGTGTTTCTTTATAAGGAGGGGAAGTTAGGTTTGGCAAAGAACTGGAGGCATGCAACCTACCGATGTGTGAGCTGTGGGAATGCTTATTGCAGTGTAAGGGTGTGAAGGATGCAACTTTTTTTTTGTTTTGCTATGATGGACTGTTTTCCAAGTGGGGAGTCCTCTAATTAGACGTTTAGGCATTTGCCCCTCCCTCCTTAATGCAAGCGTTCCGCAGAAGGTCTGCATTCTATCATCCAGAATCTAAATGTGTATGAACTAAGAGCACTGTCGCAGGCCTTAAGTCTGTCGAAAACAGCTTGTTTTCATGATGGGTAGAGTGCTGGTCTGAAAGGGAGGGCTGCATTCCAATACTCTGAGCAAGTGCTGGAGCCTGCTGAGAAAAAGAGCACCATCGCCCCCTGTTGCTGAGCCTTCATACTGCCTCCGGTCCCCAAGTCTTTCTTTTTTTTTTTTTTTTTTTGAAAAAAAATGTCTGGTACAGATTTTTTAAAATTTTAGCATTTTATCTGAAGGTAATATATGTCAAGAACAGAAAGAAGTAGATCAAAACCAGATTTTTTTTTTTCTGCAGCTTTCCCCATTTCTATATACTGTTTAACTCTGCTTGTTGAAATCTGATGAATGAAGTCTTGTTTCTAGTTACTATTTAACCTGAGCTCAGTCCTGATAATGAATGAGGTGACTTTCGATTTAAAAAAAAATAAATGATTTGCTGTCTGTCCATGAACATTTTCTATTAATGACGTTTGAGTGAAATAGATGGTTGTCAGTAGGTTATGAAGCCAAGCTACAATTCGTCTGGAGAGTGGGGGGGAAATGTGGATGCCTGCAAGTTTATTCCCCATCACAGTAATGGATGTGTCTTCTCTTCTTTTTGCAGCCGATAAGCAATGCTGATTTCATCGTGCCTGTGGAGATAGATGGTACAGTTCATCAGGTACTGCGCCAAAACACCGCTAACTGCTTTATTTTCGTCTTCCAGTGGTCAGGCTTGGTGTTTCATTTTACCTCCACTTGGTCTTCCTTTTCTAACAAATGTGTTTATAGTGACACATTTCACATTTCTCTCGCTTAAACTGAAGGCCCTCTTTAAAATCTGCCTGTGAAAAATGCTGCATGCCTTTGAAATGTTATGCTGTAGTTGGAGAGAGTGGAGGAGCAGGGGCGCGGCCTGCGTGCCGAATGTGCGGACGGTGTCGCAGCCTTCCTCCTGAAGAGGCAGGCTCAGGCCTTTCCAGTCTCCACGCCTCCAAAGTGATGACTGTGACCTGGTTCAAGTAATCCAGGATAGGCTGTGTGCACCCAGGTTGGCCTATTCATGATTACTTGCACTAGGAGCTAGCTCCTTAACCACCAAAGGACACTGGAAGAACCACGTGGAATGCCGATTGAATCCCCTGCATCCCGGGTTTTGAACACTTCTTCCAAAGGAACCTGTGGGCTTTGCTTGTGTCAGGACCCTATCAGACAGCCGGTCGCCCTGGTTTGCTCACCCAGCCCTGACCCCCTCACCTCCTCATGGATGTGATTTCTGACTCGTTTGATACCTGTCCTGTTATTTTTGCAGGTCTATGTACTGAAAAGGCCACATGTGGATGAGTTCTTGCAGAAGATGGGGGAGCTGTTCGAATGTGTCCTTTTTACAGCTAGCCTAGCCAAGGTTTGTCCGTGCTAATGCATTCTTACAAGACGAACGTCAGACTGGCCATTCTGGCTGCTTGGAAATGTGTGTGAACCATCTGCCCCCGTTTGATTGCTGTTTTGGTGTCCCTCTTTCTGTCTCTGTACTCCGCCGTGCTCGGTCTCCAAAAGCTGGGGTGAGTGTCTCTGGGGGTCTGTCACACATGGACACCTGCTTTCTGCTTGGCTCTCCCAGCCAGTTGAGCAGGTCATAGACGGCAGAGCGTTTAGGTGTATTTAGCATGAGTAACAGCTTAATGCTGCAGTAGATCAGTCTGTAGAGTTATGGCTTTAGTCTGGTAGGTGTGTGTGTGTGTGTGTGTGTGTGTGTGTGTGTGTGTGTGTCCTTTTCTGAAAAGGGTCAGTATCGGCATAGTACGACATCATTGTCCTGGATGTTGCTCCAAAAGTCTTCCATGTGTAAAATGTATTGAAGAGAGAGGAGAGTTTGTGTAAAAGCCTGCTGCTCCTGCTGCTCTGAGTTCCAGTAACTATTACCTCCAAGGTGCGGGGCAGTGTGTCCGCCAGTCTGTCTGAGACATGAGGCACAGGAGGAGCTGAAAAACGCCTTCTTTTCTTTGGCCTTTCCGATGCATAACTTAGGTGCAGTTCAGGTGAGACCACTGCTTGTCACATGGGCTGCTGCAGCTCACAGCTGTAGATTAGACAGAGGACGCTCGCTTGCCCCAGCTTGATTTGTAGGTCCACACTCATCAGAGTCATTTTCGTGATGTACTCCTGGTTTGTCATTGTGCATTGCAGACATTTCCAATGATCCTCAGCAGACTCGCTAGATTATTACAGAACAGTTATATGCAAGAAATTTGCCTTAGGATGAGTTCAAATGAACCCTGTGTTGCTGATGAACACGTTAGCCAGTCTGTAGTGAAGCAGCTGCTTTCATTCCGCATTCTGTTCTCTGCTGTGGGATGGAGGAGCAGGCAGCCCAGTGGAGTCAGAGCTGAGGCTCAGACGGGCTCCTGTACGGGCACACTCACGTGCTTATGGGTAGGATTCCTCTTGACAGGCTGCTTCTTTGCAGTATGCGGACCCCGTGGCGGACCTCCTGGATCAGTGGGGGGTGTTTCGAGCCCGGCTGTTCCGAGAGTCCTGCGTGTTCCACCGAGGGAACTACGTGAAAGACCTGAGCCGATTAGGGAGGGAGCTCAGTGACGTGATCATAGTGGACAACTCGCCCGCGTCCTACATCTTCCACCCAGAAAATGCAGTAAGTTCCTCGACCTGCAGTGCTATGAAAAAAATGAATTATGCCACTAGTGTACTATTTCCTGAGTCAGCGAGGTTCCGCCCATCATCTTTACAGCACTCTAACATGAAACAATGAAACAAAGACGTTTCTGAAGACGGCTCAAATATTTTTGACAAATGTACTGTTCAGGAAAGATGTGGACATTGCTACTAGTGCCCCAGTTTCCATGGCAATGAAAAGATTTCCTTGGACGTCTGGTGCTCTGTACACATGTTTGCTACCGCTGCTGATCCAGGGAAGTTTCTGCTAGTCAGTCTTTCTAAGGGAAAAGAGAGGGTGGGACTCACCACTTGCTGGCTTTTCGTGAATAATTCACGAGGTGACTCACCACTTGGTCTTCCTGCTGAGAGGGTGGTGCAGGGCTGTTTTTGGTTGTGGTCTGGGTGTAGTGAGTCTGAGGCCTCTCTCTCTCTCTCGCTCTCTCTCTCTCTCTCTCCCTCCCCCCTGTGTCTGGCAGGTCCCGGTACAATCGTGGTTTGACGACATGACGGACACAGAGCTGCTGGACCTGCTCCCATTCTTCGAGGGCCTTAGCAGAGAGGAGGACGTTTACAGCGTGCTCCAGAACCTGAGGGGCAGGTAGCCCGGTCTCCAGGGACC